>JANAVB010015309.1:0-344560 GCA_029216955.1 Iris pallida | reverse complement strand
TCCCCCAGGACTCCACAACTCCCAAGATGAGGCGAGCTCTGAAGCTGGGGGTACCACTAATTGAGTCCAAATCAGAGTAGAACATTCCCACATACCCTGACGATTTCTCTGTACAAGGGTATGATCAGAAGGCACATCCTCCACCGTTCCTTCCATCTCTCCTCATGTCAGGACGGTGTTCATGACGGACAGCAACCAAGACGGTCCCAGTGATCGCCAACGCATCGACACCCTAGAGGCCATACTTTATGTCTTGGTCAAGTCCGTGGATGAGATCAAAGCGGCCCTTTCAACTCTACAAGGAAGGACGCCTGGCCAAACAAACTTAGGTCCCGCGGTCAATGGACTCGAACTCAGCTGCACCAAACCCGGGTGATAATCCTCCTGAAATATTGGCTCCCCGCTGCAGACGAGGCCATAGAAACGAAAGAGGTCCAAGAGCTCTGGGCCATGTTCCACGCCCGAGAAAACTGCCAAGACCTCAGGATAAGACAACCGTATCCTGCTGCATAGAGAGATGTTCCCTTCCCACCAAGATATAAACCATTCAACATCAATCCATATGATGGGAAGACATCTGCAAGCAGGTACATCACCTACTTCGAAGTCACAACCGACCATCTGTCTCATGACGACGCCATCCTTACGCGATTGTTTATCGGGGCACTGGAGGGGGTCGCCTTCGACTGGTACCGCAACTTGCCGGACAACTGCATCCATTCCTTCGCGGCTTCAAACGTATGTTCCTGGAGAGGTTCTACGAAGTAGGACAAGACGTGACAATGTCCACCCTCATGGACGTTGTCCAGGAAGAAAAGGAGCTGACAAGAAATACATCAAGCGATTTCGCCAGACCGCGATGAAGTTGCCTTCCGGTAACCTGATTCCTCCTTAATTGAAATTTGCCAAAAGAGGCTGCTTCCCACGATCAGCCTCTGGATGGACGAAAGTCAGTTTAAGGATTGGAAGACTTTCATTATCAGTGCCACTAGCGCAGAAGACAAATTGAAGAAAGCTCACCAATTGGGATTGCACGTCTCAGAAGGAGAGGACAAGAGAAAACACCCTAGCACCAACAGCAACAATGGTGGTAACCCCTCCAACAATCGAGACAACAGGACAAACAGGCTATGGTGGCCGACACAGCCCAAAAACCCGAATTAAAGCCGACAGAAAAGCAGTGGCCTCATATGACCTACTCCTTCGAGGACGGCCATGTCAAGCCCATCTTGGACATGCTCATACAAGGAGGCCGAATTCAGCTCCCTCCTCAAAGGCGTGAACCTCGTCCTGCAGAAATAGAGAACCCCAAGTACTGCCACTACCACCGCTATGTTCACCATGCTACACAAGACTGCTACCAACTGAAGCGATACATCCAGAATCTCATCAACTCTAAGGCCTTGGCTATTGATTTCGAAGAGGTGACCGTAGCCGCCAACATGGTGTCGGTACAATTCGGCAACTTCCTCCGACAGAGACACCAGATGGAGTAGTGCCCGTCCCCAGAGCAAGGATGGAGGTCGCTAACCTTCCACCTCCCCGAAACCAGGATGCTGGCCTAGTGCCCCTTACCACATCAGGGGAGGTCATGTGGGTCCATCCGGATCTGGTACCTGAAGTGACTCAGTCCGCACCTCCCTCCACCAGCAAGAAAAAAAGTGGGAAAGTCAAATCATGCCGCACAATCTCGGCAGAGGTCGAAGAAGCTACTGCTGTTGTTACCCGCTCCGGCGCACAAACCCAACCTCCACCGGGTAACTCGGCTGAAGATCATCAACCAACAGCTGCTGATGCCCTAGGACCTTCTCAGCCTTCGACGACCGACAAGCCTAGGCCAAAGGAGACTCGCTTCGACAAACCACTCCGAATAGAGACGCCTCATGGGCTAGAGAGGCCCTACAACTTTGACATCTTGGCACAATTGGCCAACACATCGGCCAAATTATCGCTATACGAGCTCCTGAGGGGATGTTCGCGGTGTATTAAGCGAGGCACTCCAGAATGCCGATGCATATCTGGCTCAGTCGAATCTCACTGGGGAAAGCTCGGCTGCAGATCTCTAAGATAGCGCTTGCACAGGCATAATGCCCAACATCGTCTTCACTCTGCAGGATATGCTTATCAAGACCAACCTGCACGATCGCCCTATGTATTATTCTGGGTATATTGGCGATGTCAAGGTGGACCGGATGCATATTGACCCCGGTTCCTCCATAAGCATCATCCCAAAGAGCTTACTACATCATCTGTGCATCCAATGCATCGCCTGACGCTGACAAGCGCCGCCATCAGTGGTTTCAATTCAGGCAGAAGCTATCCGATCGGGAAGATTCGCTTGAAGTGCCAAATCGGCGACCTTCAGTCAGAAGTGACCTGTTATGTCATAGATGCAGACATTTCCTACAACATTCTCCTGGGGCGTCCTTGGATACACGATTACATGATCGTACCCTCCATATGGTACCAGTACTTTAAGTACGTCGACAAGCACGACTTCGTGAGGACAGAATTTGCCGACATCGATCCCTTTAAAGGGGTCGAATCCTACTACTCAGATTCATGCTTGTACGAGAAGTCGAAAAGGCACCTTGCCGAAGGAGATACTCAAGCTCAAACTGAGGCGGTAGCTGAATCAGAAGAACCGCTGACAATCCATCTCCAAGCCCGCAAACCTGGCAGAACTGCACCCCTTACGACCACTCTGCGTAAGGACGCAATAAGCCTCTCTGCACAAGAAGGACAAATGATAATCCGACTGCCGAGGTCTGACCAAGCGCCAAGACCCACGACAGAGCTACTGGCAATCAGGCTGCCTAGAGCTAGCCAGCAACAAACAGAGGAGCTCAATCCCTCTGTCAAGCCAATGACGATTCATCTTCCCAGAATGAATCGGCAGTCGAGCGCTAAGCTGGGGACTATTAGCCAGCCAACAACTCTCGCCCAGCACCGAGCAACAAATTGGGGGTAGCTAGTACGCCAACGACTCCACGTTCTGCTCCCCCTATGGAGCCCCTGATGATTAAGCTGCCCAAGTCATCCTCTCAGTCTTCATTTACACAGGGGGTGGCTGAAGAAGAGTCAGAACTGGCCAAGTATGTGGCTGCTTAGACCGATGTTCCATCCGCAGATGATGTAATCCCACTGGAAAAGATACCTTACTTCATCAATAAAGGGCTATCTTTGAATTATCTCGAGCTTAATAAGCTTTGTACAATGTATGCTATGGAACACAGTATAGGCACCCACCTGCACACACAGGTAACAAATGTCTACATCGCAAACCAACTTACCCCAGTGGAAGACGCTTACCGCATAATTGAGGGAGAGGATCATAAAATCATCTTCGGCCGGAAGAATGATCCACAACCTTTTAGGGTAGAAGAAGCTGATCTCGAACCCGACACCGGGAGACTTCCCCTTTATCTGTATAGTTCCCAATCCAAGTACCTCATGCAAAAATAGGGGTATGATCTGGAAACTACACCGGGCTTGAACTACGCACTGGACGGCGGTTACCCTTACAATTTTCGGTCCCGACTGGAAAACCACGAGACTATTACAATAAAACCAGACGTGGGCTAGGTTATGTTACACCGGCAACGACCCCTGAAAGCTCAGACGAGGAATACGACTGGCACTCACACTCAACCGGATCATCCACTTCCGATTCGGATGTCAGCATTTGGGACATGCTTAGGCAAGTCTGGTCCGTCAATATGGCGTTTGCAGACGCCTACGAAGAAGATGAAAACATTCCCGAACTTCTTGAGTTAGAGCCGTGGGCACAACAACTAGATGCTCAATGGGAGAAGCGGTTCGAGCAAAGAGAGCCTCCCACCGAAGATGAGGTTGTGCAAGTCGATCTTGGTAATAAGTCTTCTCCAAAGCCCATCTTCGTCAGCAAGAGTCTGACAGACAAAGAGCGGGAATCGCTACTGCAACTCGTCAGAGAATACATCGACGTGTTCGCATAAGTTACAAAGATATGCCAGGACTAAACCCAGAAGTTGCACTTCACAAACTCATCATTCGTTCGAACGCAAAACCGGTCAAGCAACAACAACGACGGTTCCGCCGCGACGTCATGAATGCCATTGAAGTTGAGGTCAACAAACTAATAGCCAGCGGCTTCATCCGCGAGGAACACATCCAGACTGGGTCGCCAACATAGTACCAGTCCTCAAGAAGAATGGAAAGATTCGAATCTGCATCACCTTTCGCAATCTGAATGAGGCATCTCCTAAGGATGAGTTTCCCCTCCCTATCACAGACATCATGATTGACAACACCTGCGGCTTCGAGCGTATGTCATTCATGGATGGTTTCTCGGGGTACAACCAAATCAAGATATTCCCTAATGACGAAAAGCATACATCATTCCGAACACCGATTGGCACATACTGCTATACGGTCATGCCTATCGGTTTAAAGAATGCTGGCACCACCTATCAAAGAGCTATGAGCGTCATCTTTAGAGACCACTTGCGTAAGACGGTGGAATGCTACGTCACGACATCGCCGTCAAAAGCCGCTCTAAGGAAGATCATCTGCGTGATCTAAGGACAGTATTCGACCTGATGCGAGCGCACAAATTGAAAACAAATTACACGAAATCCTTCTTGGGCGTATCCAGCGGAAAGTTCTTGGGTTTCATCATTACTTCCCCGGGTATCCATATAGACCCTGGAAGACGAAGGCAATCATGGAGATGGGTCCCCGAGAAACCTCCGTGAACTCCGAGGCCTTCAAGGGAGGCTGGCCTACATCAGGAGGTTTATCTCTAACCTCTCCGGACGATGTAACCATTCACCCACCTCATGAAGAAGGCGTTTCATTCGTATGGGATGAAGAATGCCAGCGCACCTTCGACAACATCAAAGAATATCTAACGAACCCTCCAGTCCTGGTAGCCCCGGTTGCTAGAAGACCATTCATGCTCTATGTAAGAGCGATGGAACATTCTCTCGATACTCTGCTGCACAAAACAATGATGCAGGCCACAAGCAGGCTATATATTACCTCAGATGAATGATGATAGGGCCGGAACACCGATATACTGCCGTAGAAAAGGAGTGCCTTGCTCTGGTTTTCGCCATTCAGAAGACGCGATACTACGTCATGGGATAAACCATCCATGTCGTATCAAGAGTCAACCCCCTCAGGGTTCTCATGACCAAGCCAGGTGCACTCAGCTCCCGCCTCACTACCTGGGCAATTTTACTGTCCCCTACCACATGATCTACGTCCCACAAAAGGCTGTTAAGGGTCAAGTCTGGCAGACTTTTTAGTAGCTCATCCAGGATCGGAGTCAACCAGAATAGACGAAAGATTCCAGATGAGGTCGCCAATTCAAATGTGGCCTCTCACGATACTGTATGGCGAATGTTCTTCGACGGCGCTTCTAGAACTGGGCCCAAGGGTAATATCATCGCTGGAGTCGGAGTGGTGCTGATTTCTCCCTCCGGACTGGTGATCAATCGGGCTTACTCCCTCACAGAGTCCTGCTCAAACAATGTGGCCGAGTACAACACTTTGTTCATTGGCCTCCGACTTGCGAAGGAGCTGGGGGTAGAGTACCTTGAAGCATATGTGACTCACAGCTAATCGTCAATCAGATCCGGGGCTCATACAAGTTGGTCATGAAGACATGATCTCCTATACCAAATAGCGATTGACATCATCTCATCCTTAGAAGGGTGTAGGAGCGTAAAAAAATATTTCATAGGCCAAGTCAAAGAAATAGAGCTTTACGCTCAATAAGCTACTCTACGCAGGCTACTCTACACATGCTACTCTACGCGAGCTGTTTTACGCAGGCTACTCTATGCAGGCTACTCTACGCGAGCTGTTCTACACAGGCTACTCTACGCGAGCTGTTTTACGCAAGCTACTTTACGCTGGGGACAGGCTGTCAGATCATGCATTTAATGCAAGTGATGATGATTCTGACATAATGATTTACTGACAGCGTATAACACAGAATTCGGAGAGATTTGATTTACACAGAAACCAACATTGTCGTTTAGTGTATGGACTGGTTACTTTACGCTCAAAATATGGCTTCTTTTGCGCATGAATACTATGTGAGCTTTTTACGCTCAAAGTTGACGTGTACGTAAAGTTTATTTGGGCTACTTTTTACGCTCAAGGCTGTTTTATCAGCCACTTTACGTGAGAAGTCTATTTTTGGGCTATTTTACGCCTAGTCTACTACTTTACGCTGAAGTGTATTTTGGGTCATTTTTACGCCCGATTGTTTCTGGCTATATGAGAATGTGGTTTGCTTACGTGGCTTTTATGCCACACTTATCGAGGGACGTGTGTACGTGCCCTCCTTATTTTGTTGAAGTAATGGGACACGTGTCATCCCACGTAATGGATGATAGTTGCTAGCGTAAAACTCCAATTTGGATGCTTTTTACGCATGATGTGTTTTAGTCTATAAATAGACTATTTTTAGAATCAGTGGATCATCAGAGAGACAGGAGAGAATACATAGAGATCAGAGCCCAGAGACTTTGATTTTCCAGAGCATTCTTCTTCAAATTTTTTCCAGAACAGAGTGAAGCAAAGCAGGAAAGCATTCGACCTCGCCATCAGTGCCCAAGTGCGTCGATACCTTTCAGGTGACTTAGTTCTTCCGGCTATTCATCTTCCAGCAGTACTATTCATCATTATCGTATGGTCCAAGGAACAAAGTGATCGCCTTCAGATCAGACTTCCATAGCAATACTTCCCAGAATAAATTGTATGTCTTGTACTTTTTCTCGTTTATTTCAAAAGCCAATTTTAGGCATTTTGTTAAGTGAAACGAAATGGCGACTCTGCTGGGGACGACCTTCTCCTGACGAGAAGGCAATTGCTCAATATGATGATGTGTTGGTCGGATCGACAAAGAAGACTCTGGTTGTGCACTTCGACCAGACTGCCTACGAAGAAATGCTCCGAACTGGGGGTAGTACTCGCGGCTCCAAAGTTCAGAAATCGAGGAAGGCGCAAAAAGTTAGGATTCCCAAATCCAAAGCATCCTCGGATCTCCCTACTGTCTCTGAAGGCAAAGGAATCCTTCCTACTCCTGTTGTAGGGGCTCCCATTTGTAACAAGGCAATCTTTACTTCAGTGTTGCGCCCTGAGCGTAAAAACCAATCTCCCGTCGGTGACGGGGAAGATTCCCAAGTATTACGCCCAGCGCGTAAAAACCAAGTTTTACGCCCAGCGCGTAAAAACCAAGTTTTACGTCCAGCGCGTAAAAGTGAGGTTTTACGCCCAGCGCGTAAAAACCAAAATTTATGCCCTCTACATAAGAACAAGTCTCCCGTCTGTGTCGTGGTTGACTCCAATGCTTTACGTTCTGAGCGTAAAAATAAGTCTCCCGTCTGTGACGGGTAGACACATAAAATTTACGCTCCATGCGTAAAGGAAAATCTCCCATCTGTGATGTGGCAGATACTCATGTTTTGCGCTCTACGCGTAAAGGTAAATCTTCTGTCTGTGACAGTGTAGATAAAATTCACAATGATGTCTTTACATCTAAAGTGAATTTACCTGCACGCATGCAGCGTAAAAACATTGTTGGCAAAACTTCGGTTCTCCAACAACATCCTTCTTACACTTCTTTACGCAAGGTACCAAACCTTCAAATTACGCGTAATGCTGATGGAGTCCTTTGTGCTAAAAATCCCAGGATTTATGCACGCAACTCCAAGCGCATAAAAATATACAGTTTGGTTCTGCTAATGCAGCCAGCAATCTTCTTTATACACAAGGGACTAAACATTTCTCTACTCCAAATGTAATAAAAAAGACTATTCCCTCTACTCCTTCTGATTTACGTGATTTGCTAGTACAAAAGCGTAAAAATAGACAATCTCCTGTGACACTCCCCCAAGAGAATCATCATTGTGAGTGTCACCAGATTGTAATCAAATGTTGTTGTTCGGCTTCTAAACGGTCAGTTTTTGACCGATTAAGCTTCAATACGCCTCAACAGCAAGTTGATGACCAAGAACATGAGTTGTCATATGCGTCAGACAACATGGCATCTCATACCAACAGAGGACGACGTCCAAGACGCAACTCGTCCCAGACTCCAGGTCAACAACAGTTCAACAGACTTCTCGATTCCTTTGAAGGAGTATATCAGAATACTCGATCAAGAAGACAAAGACAGTTGCAGACTTCTGATTCAGAAGCTGGGGGTACTCAATTTTTTGAGTCCGAAACTGATAGTGTTGATTCATACCTCTATACCAATCCCTCTGTATCTTCAAGAGAGGTTGAATCCTATGCTATTGGAGATGAACCGGAGACGTCATCTGCTAATACAGAATAACGTCTCTCTGCCGTTGAGCAATCACTAAAGGACATGCTTACCATGATGCAAAGCATGCACCAAATAATAATGACTTAGCAAACTGCTCAGCCGGCAGTAGTAACACCAGTGCAGGCAGCATCACAAACTCAAGATAGTCAAGGGGTTGATATACCTTTGAATAATCAAGAGCCTGCTGTCAATCAAAATTCTGCATCTCTAGATCCTATCATTCCAGAAGATGTACCACCTCCGGTAGGGGTCACGGTACATCCAACAACTATCCAATCAAATGTGCTTCCTCAAACCAGTGAAGCTATTCAAGCAGTGCGTGAACTAAAAGCACAGTTTGAGGTTATGAAGCATAAGGATCAGCTCTAGAGGTTAGGGATTAAGCAACCTTATCCTCTCATTGGAATGATGTACCCTTTCCTCCAAAATTCAAGCCACAACCAATGGTATTATTTGATGGAAAGGCTTCTCCTAGTCAGTATATCAATTACTTTGATATTATGACTGTGCATCTGCAGAAAAATGATGCTCTTCTCACTCGAGTGTTCATCGGGTGCTTGACGGGTTCAGCTTACGACTGGTATCATAGTTTACCCAACAGTTGCATTTCGTCTTTTGACGAATTTAAAGTAATATTTCTCTCCCGCTTCTATGAAGGAGGTATGGATATGAATATGTCCTCCTTAATAGAGATCAAACAAAAGGAGAAGGAAGATACTCAGACGTT
The DNA here is from genome assembly GCA_029216955.1 of Iris pallida. Taxonomy (NCBI): domain Eukaryota; kingdom Viridiplantae; phylum Streptophyta; class Magnoliopsida; order Asparagales; family Iridaceae; genus Iris; species Iris pallida. Next base: position 335,507 of record JANAVB010015309.1, on the reverse strand, counting down.
CATCGAACGTTTCCAACAGGCAACTTTAAAGATGCCTCATGGTATGCCAGATTCAGCGTTGATTGATAAATACAAGATGAATCTGCGACCATCCATTGCTGTCTTCACGGGTTCCAATTCACAGACTGGGCCTCGTTAATTATAGCAGCAGTTTCTGCCGAGACCAATGGTAGGTTGGCTCGTGAACATGGGATGATTTTTGCCTCAGAGGACAAAGGAAAGAAAGGCTCTTCTGGTAATAATTCTGGCAATCGTAATGGGAAAGGAATGGATACCCTTATGGTTAATCTTTCCAAAAACAAAACGACGTCGAATAATCAGGAGTCTTCTAAGCCAAAAGAAGAATACTCTTTTGACGAGAGCGATATCCCAGGGATATTCCAAGTCTGGTAAAGAGTGGCAAACTCCAGATTCCGGAGCCAAAAAGGCCTAATGAGGTGAATCTGACTGACAATCCCAAATATTGTATCTATCACAGATACATAAATCTCCCACCAAGGCTTGTTATGTCCTAAAAAAAAATCCAAGAGTTGATAAATGCCAATGCCATCGCTTTAACTAACGATGAGCATACAGTCACAACCAATATGGTTTCTCTTTAATTTGAAGGTTTTCCTCCACAGCAAGTCCCAGATGGGATTGTCCCAATTTCGAAGGAGACGATGAATATTGTGAATATCCCGCCTGTCAGAGAGGAAAATGAAGGATTGTTACCTCTCACATTAAAGAATGGTGAAATCATGTGGGTACATCCTAACTTAGTACCTGAAATGGAGGATGAAGGTAAATCTTTAAAATCCAAGAGAGGTAGAAAAGTTAAAATCTGCAACATAATTTCTCATGTTATTCCAGATCCTGATGATTTGGATCATCTTTGGGATGTCATTCCTTTGGAGGATAGACTGAAAGGTTTAAATATATGTCCTCCAAGTTTGGCTCCTCCTACTAAGCTCAAACTTTCTCATCAGCAGTGGTTAGCTATGAATAGTGTCCCCTTATACAGGGCATAAGAATAAGTCTCCCGTCTGTGTCGTGGTAGACTCCAATGCTTTATGTTCTGAGCGTAAAAATAAGTCTCCCGTCTGTGACGCGGTAGACACATAAAATTTATGCTCCATGCGTAAAGAAAATCTCCCGTCTGTGATGTGGCAGATACTCATGTTTTGTGCTCTACACGTAAAGGTAAATCTTCTGTCTGTGACAGTGTAGATAAAATTTACAATGATGTCTTTACATCTAAAGTGAATTTACCTGCACGCATGCAGCGTAAAAACATTGTTGGTAAAACTTCGGTTCTCCAACAACATCCTTCTTACACTTCTTTACGCAAGGTACCAAACCTTCAAATTACGCGTAATGCTGATGGAGTCCTTTGTGCTAAAAAATCCCAGGATTTACGCACGCAACTCCAAGCGCGTAAAATATACAGTTTGGTTCTGCTAATGCAGCCAGTAATCTTCTTTATACACAAGGGACTAAATATTTCTCTACTCCAAATGTAATAAAAAGACTATTCCCTCTACTCCTTCTGATTTACGCGATTTGCTAGTACAAAAGCATAAAAATAGACAATCTCCTGTGACACTCCCCCAAGCGAATCATCATTGTGAGTGTCACCAGATTGTAATCAAATGTTGTTGTTCGGCTTCTAAACGGTCAGTTTTTGACCGATTAAGCTTCAATACGCCTCAACAGCAAGTTCATGACCAAGAACATGAGTTGTCATATGCGTCAGTCAATATGGCATCTCATACCAACAGAGGACGACGTCCAAGACACAACTCGTCCCAGACTCCAGGTCAACAACAGTTCAACAGACTTCTCGATTCCTTTGAAGGAGTATATCAGAATACTCGATCAAGAAGACAAAGACAGTTGCAGACTTCTGATTCAGAAGCTGGGGGTACTCAATTTTTTGAGTCCGAAACTGATAGTGTTGATTCATACCTCTATACCAATCCCTCTGTATCTTCAAGAGAGGTTGAATCCTATGCTATTGGAGATGAACCGGAGACGTCATCTGCTAATACAGAATAACGTCTCTCTGCCGTTGAGCAATCACTAAAGGACATGCTTACCATGATGCAAAGCATGCACCAAATAATAATGACTCAGCAAACTGCTCAGCCGGCAGTAGTAACACCGGTGCAGGCAGCATCACAAACTCAAGATAGTCAAGGGGTTGATATACCTTTGAATAATCAAGAGCCTGCCGTCAATCAAAATTCTGCATCTCCAAATCCTATCATTTCAGAAGATGTACCACCTCCGGTGGGGGTCACGGTACATCCAACAACTATCCAATCAAATGTGCTTCCTTAAACCAGTGAAGCTATTCAAGCAGTGCGTGAACTAAAAGCACAGTTTGAGGTTATGAAGCATAAGGATCAGCTCCAGCGGTTAGGGATTAAGCAACCTTATCCTCCTCATTGGAATGATGTACCCTTTCCTCCAAAATTCAAGCCACAATCAATGGTATTATTTGATGGAAAGGCTTCTCCTAGTCAGTATATCAATTACTTTGATATTATGACTGTGCATCTGCAGAAAAATGATGCTCTTCTCACTCGAGTGTTCATCGGGTGCTTGACGGGTTCAGCTTACGACTGGTATCATAGTTTACCCAACAGTTGCATTTCGTCTTTTGACGAATTTAAAGTAATGTTTCTATCCCGCTTCTATGAAGGAGGTATGGATATGAATATGTCCTCCTTAATAGAGATCAAACAAAAGGAGAAGGAAGATACTCAGACGTTATCGAACGTTTCCGACAGGCAACTTTGAAGATGCCTCATGGTATGCCAGATTCAGCGTTGATTGATAAATACAAGATGAATCTGCGACCATCCATTGCTGTCTTCACGGGTTCCCAATTCACAGACTGGGCCTCGTTTATTATAGCAGCAGTTTCTGCCGAGACCAATGGTAGGTTGGCTCGTGAACATGGGATGATTTTTGCCTCAGAGAGAAAGAAAGAAAGAAAGGCTCTTCTGGTAATAATTCTGGCAATCGTAATGGGAAAGAAAAGGATACCCTTATGGTTAATCTTTCCAAAAACAAAACGACGTCAAATATTCAGGAGTCTTCTAAGCCAAAAGATGGAATTGTCCCAATTCCGAAGGCGACGATGAATATTGTGAATATCCTGCCTGTCAGAGAGGAAAATGAAGGATTGTTACATCTCACATTAAAGAATAGTGAAATCATGTGGGTACATCCTGACTTAGTTCCTGAAATGGAGGATGAAGGTAAAACTTCAAAATCCAAGAGAGGTAGAAAAGTTAAAACCTACAACATAATTTCTCATGTTATTCCAGATCCTGATGATTTGGATCATCTTTGGGATGGCATTCCTTTGGAGGATAGACTGAAAGGCTTAAATATATGTCCTCCAAGTTTGGCTCCTACTAAGCTCAAACTTTCTCATCAGCAGTGGTTAGCTATGAATAGTGTCCCCTTATACAGGGCACAACAAGTTTTTGCTGCTTACGAAAAAGCTCCTACAGGGATTTTTTCTCGTGTCCCGAATACTCCTTTTCCTGTGGTTACAGAGGTTTCTGTCTCTTCCTCCTCTGTTAAACCATCCATTAAAAGTCTACTGCCCATTCACTTGTACAGTCAACAATCAGTCCATCTAATGAAAAAGATGGGCTATAACTTTCAAAAGGCAGTGGGTTTGAACTATGATAAAGGAATGCGACTTCCTTTACAGATTCAAAGTCAAAAATCCACTGTTGGATTGGGTTCTGAGCTTCCTCTTAAAAATCTTTGCAAGAAGAAGGCTAAGGGAAAGAAGACTAAATCCTGCAATATGGTACTTCCTTCTCATGATTCTGAAGAAGAAAGCTTTGCTGGTACGACATCTGAGGAAGAATACCACAAAGATTACGAGGGATCTTCCAAAGAAGCAGAGGATGTTGTAGAAACGATACCAGTTCAACCATCTCATGTTCCTGCTAAACCATCGTTGGTTGAGAAAGGGAAACAGAAAGTAGTACGCTTTAACGTTCCTTTGAAATCTGCTTCAAATCAAGGGGTGGTAATGAAGCCCTATAAATTTGATATTCTAGCCCAGTTAGCCAATACTCCGGCTAGACTATCTATCGAGCTGCTTCGTCTTTCTAAAGAAAGCAGGAAGACTTTGAGTGAACCTTTGCTACAAGAAGACTCATGCTTAGCTCAACTCAAGAGTCCTGACAATACACCAGTGTCGTGTCCACAATGTCATAGCGTGATGGAGGTAATTCCTAACATTACCTTCACACAAGAAGATATGCTGTTGAAGCATAATAAGCACGACAGGCCTTTGTGCTACACTGGATATATTGAATCCACTGAAATTGACAGGATTTATATTGATCCTGGGTCTTCTATTAGCATTATTCTTCAGAGTATTCTAAGACCTTTGAGGATTCCTACTAGTGATTTGACTTACACCAGTACCAAAATAGTTGGTTTCAACACTGGCAAGAGTAAACACTGGAGAAGATTCGTCTAAAGATTCAGATTGGTGATCTTCGATCTATGGCTACTTTCTATGTTATCAACTCAGATATATCCTACAACATCCTTCTTGGAAGACCGTGGATACATGAGCATAACATTGTGCCTTCAACTCTCCACCAATGCTTCAAGTACGTAGATTCACAAGGGGTTGTGAAGACTAAATTTGCTGATATCAATCCCTTCAAGGGTGTTGAAGCCTATTTTTCTGACTCAATACTCTACAAATAAGAGCATGTGGAGGAGATATCAGATATGGTTAAAAATCAATCACCTGCTGAAGATCAGTCTGTCAATGAAGATCCTCCGGAAGAGCAACCTTTGAAGATTAAAGTCAAAGGTCGAATCCAACCCCAACCTGTCAATGATCAACCTATGGTGATCAAGGTCAAAGGAAGAACTCGAGCTTCATCTGAGGAATCAGTGAGTATTCCTGCCAAGAGCCAAGTTCAACCTCTTATGATCAAAGTCATGGGACGTACTTCTCGTACTAATGATCCAGAACCACCACTGATCATCAACATTGGCAAGTCTACGCAGAAGACGGATGACGGTCCGTTAATGATCAATCCGAAGCGTAGCAGTCAAATTGTAAATAATGTAAATATTGATCATTCTGTACTTTCTATTATCAATGAAGATTTCCTTTTTGAGTATATGGCTGTCAAATTTGTTGAAAGAATGACTTTATTTCTTGATGATCAAAGTCATCAATATAAAGACGACATAGATCTAGAGGAAACTTTATACATCGACTATAAAGAAAATTCTTTTTCTCCTCATGTCGATGTAGGACCTTATGCTCAAAAGTTCCTAACATCTTCTCCCTATCTTCTTCCTGTAGCCTCGCCATCACAAGCTTGTGTAACTTTTTGACGTCACAAAGAATCTTATTTCGTGATTCCGTCTGATAAGAAAAACAAGCACCAAATTGTGTTTGGCCTGGCTAGAAACATCCCTGTTGTTCAGACAGATGATCTTAGAGATAAAGATAAAGGAAAAATCTGAATTGACAAATATAGTCAACAATCTCTCAAGATTATCCAGAAAATAGGATATAATTTGAAGACTATGCAAGGTCGCAATCAAGGCAAAGGTAGACAATTACCATTATGTGGTGATCCGTTTTACCAGAAACTCGTCATGGATTGGGATATGATCCGTCCCACTTGTTTAATGACAATATACAAAAAGAATTCTCTTCTAGTTCTTCACAATCCTCAGATTCGGAAGAAATCGATTTCTTTGAATCTGATACATCCCACTCCTCATATGATGGAAGAGACTATTATGATGAATCTGAGTGTGTATTCTCAGTCAACATGGTTCAAACTGAAGGTGAATCTGAGCCATTTGAAAATGACCCTTAGGCCCAACAGATGGACACTAAGTGGGAGCTTCATTTTGAACAACGACAACCACCTACGGAGGATGAGATTGTTCAGATTGACGGTGGAGACGGAACTACGTCCAAGCCAATATTCATCAGTAAGAACCTTTCTGAAGATGAAAAGGAAGAGTTAATACAACTGATTAAAGATTATATCGATATTTTTGCATGGAGTTATGAGGTATGCCGGATATAGATCCTAAAGTTGCACTCATAAACTCAATATTCTTCCTAATGCTAAGCCTGTAAGACAACAACAACGGCATTTTCGACCAGACATGATGGATGAAATCGAAGCAGAAGTCAAAAAGCTGATTACATGTGGCTTTGTTCGTGAAAACAACACCCAGATTGGGTTGCCAATATTGTTCCTGTTATGAAGAAGAACGGAAAAGTCCGAGTTTGCATAGATTTTCGAGATCTTAATGTAGCTTGTCCAAAGGATGAATTTCCACTTCTGATTACTGATGTCATGATAGACAATACATGCGGTTTTGAACGCATGTCTTTCATGGACGGGTTCTCAGGATACAATCAGATTAAGATGCATCCAGGAGATTAGAAGCATACTGCTTTTCGTACACCCCTTGGAGTCTACTGCTATACGGTTATGCCATTTGGTCTTAAAAATGCCGGTGCCACGTATCAATGGGCCATGAGCAACATCTTTCAAGAATATCTGGAAGACAGTTGAATGTTACGTAGATGACATTGCTGTCAAAAGTCGATCAAAAGATGATCACATTCAAGACTTGAAGACAGTATTTGAATTGATCGTCAGCATCAATTGAAAATGAACCCTACTAAGTCTTTCTTAGGGGTTTCCAGTGGCAAGTTTTTGGGATTTGTCATCACTTCTCAGGATATCCATGTTGATCCTGATAAAATTAAAGCAATTTTGAAATGCGTCCTCCACGCAATCTAAAAGAACTTCGCGACTTCCAAGGTCGCATTGCTTATATCAGGAGATTTATATCCAATCTTTCTGGGAGATGTCAACCTTTCTTCGACTATTAAAGAAAGGTGTATCAATTGTTTGGGATGAAGCATGTCAGAAAGCTTTCAATGACATCAAGCAATACCTTACAAATTCACCTGTTCTGGTACCACCAGTGGTAGGGAGACCATTTTTGCTATATGTTCGAGCCTTGGATCATTCACTTGGTGCTCTTCTTGTACAGAAAAGTGATATGGGTCATGAACAGGCAATTTATTATCTTAGCCGAATGATGGTCGGAGCTGAACATAGGTATACTCCTGTAGAAAAGGAATGTCTGGCCCTGGTTTTTGCTATTCAAAAGACAAGACATTATGTGTCAGGACAGACTATCCATGTCATCTCCAGAATAAATCCTATTCTAGTAGTGATGGGAAAACCAAGCATTCTTAACTCCAGGTTAGCCACCTGGGCGATGTTGCTCACTCCCTATGATATGGTCTATGTACCTCAAAAATCAGTGAAGGGTCAAGCATTAGCTGATTTCTTAGCAGCTCACCCTATACTTGAAACATCGAATCTATATGAGGACATTCCAGATGAAGTTGTGGATTGTAACATGACTTTAAAAGATGACATTTGGTAATTATACTTTGATGGAGCGTCACGAGATGGACCTAAGACAATATCGTCTCTGGGGTAGGAATCGTCTTGGTTTCTCCTGACAAAATGGTCATATACCGTGCTTATTCTCTCAATGAGCCATGCTCCAATAATGTGGCAAAATATAATGCTCTGCTCATTGGTCTCCAAGTAGCAAAACAATTGGACATCGAGTTCCTGGAAGCTTATGGAGATTCTCAACTGATTGTTAATCAGGTTAGAGGGACATATGAAGTCAGAAATCCTAACCTCATCCCTTATCATCAAGTGGTAGTCGAATTGGTCCTCTCATTTAAAGGATTCTTATTGAATTTGTACCACGTTCTCAGAGTTTGGAAGCTGATGCTCTTGCTAGTTTAGCGCAGATTTAGCTGTTCCAATTCGAAGAAAATACCATTACTTTGTTGGATCGAGACTTATTCTGTGTTAAGAATAATCTGCCTATTGAACAGAGTTATATTACAGAATCAAGTTCCCAATAGAGGGATTGGAGAAGTCCATTTATTGACTTTGCAATTCATGGGATTTTACCTGAAGATCCAAAAGAAGCTGCATCAGTCAAGAGACGATCATTTCGATTTTATTATGACTCGTCTTTACATATGTTATATCATCGTTCATACGATAGACTTTTGCTGCGCTATTTTTTAGAAAGAGAATCTACCAAACACTCCACGAAGCTCATGATGGTGTTTGTGGTGCTCATCAACCGGGTCCAAAATTACAGGACCGTATTCGAAGAATGGGGTATTATTGGCCTTCTATGATAGCAGATGCTGTGGATTATGCCAGAAGGTGTAAAGCATGTCAGATTTATGCTGATTTATTCATCAACCGTCTGAATTCCTACATCATAAAGCAGCTTCTTGTCCCTTCGAAGCTTGGGGCATGGACATTATTGGTCCAATTAACCCTCCTTCTGTCAAGGGACATTGGTTTATACTGGCTATAACCGATTACTTTTCTAAATGGGCGGAAGCAGTTCCCCTTGCTGAAGTTAAAATGTCTAATGTGGTTAGCTTCATTAAACATCATGTCATTTATCGTTTTGGGATTCTCCGACGGATAATTCATGACAATGGACCACAATTTTTCAGTCAGGCATTTTATCGATTCTGTGATAAGAATCGGATCCAAAATCTGGCTTCTACGGCTTATAATCCAGCTGCTAATGATTTAGCCGAAGATTTCAACAAGACGATCATCAAACTTCTCAAAAAGTTTATCTCTTCTAATAAACATGATTGGAATGAGAAACTTGGAGAATGTTTATGGGCTTACCGAATGACAGTCCGAAATCCTATAGTTTTACATTTTCACTGGTTTATGGATGTGAGGCTATCCTTCCACTGGAAATCCAGATTCCATCTCTTCGAATAGCCATTGCTAATGAGCTAACTACAGAGAACAATGATCGCTTACGACTCCAAGAACTTGAAGGATTGGACGAGAAGCGTCTTCAAGCGTAACAGCACATTGAGCTATATCAAGCTCGCATATCTCGAACCTTCAATTGTAAAGTTAAAGAGAGAGTTCAAAGTCGGTGAGCTAGTTCTAGCTGTTCGAAGACCGATGGTGATGACTCATAAGAGTAAAGGAAAATTCCAAGCAAAATGGGAAGGCCCTTATGTCATCGAGACAGTTTTCTCTAACGGTGCCTATAGGTTGTCTAAACCTAATGGAGATTTGTTCATGATGCCGATCAATGGCAAATTCCTGAAGAAATATTATGTTTGAATTTCTTCCTTATTCCCTAGCTACCAATGTTTGGTTAAGCTTGGAGAGAAATTTTAATCTTTTATCTTACCAGTTGATTAAAAAATTGGATCTATTATTTATCATGTTCTCATGACCTCTGAATAATTATTAAGTCTACTTATTTTTCCTATCTATCATGTCCATTTGGCCTCTGAATAGATATTAATCTATTTTTCTTTGAGTTGTTATGATCTGTCATGTCCATATTACCTCTGATAGTATTGTATACTCTAAACAGAAAACAAGATTTCATTATCTATCATGTCCATATTACCTCTGGATAGATAAAATTTATTGAGTTTAGAAGAACTGTCATGTCCATATTACCTTTGATAAGTGTTTTCTATCTCATACCTATTGTTTAAATTCAAAATAAATGATAGGATCACAAAACAAATATTTTATTCATTTCTTGTGAACATTACAGAATGAATAAGATAAAAGATTACAAAAGCTCTTTATTTTCCTAAGGCGGGGCAGAGATATCTTGAAGTAATTTTTGCAGCTCTGCTAGACGCTTGTCACGAGAGCTCAAAACAGTATTGGTAGCTGCAGCACGTCGAGCTTCAGGAGTGCAAATATGAGAAAGTCCAGTAAAGTTGACTATCAGTTTATCCTTGGCTTCATCAAGGGTTCTGATAATAGATTCAGCTCCGTAGGCCTGTTCTTCCAAAATTGAGCTCTGAGTAAGGTGCTGGTCCCGTGCCATGATCATATGCTCCCTCTCTGCCTTCAAGCGAGCCAGCTCAGCCTCAACTTCTTGAATTTTATCATTTTGTTGATGAATTTTCATATTTGAGGTATCATAGGCTGCTCTATGGCTATCCAGCTCAGGCTTTATTCCAGCCAAAAAAGCTTTTTCTTTGGCGACCTTTATGCTATATTCATGGAGGGCTTCATTATATCTCGTCTCCCGAACGAGGTAATTAGCCGATAAGGCGTCATACTCTTCTTGGATGAGACTTTCAATAGTTTCACTTGACAGCTTAAGATACTCTTTGATGGGTTGTTCAAGTCCCTCCACGATTTTCTCTAATGCTGTTGCTCTTGCCGCATCATTGAACATAGCAACATTTCTGATGGTAAGAGTCATCGCCGTCTTCAAGCTCTCATAATTGAGGCCCTTATTCAGGACCATTTTTATTAGAGTCGCCAGAGTCTTATAAAAGGTTTCAGTGTGAATCTCAACTAGGAAATTCATTTCTATACTTGAACTCGGCGTTGCGGCAATGTCTACTAAGTCTCTTCTCTGAAGACTGGAAACAGAGGCTGTTGCTGTGATAGCAGGCTGAGATTAAGCCATTGTTGTTACTGCTACCATAGCCAACTGGTTACCAGGAGCTTCAAGAACAGTGTCTTCAATATTTGTTACTCCAGCCGTTTCTGGAGCTGAAACTACTAGAGTTTCGGTGGCGGTGATAGGTGCGGGCGGAATGACAGTTGTGGGAGCTGACTCCGGTTATGGCATTGACTCTTCAGAGACTTGTACTGGATCAGTAGTAATAGCGGAGGATGATATTACAATTTCCCCAGTTTCAGTTGGTGACTTGAGTGTGCCTTCATTACCTTCTTCAACTATTGGCTCCGCAGGATCTTCAAGTGTTTCAGTTGTAGTAAATTCTTCTACAACTGATTCTTCATTAAAATCTAGTTCTTCTTCAGCAGCCTCCTCATCATCTACAGTAAGATCTACTGTAGTTTCTTCCTTATCCTTGCCCTCAACAAGAGAGGATACTTCTGGCTGAGCCTGTATTTCTGGCTCTGTTGTACCTCCAATGATGGAGGACATTCTTCTTGAGACTCCACTTCGGTTCTCGTGATACCTCTTCTTGAACTTCTTCTTCTTCTGAAGAAGAAGCCTCCTCCTCAGATTTCTCGTTTTCCTCATAAATATCTTCTTGAGGAGGAGGAGGAGCCAAAACCTTCGAGAAAATGATAACACCTACAAAATTAAATAAAATAAGTTAATATACAAAAGTTATAGTTTTATATGGATTTTGTATAAATTATATTTACCTGGAGTATGTGTGGAACGCTCCAAGTATGCATCATAATCCCCATCCCAGTCTTCATCATCAAAAGTGATAGCCAGTTCATCGGATGGGATAAGCACCGAATCAAGAGGATCACGAGCTACCTTATCAGATGTTGCCATTAGGTAGACGTTAGCTGAGTCTTGGGGAGTGTCATCTTCCTCGTCTGAGTCACTGGCTTCGCTTTCATGCCAGATACTGGTGTTGGCATACTTCCGTGCGGATAACTTCTTAAACGGCTTCTCATATCTGCCTCATTTCTTTGCTATAGGACAGTCTTTTCTGACGTGTCCTGTCTTCTTGTAGCCGAAGCAAGTGAGTTCTTTATCGTCTTCCTTGTGGTCCTTCTTTCTTTGGTTGAAGCGTATAAATTTCTTGAAGTTGCGTACCAAGAGTGCTTGATCATCACCATCGGAATTATCGTCGTTTGTCTCCTCTGGAATGGTTCTTTGGCGATGAGCTCTAAGAGCGATTTCATTTTGCTTTGGAGCAGGTTTGTCGAAGTATTTTAGATCGAGCTCATGAGTCATCAGCTTGCCCATCAGAGTTTTCATTGACATGTTGGTGAGATCATTTCCTTCGATGATTGCCGTCACCTTGGGGTTCCAGACTTTGGTAGCCCTCTGAGCAGCTTGCGGATCTTCTCATAATTGGAGTACTCTTTACCAAGGGAAGATATCGGGTTGACGATGTCGAGAAACCTTGTGAACATTTGAGTGATTGTCGCATTTGGCTTCATCTTGAATGCCTCATATTCTTGTGTCAGACTGCTGATCTTTGATTCTTTAACATGTGTGGTTCCTTCATGGGTCACCTCCAGAAGCTTCTATACTTCATGTGAGGTGGAGCATATAGAGATCTTGTTGAATTCAGTCCTTTCTATGACACAAAAGATAGCATTAATAGCCCTAGCATCTAGACTAGCATGTTTCTTTTCCTGGTCGATATATTTGTCATGAGGTTTGTTAGTGAGAGTCCCCTCGACAGCAATTCTAGCAGGCTTCTTGTAACCATCAGTGACGATAGTCCAAAGATCAAAGTCTATAGACTTGAGATAAAAACTCATTTTAGTCTTCTAATAGGTGTAGTTGGTTCCATCAAATAGGGTGGACTATTTGTGGACTGTCCCTCACCATAGTTGGTAAAGATAGGTTGTGAGGTTGCCATGGATCAGCTCTAGGACATTAAACTGATATAAGAGAACAGAGCTCTGATACCAATTGAAGTACGTGTAAGCAACTCTAGAGGGGGTGAATAGAGTATGTGTCGATAATAACCAAATAAAAAATTAACTCTTTCACCAACAGAATAATTAATCAGAGTATTAATACGAAAATAAAAGAGATCAGAAAAGCATACGCTAACACAACAGTTTTAACCTAGTTTCCCTCGTGGAGGACTAGTCCAGACCCTCTAGCTCAGGATTGAAATCCACTATTTGTGAAATTAGAGGTACACCACGTGCCTTTACTCAGAAGAGCACACCAACGTCTTACACTTTTGCTAAGGCAAAACTTAGAATTTTCCAAGCGACTACTTTCAAACTCTTGCACAGAACTTCTAGCTGACTTGCACTGAGCACCTTGGAACTTAGGAAGTTGCATGGCTAGTAGATAGGAAGAGTAGGCTTAGAATGTATAAGGCTATAAAAGATTAGAAGATGAGATGAAAAGATGAATGAAAATGAAAGAAATCATGCCCTATATATACTAGTCCAAGGAGGCAGAGTTCGGCCAGAACTCTGTCCCAAAATTTAAATTTTTGGCCGTTGGACAACTAGCTACCAGCAAACCTTAGAAATTAGGATCCTGAATTTCAGGAACCAAAGTTCGGCCCGAATTCTACTTTCTTAGGCCAGAATGTTCAATTGGGCTAGGATGTTCAAATGGGCTTGGTTTGGTTTGGTGATTGTTTGGTGGAGCTTTGGATAAGTGATTCTAGGTTTAAGACACTCAGTGCTACTCAGCGTATATAATCCTAGACTCAAATAAATATAAAAATACAGACACAGAATACAAGTAATAGCAGCATATGTTGATGACGTCCGTCTTGAACCGATATGTGATGATGTTCAGACTTTGGCTTGATGTGTCATATTGGATCATAACAAATATCATTTTTATTAATACTCAAAATTAGGTTGACTGTGTTCCAGTTTGGGTCAACAAGTAGGCTGACCAACAGATCATTGAATGCATTATTCCAGGAACAATAAAAAGCATAAAAAACACTAACAAACATTCCAAAGAAAGTTGCATTGTTTAACATATGCAAAGATGGCAGCATACATTTAGGTTTACCAACTTTAAATCATTCTACAAATTAACAATGGTTTATTCATGTTATATAGCTTATGATGCAGGCCTAAAGATGGACATACCTTGATTGCAACCATCTTCTTATAATTTCAAAAAAATTTCCTAATAAAGAGTTGTAGATAGTAATGAAAAGAAGATGATTGTAGCAACTTGGCAATCGCATGATATATTTTGTTTGCTATTTGGATCTTTTCCATCCTAAGCTATGTAAGGACATGTCTACTATACACTAAAAGAATAATCATCTGAGATATAGGCATCAAGGCTCAACAATTGACCATTCAAGAAAAATAAGCACAACTAACTTGATCATTCCCTTTGACCCTCAACATTAAACCTAATGTATATAGAGTGCAAAATGTTTTACAACATCTTGTGATTGCATTTGTACCTACAATCTATAAAGCATCCAAATGCATCTTGTGATTGTATTTAAACCTGAAATAGGAATAATCCATGACTCTCCTAGCTTTGGAAAGAAATGACCATAATATCATGAAATAATTTATTCCTAGGAATGTATCATGAAAAAAAATAACCAAGCTAACAAAAGAACTATGAAGAAAAGGAAAGGTAATGTTTGATGGTCCAAATTAATTGTACTCTAAAGTCTAAATCTTTAGAATTGAATTTCGACAATTTCCTATGTCAGGAATGTGGATTTAAATGGAAGTTCTTCAATGGGGTCTTTCTTTGATACTTTAAATTGGTCGTTGTTCAATCAAGGTACGTACCATTAAATGAATACTTAGAGTTGGAAATGGAATTCTTGGGATGGATAAGGGAACCATTTACTTTTATTTTGAAATCATTTTTCTTTTCTACTTCTTTTATCTGGCATCCATGGTTATAATAATTTATAATACAATATATGACCTTTGTTGCTACTACTATTGTAAAGGCATTAAGACCATATCAAGAATAAGAACAGAGAACAAATCTGGAGTAATTCATTAAACTAGTACAGGAATTAAATGCAAATGGCATACATTTTGTACAAAACACCAGGACACTACATATCTCAAGAACTCATAATTGTTTCATCTCATACTAATTTTGCTTTCGAACAAATTTAAGTGACATAAATTTGCTTTTGAACAATGGTGCATTTTCCTTATGCTAGTAAATTACGCATAAATAGAAAAGTATGGATAAGGAGATGTATAACATAATAAATAGTGCAGTACATTGGTGCATTTTCCATATGGTAGTAGATTTGGCATAAATAGGAAACTCTAGGCAAGGAAATGCATATATAATGGAAACTTTTCATTCCCTTTTTGGCTCAGAGAAATAAATTATTTCAAGGGGCTTTCAACCTAATTTTCATCTTATATATAAATTTTTATATTTCATAAGCTACAGTTCGAACCCATCTAGGAAACCATCTCTTAATGCAATAAACTTGCAAATTGCATATTTTTATTTCTCATCATGGCCTACGTACTGGGGAGGGGCATATTGAGGGGAGGCTCATAGGATGAATGACATATTGGAGGGACATATTCGGGGGAGGGACATGTCATCCCTAGGGGTTATCTCTGCTTCTTATTGAAGTCACTCCCCAAAGGTCCGAAAGACCAACTCTGTTTTATATTGCATGTCCCAAAATGATGTGGTAACACCGATTTTAGTTTGCAAAAATGACCCAATAAGCCGATTTCAACCAATTATTCAGCCAAGTTTCATTATTTAGGATTTCTTTGCTTATGTTCAAACACATCAAAACTTTCGAGTAGCCACAGAACCCACAGAAACTGTCAAGTATGTCACAAAACCCACAAAATGTTTCATTACTTGGGATTTATATCTTCCAAAAAACATTCATAAACAAGTAGCCACTTAATCAAAAGTCGTAAAAATGATTCAACAAATTGTAAACGAGTAGCCACAGAACCAACACCCATATATGTCAATATAGAGGAAAAATCCATTGAAATTGTATGCTCAACCAAACAAAAATTAAAATAGGACCAGAGAACAAGAACCAGGATACTTGCATGCATATTCATAGAAACAACAGACTTGCAAGCAGAGTAGTATATTCAAAACAAAATATTCGAACAGTAGAAAGTAGGGTTCTTCCGAAAATTCAGAAAATCCAGTAAATTTGGTTGATATCAACCATATCCCAATAGATATGTACTAGATCTTTGTATATCTGTACTTTGATCTATAAAAACTCTTAAAATCGAAATCAAATCTCCTAAACTTTGCATAGAAAACTATTAAAGATGAGTTAGAATTTCTTACAGACCAAATCTGCGAACCAAACAGCCCCTAGGGCTCGGGATGAGAAAAAATTAAGAAAATCAAGTGAAGCCCAAATTTTCCTTTTTGGCTCAGCCCTAAAAATTAAGAAAATCAAATGAAGCTCTAACCGAAAGAGAAAAAAATCATTACAAGAAAAATGACATTTGTTGATGATCTTTTTATTGACGGTCGGTAATCCCTGTCAACTATTCGGTTTTACTTGACGGCTTAGGTCTTGTGTCAAGTAAAACCCTTTTTATGTTAAGTACAGAATATTGTACCCCTTTAGTTGACGGGTTTTGGGAAACCGTCACTAAATCCACTACTTTTAGTTGACGGCTAGGTTAAAGCCGTCAACTAAAGTCAAGAGAGGAAATTTTTGCGCACATTTTGGATGCCATTTTATTAAAAAAAATTAAAACTTCTTCTATGTTGACTGTTTCGCGACCAATTTAATTGATGTTACTAAGTTCATTTTTTCGATATCCCCTGAGCCTTTCCTCTTTCTACCAAAACCCCTCTTCCTCACCTCCTCCATGAGAACCACCTCCTCCCCTGCCCCTTCACAGAACCTCTTACTTAGAAGACTCCTCACCCTCTGCCTCCTCCACCACCATCCTCTTCCCTTTTCCTCGCCAAACCCTAACTCCTATGCCTCCTTCCCCTCTTCCGCCTCCTCCACCACCATCCTCCTTCATCCTCTCTGAAACCTAACTAGCCACGAGAAAGAAGGCCGTCAATGTCCAGGTCCTTCTCCGATGCCGGTGAACAAGCCAAAAAGCCCCTTAATTTTCTAGGATTAGGGTTAGGATTAGATTTCGGTAGCAATCAACCTTTTTTTTAGCGATTTTAGGCCTTTCAGCGAGGGCTTCGTTGGGAGCCTCGAGCTCTGATCGGCGAGTTCAACTCTTCCCCACCGACGATGAGAAATTTTCGAGCAGTGGAGAACAGAAGTCCCTCCAAAGTTGACGAGCTTTCTTTGGCGACGAGGAGCGATAGACGATAAGTTCATCGTTCAAACCCAAGGTTCTTCTCTTTCTTTCTTTTTGGATTTGGTTCAGATTTGTAAGATCAATTGATCGATCTCGAGTTGGATCAGAATAATTTTTTGTTCTTATGCCTTCTTTTTGTTTGATACAATGCCTCAAAGAGGGTGGTTGTCTCTGATTGAACGAAGAACGTCAAGCGCGCTCAGTGGTTCGAGACTCCTTGGGTGTTGGTGGTTGTTAGCTCAAAATCAATGTTTTTCATTAGTCTAACTATGGCTAACTATGGCTGGCTCATTATGTGCACCGAAGAAGAAACGATTAAATCAATGTTTCTTTCGGCATAACATGTCTGATTTATTTATTGCCTTTTCTTTTAATAGCTTCTTTAGAATTAACTTATATTATTCACAAGTCAATTAGTGTTCAAAATTTGAAGATTTCAAATTGTTTTGGCATGCTTTTGATCCTTTTTAATTGCAAAACTCACAATGTCTACTTTATTTTTTGGGCATTTCTATTAGAAAAGTATTTGTACCTGAAACTATTTCTTATGGATCAGTCTGATATTGGTCGTTAGGAAATGTCAATTTGGACGAGCAAGCCAATCCAACTTAGCAATCTTCCTTCATTTAGCTACAATTGTAAAGACCATACAGCTTGACGCGTTACTCGAAGAATAGCATGTTGGACTTACCTGCATATATGGGGTCGTTGGAGAGCGATCGAAACTCAGAGAATATCACAAGTTCAGTTTGGACTTGACAAATAATTTTTTTTAATTCCAATTTAGCACTTATCTCAGGCTAGCAAAGAGCGTTTGGCTTCCACAACTCTGTATTCCCTGGATGCTACAATTTCCCAATACGAGGACGAAGCAGAAGCACTACGAAATGGAAAGCCATCATGGACTAAGAGACTACTGCTTGACAGAGATCTACTCTCTTTGAAACTGAGGTAACCAATGCTTTCCATCTGTTCTTGATAAATTAATACCTGGCACGTTGTCACTGGACCTATGCATGCGCCATGGTGCAACATTAGCTACTGGTGAACTCATATTAACCTTGAATAAGTTAGGCTTTACCTTCTCTACTGGTTAGTAATCGCTATTAACTGTTGGTACCTTTTATGCACCAAGGACCTATAACTTTTTCTCTCTGGTGGTTCTGATGAACTGCATATATATCCTTATAAAACAACATCCAAGAGTTAACAATCTATGCAACTTAGCTTTATCTGTTTAGTTCGTTTATCCTAATCAGAATAGTGCCCCGCTCCTAGTGGTCCACTATGTAAGGCTTGTGGCTTGATCAACTCGGTCAGAACCGAGTATTGGGGAAGCTTACCGTCGACATCGAATCGATCACAGACAAGTGCATAAGAACCTTTCCAACTAATGGATTAGTTTATCTTGAAATATGTCCAAGAATTTTCTTTGGATGTTTTGCTGCTGGTTTTGTTGCTTGGTTTTGATGGATGCTTTTCTGAATGATTTTTGATGATTTGATTCTTACCCTTTTTATCGATTTGCATAGCATTCATTCTTGAGAATTCTAAGAGAAGAGAACATAACGAGACGGAGTATTAACCAAACTTTTGGTGCCATTGCAGACTGATGCGTGACGGAAGGCTAAGTGTGCAAGTGTTCCTCTCTCTCTCTCTCTCTCTCTCTGCAATTCTCTAAATTGGTGAGTGTGGATCTCTGTGGTGGTATTGTCCCTCTCGCTATTCCTTCATGCCAACTAAATAATTGTCTTACAACATCCGTTAATCGATACCAAGATGCTAATGCCACAAGTCAATACCACTAAGAAGCTAGAGAACGAACATTGAAATGAATTGATGCCTGGAATGATGGTTATGAAATGCTGAGAATGATCATGTTGCCTATTACTTCAATATTTCTATGCATACCGTGTTTATCGAGTCGGACACACATTCGTATGACCATGGACAACTTGTATACAAGGATTGAGAAATAATTTCCTCGAATGGTACCGAGGCGCCGGGATCGATTCGACCTAGGAGGAAATAATAAAGTGCTTTGGAAGCATGAGTAATGCGAGACATCATAGAGGCTAGCTACCTACTGTGTTGTCATCTCATTACCTTGAAGTCCAAATGTAAATGAAAGAAAAAAAGTCCATATGGTTTAACAATACCAGTGGTCTTGTTGTGGGGATGTATGCTAATCAATGTTTTGCGCAGGGGCGATAAGTACTATTATTATCCTGTATTTTATATAGGACAGCTGGATTCGACCGATGGTAAAGTAAATATTATTTTATGCAATATCATATTGCCTCGAATATTGTCTGTTCCATAATGATATCATGTATTAAAATGCTTGTCATTAATGAAATATTGGTTTAGCTGAGTGGGCCAACGGGGGTCACCAGCGTATTGTTATAATGTGCTGACCCCTCCTCCACAGGTACTGGAGAAGGCTCGGGCGCACCTCGCAATTAAAGTTTTCTGAACTGCTGTTTCCTTCCAAGTTGTTTTCCCTAAGAAATGCACAAAGTATTGCAGAGTTTTCAAAGATTGCTGCTTATATTTCAAAGTACTAAAGGAGCATGATGTATGGAACGGGAAGTTATTTCATGGCAGCCTAGCAATTGTACTTTTTCATGAATCAATATAGCTGAAAGGGCATTCCAAATAGTACCGAGAAAAGTTGTATGCTGGCTACAATCATCAATAAAATGAATATTATTTTTTTCATATTCCGCTTACTCAATGTTTCCGCAATTGTGGCATACTTTTAAATGTATTGAAATGGCATAAATGTGCATGTTCTTGCTTTGTACAAGTGCAACTCCAGCCTTGTACGGCATCATGCCTTAGTAAGGACGATCTATTCAGCGTGAATCGAAGCAAAGCGAGCGATTCCCCGAATCGGGGCATGATAATCAGGGTTTGGGGTTTTTGTATGGTCATGGAGTTTTCAACAATCCAAAATTCTCACTAGATGTAAATACGCTATAGATCTTTAGCAAATATAAACATAGTTGTTATATTAATTTTTTGGGGTTGGTTAATAGATACTTCTCTTCATTTCTGCCATGTCATGGACCATCTTTCTAACATTAACATTCACCATATTAGTTTTCATAGGCCAAACCGATCTTGCCCG
Source organism: Iris pallida (assembly GCA_029216955.1). Classification (NCBI taxonomy): domain Eukaryota; kingdom Viridiplantae; phylum Streptophyta; class Magnoliopsida; order Asparagales; family Iridaceae; genus Iris; species Iris pallida. Next base: position 315,527 of record JANAVB010015309.1, on the reverse strand, counting down.
GTCTAGAGTTCAAGCAACTCTAAATAAAATAATGTTATTCTCTTGGTGTAATATCAGTTATAAAAATTAGTGAATAAACGTAATTAGAAATCTCTCGACTAAAAAGTCGTGCTTCCAATATGTGACAGCAACGAACGTTATCACGACCCGCACCAAGTGTAGAAGGGGCACGAGATGTGGGTATGTCCAGCCTACGCCACAGTATCGACGGTAGAACGTTGTTCTAGGTCACTATCTAATCAATAACTCACGTAATTATATAATATACTTGTCACAATCTCAACTCCGAATGGAGGACAAGTATAAGATACGATAATACTCAATCACAATCTAAGTACGATAAGATAACACATGAGTCTAACAACTGTATGAAACTCAAGCAACTTAAATAAACTTCTAAATAACATCTCAAACAATCTCAAATACAACTCAGTCTCCACTTATTACAAACAAGTTCTAAAAGTGAAACTAAACCATAAACTAGTAATCTACTCCAAGCTCTACTGGTCCTCTAGGCTAGCTGTGAATCTCCAGGTTACCTGTAATATTTTCAACAGGTCCAGTCAGGACAGGAGCGAGCACAATACATCTTACGCAGTTCATATCATGTTGGAAAATATAAAGCATGCAAAAGAGTAAGATACATGGACTGTAAAGAAATATATATAAAAACAAGAGAGATTTGATAACCGAAAATATCTATATATATGATAAGTAAGAACTGTAATTAACCTATAATTTAGAGCATGAGATGGTTATACAAACGGGTTAGGACATATACAAGATTTTATAAGATTTCACAAGATTATACAAGATGGGATTTTGAACACATAACCATTTCCTACTCACCCTCCCCAATCAATACACAAGGATCCAGTCAAGTTATGTTATCTTGTATAAGAGATTTTTATCATGTTTGCTCACGTGATCATGAGAGTACAAGATTACACAAGAGTATATATGAAAGCGGTGTACATAAAATACAAGATGTTCGTGAAAAAGCACATGACAACTTATCTGATGCACCCCGAGGGAGATAACATCGCATGACAAGATCCATATAGTACCAATCCGTGATGATAACGTGACAGTATCATGTAAAGTAATCTAGAGCAAGAATATAAATCCTAACAAGTATGAAATTGATCAGAGAATGTACTCGTCTGTCACCCTGTACGACTGATATAAATAGTTGTCTGAACTGGTGTCATAGAGTCCTATTAGAGTAAAACAGGTTATAAAGTACTCAAATTGTAATAATGGAAATCTACAATACAAACTACATGATTCTAAGTCAAACTAGGTCAAGGTAAGTCAAACAAAGTCAAACAAGATCGATTTAAGTCAAAAGTTGACTTACAGTTGACTTTTGGTCAGATTATCAACTCTAGTCAACCCTGGTCAACTCATAGTCCACTCTAGGTCAACTAGGTCAATGTTGACTCACAGTTGAATTTTGGTCAACTGGTCAACTCTGGTCAAGTTTTGGTCAATTTTAGGCTAAAGTTGACTTTTTGTTGACTTTTAGTCAAAACGGTCAACCATGGTCAAACGGGGTCAACCCTAAGTCATTTACCCTATTCCTAACCATTACCAACCAAGCTATCCTATTTCTAACCATATCTTAAACATGTTAAACTCATATCTTAGTTATAGGTATTACCTTAACTCTTATCCCATTATCCTACCAAAGTAAACTCGTTACCTTAGCCTCTAACCCATACCCGTGCCTACTAATCCTCACCCTACTTATCCTTCATTACCCTACTAATGTGTTCTAACACTCTACCCTCGTATCTCGATATCATATCTTGGTATCTTGATACCTTACCTTGGTTATAAGGTAAACTCATTTACCTTGAAGGTAAAAAGTAAATCTCATTTACCTTGAGATACTAACTTGAGTATCCTACGATACCCACTATTCTAAGAGCCCACTCTTAGTATCCTAAGATACTAAGATAGGATACTAACTATCTATAGGTTTCCAACATCTAGACACTAGTTAATACTAACATATCATAGGTATCTAACATATCAAAATCTAACTACCTCAACTAACAACATTCTAACATATAACTTCTAACCATCTATCCTAACTTAGAAACCTAACACAACTAACATCCACTAACTAATATCTAACCATAACATATATGTATATATATCCATCTCTAACTCTAACCAACTAACATATGTCATCTCTAACTAACAATAACATAGACTAACACAACTAACTATCTAACTTATATAAGATATCACCATCTAACTTCTAAGATACCTCTAACATTTACATAGATTCTAACATAACCACTAACATACTAACATATCCATACATACAACATCTAAATTCCTCTCCACTCCAATACTAACACACACACACACACTACACTACCATATATACAACATCAAATACACACTAGCACATATCCTCCATCAATCTCACTTCTCTCCACTAACCACACACATCCTTATCTCATTCAAACACCACACTATACTAACATATATTACATAACAATAATATATATATATATATATATATATATATATATATATATATATATATATATATATATATGTATATAGTATAAAAAAAAAAAAAAAAAAAAATATATATATATATATATATATATATATATATATATGTATATAGTATAGAAAATATATATATATATATATTTTCTATATATATATGTTATATATATATTTTCTTTACTAACATATATAACAATAATATATATATATATATATATATATATATATATATATATATATATATATATATATATATATATATATATATATATATATATATATATATATACAATATCATACATATTCTTGACAACCATGATACCTACATTCACATGATATTCATACTACATAGGCTCATAGGTTACACAAAATGCCTATGTCGTATAGTCACTCTTCTACTTAAAACCAATACTTTACCAATTGGGCCTTCACTAAATTTTAGAATTAAAGTATGTTGTAGCCCTTCGTATTAGCTTTCCGAAACTTCAAACGGATCGCATTTTCGTGTCCGCAAGCTCCCGAAATCGCGAAAACACCGAAATATATTCATCTTTCGAACAACTGACACTCAAACAGTTTTACAGAAAGTTCTAAAACGAATTTGGCTTAATAAAATATATATTTGGAAAGCTAACTTCGATACGGTTCTTTTAAAAAACGGAAGATAAATCGGAGTTCTAAGCTAAAAGTTATGACATTTCTAAGTTGCTTTGGTTAATAAAACGTGGATGAATATCATGACGAATTTGAGTTATTTTGGACAAAAGAAACACATGTAGGCCAAGATACTTGGATACCAATACAGGTATCCAAATGAAACTCATTCTAACCATCCTAACTAAGATCAATCCACTCTCTAACCATTCTAAAACCGAATTTAAACTATTATCATACATACATACACATGGGGTCTACTAATTTGGGATCTACCAAGTAGGACACAAGACACATATTTAAATCCTCAAGAGAGCTCCAAATGACCTCAAATTTAAATCTAAATATGGTACATGCATGGGGGTGGATCATATGGATTCAAATATAACTAAAATGCAAGAGAAATTGAAATAAAGAGATGATTATACCTATTGGAAGTGGGATCCCAATGATACACTCAAAGGACACAGTTTCGACACGAAAGCTCCTCCAAAATGGACATCCTTTCTTGCTCCTTGCTCCCAATCCTTGCTAGCACCTCCTCCTTGGTTGAATGAGAAGAAATGATAGAAGATTGGAAGAAATAAGGGATTTGGAGATCAAAATCAAGAGGAAAGCTCTCAAGTTTGGGGAAAACAAATTAGGGTTCTATGTAGAGGTAAAAAGAGGCAAGGATTTTCTTAAGGATTCTTTATAGGAAGGGAGGGGGCACTTGATGGCTGGTCATTAGATGAATTAGGGTTAGTTTTACATGTAGATGAGTGGCTAGGGCTTGTCCACCCAATTTCAAGCCTTCCTATTGGTTCAATTAGTCATAAGGCTTTTTTTCACAAATATCCTAAGGGATAAATATCCTACTATAAAATATCTATATATTAGTCTAACCTAGCCATTAAGTCTCTAACCCTATACTAAACCTCCATGAACATCATTAGCATCTAGGTTAGGTCAAAACTAGGCTAGTCTCTAATAAAAGATTAATACCACAATAATCAATGATAATTTTTTTTCATTAAAAAGTCCAAAATAACCAAAATATCCCTAGGCTAAAAAGTCACAATTAGTCATCCTAATCACTTGGTTAGGTCCCTATGGTCATGGTCAGTCTCTAGGTCATGCAGTCTCTAGGGTTGCACTAGCAAAACATCAAAATCACAAGTCATGATTTTAAATAATTTTAAATTGATTAAAAATCACCATAAATCATATCATGATTTAAATAACATTATTAAATAATAAAAAATATAAAAGTTCAAAATTATTCTCATTTTAGAAACTGGGTGCTACAAGTCTACCCTCCTTAGAAGAATTTTGTCCTCAAAATTAAGATGGTCGTACTCCTTCTAGGTTAAACCCCCAACAATCAAGGTAAAGAAAACTATATTTAAAACATGCAAATTGTGGTCCTACTGGTCGTAATATCACGGTCTTGATCAGGGTCACAATACTATCTATCACAGCACAAAACATCTTGACATGTACTAATGGAATCACACAACAAGATGGAAAGAAGAACATGAAAGAAAGACCTGCTAACCCGTCACCCGTAGCGTCGGTCTACTTGACTGTCAGCGTAAAAACCCTGCCCCTCTGGGGTATATCCCTATGATGGTGCGAGACACGATGCTGCGCTACAGGTGGCCTAGATCGCTCTATCTAATCCATGATACTCAAGTAACATCCACACTGATATTCCACTCCATTATACTAGGGCACCATTTATATGGTATCTATTCTGCAATCTGATAATCACACCCGTCTATCCTGAACCATGTTATTAGAATCCTTGTTAAGCTAGTAAGTATGGCTGCGATAATCCATAGAGTCTGCAACTAATGTACATACCTCTTGAATCATGGTATTTAAAATTTTCGCATTGCCGTAGCTTAGCTGCGAAAACGTTAAATTCCCACACCCGAGAAATACATCCAAAATCAGACTCTCTCTCATCGCCAAACCAACTAATATAGCTGTAGAAGACTCTAGATTTCATGACTGAGGCAACCTGGCTCATAATGTTATCTTGGTAGAAAATCAAGTCAATAATGAATACCAAGAATCAAATTCAACGATGAACAAGAAAGTAGACAGAAACTGTCGGAATTGAATTTCGAGATAGTTTATAATGAGATTCTCAAGGGTCATCCCAGAAATCTTCTCAAGTATTCCTAACTTTGATTGAGAAACTCTCTATACTACCTATCCTATATCCTAGCAGCAGGCTCGTAGCAGCACTCTAAGTCGAGCACCACTATGAAATCGTACTAGTTGCGACTCTGACCTGCATGGGCCACCATAAAAATGTGTCACGACACGCATCCAGTGTAGAAGGGGCACAAGAAGTGGGTACGTCCAGCCTACGCTGCAGTATCGGCGGTAGAACGCTGTTCTAGGTCACTATCTAATCAACAACTCACACAATTATATAATATACCTGTCACAATCTCAACTCTGAATGGAGGATAAGTATAAGATATGATAATACTCAATCACAATCTAAGCACGATAAGATAACACATGAGTCTAACAACTATATGAAACTCAAGCAACTTAAATAAACTTCTAAACAATGTCTCAAACAATCTCAAATACAACTCAATCTCCACTTATAACAAACAAGTTCTAAAAGTGAAACTAAACCATAAACTAGTAATCTACTCCAAGCTCTACTGGTCCTCTAGGCTAGTTGTGAATCTCCAGGTTACCTGTAATATTTTCAACAGGTCCAGTCAGGACAGGAGTGAGCACAATACATCTCACGCAGTTCATATCATGTTGGAAAATATAAAGCATGCAAAAGAGTAAGATACATGGACTGTAAAGAAATATATATATGAAAACGAGAGAGATTTGATAACCGAAAATATCTATATATATATGATAATTAAGAACTGTAAGTAACCTGTGATTTAGAACATGAGATGGTTATATAAATGGGTTAGGACATATACAAGATTTCACAAGATTGTACAAGATTTCACAAGATTGTACAAGATGGGATTTTAATCACATAACCATTTTCTACTCACCCTCCCCAATCAATACACAAGGATCCAGTCAAGTTACGTTACCTTGTACAAGAGGTTTTTATCATGTTTGCTCACATGATCATGAGAGTACAAGATTGCAAAAGAGTATACATGAAAGCGGTGTACATGAAATACAAGATGTTCATGAAAAAGCATATAACAACTGTATCTGATGCACCTCGAGGGAGATAACATCGCATGACAAGATCCATATAGTACCAGTCCGTGATAATAATATGACAGCATCATGTAAAGTAATCTAGAGCAAGAATATAAATCCTAACAAGTATGAAATGAACAGAGAATGTACTCGTCTGTCACCATGTACGACTGATATGAATAGATGGCAGAACTGGTGTCATAGAGTCCTATTAGAGTAAAATAGGTTATGAAGTACTCAAATTGTAATAATGGAAATCTACAATACAAACTACATGATTCTAAGTCAAACTAGGTCAAGGCAAGTCAAACAAAGTCAAATAAGGTCGATTTAAGTCAAAGGTTGACTTACAGTTGACTTTTGGTCAAATGGTCAACTCTGGTCAACCCTGGTCAACTCATAGTCCACTCTCGGTCAACTAGGTCAATGGTTGACTCACAGTTGACTTTTGGTCAACTGGTCAACTCTGGTCAAGTTTTGGTCAATTTTAGGCTAAAGTTGACTTTTTATTGACTTTTAGTCAAAACGGTCAACCATGGTCAAACGGGGTCAACCCTAAGTCATTTACCCGATTCCTAACCATTACCAACCAAGCTATCCTATTTCTAACTATACCTTAAATATGTTAAACTCATATCTTACTTATAGGTATTACCTTAACTCTTATCCCATTATCCTACCAAAGTAAACTCGTTACCTTAGCCTCTAACCCATACCCATGCCTACATTACCCTCACCCTACTTATCCTTCAATACTCTACTAAGGTGTTCTAACACTCTACCCTCGTATCTCGATATCATATCTTGGTATCTTGATACCTTACCTTGGTTATAAGGTAAACTCATTTACCTTGAAGGTAAAAGTAAATGTCATTTACCTTGAGATACTAACTTGAGTATCCTACGATACCCACTATTCTAAGACCCCACTCTTAGTATCCTAAGATACTAAGATAGGATACAAGCTATCTATAGGTTTTCAACGTCTAGACACTAGTTAATACTAACATATCATAGGTATCTAACATATCAAAATCTAACTACCTCAACTAACAATATTCTAACCTGTAACTTCTAACCATCTATCCTAACTTAGAAACGTAACACAACTAACACCCACTGACTAATATCTTACCATAACATATATGTATATATATCCATCTCTAACTCTAACCAACTAACATATGTCATATCTAACTAATAATAACATAGACTAACAACAACTAACTATCTAACTTATATAAGATATCACCATCTAACTTCTAAGATACCTCTAACCTTTACATATATTCTAACATAACCATTAACATACTAACATATCCATACATACATCATCTAAATTCCTCCACTCCAATACAAACACACGCACACACACACTACACTACCATCTATACAACATCAAATACACACTAGCACATATCCTCTATCAATCTCACTTCTCTCCACTAACCAAACACATCCCTATCTCATTCAAACACACACACTATACTAACATATATTACATAACAATAACATATATATATATATATATATATATATATATATATATATATATATATATATATATACAAATATGTACTATATTGTACATATTCTTGATAACCTATGATACCTACATTCACATGATATTCATACTACATAGGCTCATAGGTTATACAAAATGCCTATGTCGTATAGTCACTCTTCTACTTAAAACCAATACTGTACCAATTGGGTACTCACTAAATTCTAGGATTAAAGTATGTTGTAGCCCTTCGTATTAGCTTTCCGAAACTTCAAACGGATCGCATTTTCGTGTCCGGAAGCTCCCGAAATCGCGAAAATACCGAAACGCATTCATCTTTCGAACAGCTGACACTCAAATAGTTTTACAGAAAGTTCTAGAATGAATTTGGCTTATTAAAATATATATCTGGAAAGCTAAGTTTGATACGGTTCTTTTAAAAAATAGAGGTAGGTCGGAGTTCTAAGCTAAAAGTTATGACATTTCTAAGTTGCTTTGGTTAATAAAACGTGGATGAATATTATGACGAATTTGAGTTGTTTTGGACAAAAGAAACACATGTAGGCCAAGATACTTGGATACCAACATAGGTATCCAAATGAAACTCATTCTAACCATCCTAACTAAGATCAATCCACTCTCTAACCATTCTAAAACTGAATTTAAACATCTATTTAAACTATTATCATACATACATACACATGGGGTCTACTAATTTGGGATCTATCAAGTAGGACACAAGACACATATCTAAAATCCTCATGAGAGCTCCAAATGGGGGTGGATCCTATGGATTCAAATCTAACTAAAATGCAAGGGAAATTGAAATAGAGAGATGGTTATACCTATTGGAAGTGGGATCCCAATGATACACTCAAAGGACAAGGTTCCGGCACGAAAGCTGCTCCAAAATGGACACCCTTCCTTGCTCCTTGCTCCAAATCCTTGCTAGCACCTCCTCCTTGGTTGAATAAGAAGAAATGATGTAAGATTGGAACAAGAATGGAGGGATTTGGAGATCAAAATCAAGAGGGAAGCTCTCAAGTTTAGGAAAAAACAAATTAGGGTTCTATGTAGAGTTAAAAAGAGGCGAGGATTTTCTTAAGGATTCTTTATAGGAAGGGAGGGGGGCACTTGATGGCTGGTCATTAGATGAATTAGGGTTAGTTCTACATGTAGATGAGTGGCTAGGGCTTGTCCACCCAATTTCAAGCCTTCCTATTAGTTCAATTAGTCATAAGGCTTTATTTTTCACAAATATCCTAAGGGATAAATATCCTACTATGAAATATCTAGATATTAGTCTAACCTAGCCATTAAGTCTCTAACCCTATACTAAACCTCCATGAACATCATTAGCATCTAGGTTAGGTCAAAAACTAGGCCAGTCTCTAATAAAAGATTAGTACCACAATAATCAATGAAATTTATTTTCATTAAAAAGTCCAAAATGACCAAAATATCCCTAGGCTAAAAGTCACAATTAGTCATCCTAATCACTTGGTTAGGTCCCCATGATCATGGTTAGTCTCTAGGTCATGCAGTCTCTAGGGTTGTACTAGCAAAACATCAAAAACACAAGTCATGGTTTTAAATAGTTTTAAATTGATTAAAAATCACCATAAATTATATCATGATTTAAATAACATTATTAAATAATAAAAAATATAAAAGTTCAAAATTATCCTTATTTTAGAAACCGGGTGCTACAAACGTAATTAGAAGGCTTTCGACTGAAAGTCGTACTTTCGATACGTAACAGCAGCGAACGTAATTAGAAGGCTTTCGACTAAAAGTCGTGCTTCCGATACGTAATAGCAGCGAACATAATTAGAAGGCTTTCAACTGAAAGTCGTGCTTCCGACACGTGACAGCCGCGAGGTGGAGGAAAGAGGAATAAGAAGAATGAAGAAGAGAGACAGCTTTGCTGGGGTGATCAGATCACCGTTGCTCAAAGCAAGATTCGCCTATATACGATCCGCTTCCAGGAACCAGCAAGTTCTTAGAGATTTCTGGAACGTTCGTCAGTCAATTTTTGAGACTTGAAAGGGCTTCATGCACTTTACAAACTCCCTTAACTCTCTTCTTTGGTGCATCTAAGAAAGGAGGCCAGGGGGCTCTATTTATAGAGTGGAGTAAGACTTTACCATCTCTCCTATTTGATGTGGGACTAAAATACTAATACTCTAAAATAGAGTTTGATGTTTTACATGATCCCACAATCAACATAGTCGAGTACTAGCCCACACCTACCCTCCGATCATACGACTGTGCATGCACGAGGCATCCTGGAGTCCGAGTCCGAGTCCGATCAACAAAAATCAGCTTACATCATTGATAGAATTAATCCTTTTTTCTTCTAGAAAAATACTCCCATATGGTACATACTTGTGCCCCATTACACGTCATGTACACACCTCAACACAAGCAATATATTATATTGAGATACTTATCATTTGGTGTAGCCGATGTGGGGCTATCTTTCCTAGTCTAAATGCAAAAACACCAACAATCCCCCACTTATCTCAATATATGGGTAGAGTGTTCCCCCTAGTGACTGCCCATCATGCATAAGGAGAGATGTCACTACGACTTGAATCTTCCCGCATAGGTTAAATAACAGCAGGATACAAGAATGGACTAAGCCTTGAATTCTGCACCATAACTGCAATTCTTCCTACTCACATAATAACATCAACTGTGCTTCTGGCTGCACATTAAAGGCCTTATGCCAGCCTGGTTTTGGTGTATGTATATTGGGTGTCTATAAAGTTTTCCTCAAGAGACGGCCTACATCTCTATCCATACACTCTAGATGAGTTCTTTTAAAGAGTCTTGTCATGAAACCTTTCGCTTCCTTGCGGTATTACACTGCTATAACATGGCCCAAAGCCGAGGCACTACCTCATGTGGTATCATACCACCTATAGCATGAGGCCCAGCCTCTTTGTAGTGCCAAACTACCCATCATGAAGCCTTTCGTTTCCTTTCGGTGTTATGCCGCCGTGACATGGCTTGCAAAGCTGAGGCATTGTCTCATGTGGTGTCACACCACTGTAACATGAGGCTCATCCTCTTTGTAGTGCTTCCTACCACTCTTTGTTCTACAGCATTAGGCTCACTTGCCTATGTCCGGTGCTACGTCGTTGTGACTTGGCCCAAAGCCGAGGCTTTACCCTCACTTGGTACCTCATGTGGTGTCACCCCATTGTAGCATGGAGTACTATGCTTCTTTATAGTGCTGTGCTACCCGTGCTTCCTGTAAAGCACGCCGGACATCCCAAATGCCCGAGAACTCATTAAGACTTCCTAGCCATCCTCTCATAGGACTTTGTTCTATACAAAGAGCAAACAGTAGACAATAATGGTTCTGAGTTCATAATCTTGCAAAGTCCCAAAGGATTGCCTACTTACAGTAGTTCTGGGTCTGAAACCTCACAATATCCAAAGGGATTGTCCACTAATAGTGGTTCTAGGTACATGACCCCATAATATTCAGAGGACTGCCCACTAACAGTGGTTCTAGGTCTGTCATCCCGCAGTATACCAAAGGATTGCCTACTGCACCTGATATTCTTTCAGTCAATGGTCCTTCCTTGAACCAAAAACTAGATGCCTAGTAGATTTCTCTTTGAACTAATAGCATAAAACTTTATGGTAGGATTGTAGAGATACAATATCAGAGTGTCTTCAAGCCTATTTTACATGTTGTGTTTTCAACCAACTGGCACATGAGACCTTTGGTGAACGGATCTGTCAGATTCTCCTGGCTCCGAACATCCACTACGGTAATGACTCCTCTTTTAATAAGATCATTCACCAACCTGTGCCTTAATCGTGCAGTCCTTTTCTTGCCATTAAAGAGGTTATTTGATGCCATATGCTGCAGTCGCCTGGTTGTCGCAGTAAATTGGCATTGCCAGAATCTGCACACCAACCATAGAAAGATCATACATGAGATTCCAAAGCCATTTTGCTTCATCTACAGCTGCTAGTGCATAAAACTCAGATTCCATAGACGAGTGTGATAGCATAGACTGCTTCTTCGACTTCTACGATATAGCAGCTCCATCCATTGATAATATGTATCCTCATGTGGACCTTTCACTCTCTACTTCTGAGCACCAGCCTGCATCACTGAAGCCTTTTACTATTGTTGGATCTCCACAGTAGTGCAGAGCATACTTCTGAGTCCTTTTGAGGTATCTCATAACCCTCTTCACAGCTTTTCAGTGCTCTACATCTGGATTGCTCGTAAACCGACTCAACATCCCTGTGGCAAAAGCTATGTCAGGCCTTATGGCAGTAGTCGCATACATCAAACTTTCGATGATGCTTCGATACTCCAACTGTCTGATGCTTTTCGTTGGATTTGGATTCAGCTTCTTGTCACACCTATACGGCATATCTATCCTTGGAAAATCCTGATACCCATAGCGTGTGAGCATCTTCTCAATGTAATAAGACTGTGACAATGCCACTCCAGTTTTCATCTGGATGATCTTTATCCCTAGGATAACATCAGCTTCCTCTAAGTCCTTCATGCTGAACTTAGATAAGAGAAACTTCTCTGTCTTAGTGACACTTGCTAGACCTGTACCCAAGATCAGCATATCGTCCATGTACAGACAAACGACAACTCCTCTCCCGTCAGCGAACTTTATGTATACACATTTGTCCGTCTCGCTGACCCAGTAGCTGTTTGATCTTATGACTTTAACAAACTTCTCATGCCACATCTTGGGAGCTTACTTCAGACCATACAGAGATTTTATGAACTTGCAGACTTTGTCTTTGCGGCCCTTGACGACGAATCCTTCTGGCTGTTGTATGTAAATATCTTCAGTCAACTCACCATTCAGGAAACAGTTTTAACATCCATCTGATGAATAACTAGTTTGTGAATTACACTTAGAGCAATCAACATCCTCATGGTCGTCATTCGTGCTACTGGAGCATAAGTGTCAAAGTAATCAATCTCCTGCTTCTGAGAAAACCCCTTGGCTACCAACCTAGCCTTGAACTTATCAATAATTCAATAGGCTTTCATCTTTTTCTTGAAGATCTATTTACATCCGATTGATTTTGCTTCTTCAGGCAGATCGACCAATACCCACATGTTGTTGGAGGTTATCGAGTCATACTCATCATAAATAGCCTCCTTCCAAAAGACAACATCTCTGGTCTTCATAGCCTCATCATAGGTAAGCGGATCTGCTTCCACATGATAGGTAACAAAATTATCTCTGAAGTCCTTCTGTCTTCTTATTCGCTTAGACACAGGTTCTATGATTTCTGGTTCAATAGTTGTTCTTGCAACAACCACTTCTTCTTGGGCTACATCTCTGTAAGGAGCTTCAGCCTCCTGTGCACTCGCACTGTTCTTTAGAATATTCGCGAGAACAATGTTCTTGTGCCTTGCAAATTTATCTTCAACGAATTATGCATCGCGAGACTCAGTGATATGATTAGAATCAATATCAAGGAACCTCCGAGCATCACTCTTATTGGCATAACCTAGGAAGATTGTCTTCGTAGTCCTTGTACTTAGCTTCTGAATTTTCAAATCTGGAAGCTTCACATACGCCAGACACCCCCACACTCGAATAACATTCATGTTGGGTCAAACCTTGAACTAGAGTTCATGAGGAGTGACATCGAAAGTTGCATACGGTACTCTATTCAGAATGAGAGTAGCCGTAAGTACTGCTTCGCCCCAGAAGCAATTTGGAAGACCCGCAATCAACAGCATTGAGTTCATCATCTCTGTTAACATTATGTTCTTCTTTTTTGCAACACCATTTGATTGAGGGGAGTACGGAGCAGTCGTCTCATTAACAATTCCATGTTCTCTACAGAACGATACGAATTCATAAGACCTATACACTCTACCTCGATCACTTCTGGTTTAATATTCGACTTCATCCCTGAAGTCCCTGAACTACTCGAATGCTGCATCCTTCAACTTGAGAAGTCATGCAAACGTGCACTTAGATAAACACTTCGAACCGGCCTCTGTGGAGAATTGATAATATCACAGTTATTTGAGTGTACTAACTCTAGATGATCGGTATTAGTTTAATCGTCTGAGAAGCTTCCTTATAGTCTTATATCTGTACAGACCTTAAATTCCTCCACCTTCTTACCCCTATATTTTGAAGATAAGGCCCCGGTAGGACAACTTGAGTCTGCTTCTATCATAGAACAACTCTTAGTCCATTCAACGAAGTAACTTCATTGCCATCAGCAGAAGTTCGAACATCCCTTCAGTACCGAATATCTTTTTGAAGCATGTTCCTCGCCAAGAAATCACCATCTGACTGGTACGAATGTCCAACTTTCAATTCTGTATTAGATAACAGACTTCCTGAGATCAGATCTTCTGAAATCTCTAGTACATGTAACACGCAATCAAGTGTCCTTTCTTGTGGTTCATTAACCACTGTCTCGATCTTCAGACATTCTGCTAGGTACATGTTCGCCATCGAGTCCTTCATCATAACAAGGCTTATCTTTGGTGAACAGCCCTTTCGAGAGCACACGTGGTCAGATGCACTAGTATCCGACCTCTAGTCAGTTACCACGCTAGATAACTCAACCTGTGCAACAATAGCAACCAAGTTAAGTAATCAAAACAATCAAGTTTAGCCATACCTGCTATTTTGGTTTAGGCTTGGGCCTACAATCCTTCTTAAAGTGGCCTTTCTTGCCACAGTTGAAGCAAGCCCCATCGCCCTTAGGCTCAAGCTTGAATTGAGCTGACTAATCTTTCAGCTGGTGAGAGTGCTTAGCTCTTCTTCAACATAAATCCAGTGCAAGAGGCGTTCAAGATCCACTTTCATCTTCTTGCAGTGCAAGTCCGCGATAAAATTGCTCCACCCAAGTGGGAGCTTCATGACAATACCACAACGACAAATGCATCGACCAAGGGCATGTCGTTATCCTCAAGTTTCTAACGTAACTGGAGAATCTCTTTGACTTGAGACAACATCGTCTTGTCGTCCTCAAATCGCATCTTCCAGACCTTTTCGGTTATGTGGATCTTGTTCCTGTTCTCATCTGCCTTGTAGAGATTTTCTACAGACTCCCAAACGTCCTTAGCATTGACCGTCTTGCTGTATGACTCGGCCAGAGAGTCCTCCATAAAGTTTAAAATAAGCAACTTACAAAGGTTGTTATCTCTCCTCTACTTGGATTGCGAGCAGTGGCCTCGGCGACCCTTCGAGCATTTTTACCTTCTAGAATTAATGCTCAGGATCTGTCAACACGTAGTCAACGCTCACGAGTTAAAGATTAAGGCTGACCTTTCTCTTTCAAATGTTGTAATGCTCCCCGTCAAACTTTTCAAGTTTGTTAAAACTTGTGTCGAGAAGGTTTGCACGATTGTTTTCCGTCGAATCTAAATCTTGCTTTAAGATTGTTATTCTCTTGGCATAATTTCAGATGAAAAACTCAGTGGGTAAACATAATTAGAAATCTCTCGACTAAAAGTCGTGCTTCCAATACGTGACAGCAGCGAACGTAATTAAAAGGCTTTTGACTGAAAGTCGTACTTCCGATACGTAACAACAATGAACGTAATTAGAAGGCTTTCGACTGAAAGTCGTACTTCCGATACGTGACAGCCGCGAGGTGGAGGAGAGAGGAAGAAGAAGAATAATGAAAAGAAATGCAGCTTTGCTGGGGTGATCAGATCACCGTTGCTCAAAGCAAGATTCGCCTATATGCGATCCGCTTCCAGGAACCAGCAAGTTCTTAGAGGACTTCTGGAATACTCGTCAGTCAATTTTTGAGACTTGAACGGGCTTCTTGAACTTTACGGACTCCCTTAAATCTCTTCTTTGGTGCATCTAAGAAAGGAGGCCCGGGGGCTCTATTTATAGAGTGGAATGAGACTTCACCATCTCTCATATCCGATGTGGGACTAAAATACCAATACTCTAAAATAGTGTTTGATGTTTTACATCATTCCATAATCAACATAATCGAGTGCTAGCCCACGCCTACTCCCCGATCACACGGTCGTGCATGCACGAGGCATCCTGGAGTCCGAGTCCGATCAACAAAAATCAGCTTGCGTCATTGTTAGAATTAATCATTTTTCCTTCTAGGAAAATACTCCCACATGACACACACTTGTGCCACATTACACCTTATGTGCACACCTCAACACAAGCAATGCATTAGATTGAGATACTTATCATTTAGTGTAGCCGATGTAGGACTATCTTTCCTAGTCTAAAGGCAAAAATACCAACAAATAATGTAACTTGTAACTGGTGCATCTGGTGCCTGTAGCACATGTGCAAACCATCTCAAATATTTTTATTTGCCTTATCATTAATAGATAAACCACGCCAACTTATGTCAACTGCAATCCTTCTTATTTTATTTTTAATATGTTGTCACTTCCATCTCAGCATTTTTATTTCAGATATGCTAAATTAGATGAACATGTTTTCCCATTGTCCAACTTTTCAAGTCAGATATGGCTGGTCTTTTGGCTGATTTTAGATTTTTTTTTCCTTTCAAGTTTTAAGTGTATCTTCCAATAGAAAGCACACCAGAAGAAGACATCTATATAAACCATTCTGCTTTCAATGCTATGAATAACATTATTTTCAACGTTGGCATCACGATGATGTTTGATCCAAAATCTCACTATATCTAAATGGCATACAGATATGTTTTAAATTTTGGACTGAATATGTGAAAGCTTCCCATGTGGGTATTTGTTTAGCCAAAAGCAAAAAAGACTATTACTTTATCTAATTTAATGCTGCGGGCAGCATCGGGATGAGGTAGTGCATTATTTGATCCATTTACTGAACTCATGTCACCACTTATTTGAGCTACGATCTTCTGATGTGATACACACACATGCACTTGCATACATAAAGAAATAAAATACATATATTAAATCTGGAAATTGCTGAGAAACCCAATTTCGGGGTGGGCTTTTATGAAATGCCCACCCGCTGGATAAGTTTTATGAAATACCCAGAATTAAGTATTTTCACGTTAAATATTCCAAGATTCCCTTTTAGATGCCACCCGCTAGAAACTGCTATTTTTATAATACCGAAACTACCCCTCCGCGCGAATTGGTCATCTATATGTATTTGAATTCAAAAAACTCAGATCTGGATTGTGATTTTCGTCTTCTTCTTCTTCACTGGAAATCTGAATTCCATTGCTCTCATCTTCAGCAGAGATCGCAAAGATCGTTCGTAGTTCGGTGTGCTTTTCTTCAGTCGAACTCAGATCATCGCTCGTCATCATCATCATCATCATCATCTTCATCTTCATCGTGGAGACATTTGAAGTTTTTCGACAATTAGGTCAATTGTGGAGAGAATATCTTTCTTCTTCTTTTCCATCAGAATTATCATCGTTTTTGATAGAAGAACGAAACTCTTTGTTCATGAAAAAAACTAAATTACACGGAGAATGCCAATGCCGTTCTCCGTCTTAATTTAAACGGAGAATGGCCATTCTCCGTGCTACATTAAGACGGAGAATGTCATTCTCCATTTTATTTAACACGGAGAATGACATATTCTCCGTTTTATTTAACACGGAGAATGGCATTCTCCGTGTTAGTAACACGGAGAATGGTCATTCTCCTGCGTTTTAACACTAGAATGACCATTCTCCGTGTTAAATAAAACGGAGAATGTCATTCTCCGTGTTAAATAAAACGGAGAATGACATTCTCCGTCTTAATGTAGCACGGAGAATGGCCATTCTCCGTTTAAATTAAGACGGAGAATGTCATTCTCCGTTTTATTTAACACGGAGAATGACATTCTCCGTTTAAATTAAGACGGAGAATGTCATTCTCCGTTTTATTTAACACGGAGAATGGCATTCTCCGTGTTTCTAACACGGAGAATGGTCATTCTCTTGCGTTTTAACACTGGAATGACCATTCTCCGTGTAAACTAAGACGGAGAATGACCATTCTCCGTCTAAATTATGACGGAGAATGGCCATTCTCCGTGTAACTTTCAGGACGGAGAATGACATTCTCCGTCTTAATTAAGACGGAGAATGTCATTCTCCGTGCTACTAACACGGAGAATGGTCATTCTCCGTGTAAATTAAGACGGAGAATGTCATTCTCCGTGTTACTAATACGGAGAATGACCACCCTCATGTGAAATTAACATTTTTCGTGTTCTAACACGGAGAATGGCCATTCTCCTGCATTTTATGGTCAGCTGAAACTTTGGAGGGCCATAACTTTTGACTGGGAGGTCGAAACGAGGTCCCGTTTGTCGCAAAATGAGCGTATCGTCGAGGAGACTGAAAGTAACAGTTTCATCGTTAGACGGCCTTCCGAAATTTTAGATTCGCAAAAAAATGATGTTTGGACCTCCGTTTTAGCATTTTTGTCGTTTGTCCCAGTCTTTCCGAAATTTTTCGACGAGTTTTTGAAGATTTTTGAGGAGAAAACCTAGATTCGAAAGTGAGCAGCGTAAGGAAGAAGATGAAGTATCGAAACTTTTTTTTAAGAGCAGTTTCGTGGGTGTTTTCAATAAATTAAAAGGGCAAAAGGGTCATTTGGAACCCGCTTTGGATAAGTTTCTCTAATTCTGGGCACGCGATGAAAGTTTTTTTAGCGGTGGGTTTTACATAAAACTTTTTTAGTTTTTGGGCATTTCATAAATCTTCCCTATATTAAATAGTCTAAATGGAAGTTGTACATCAGTGAGGGATGTCCTCAAAAGGAAACAATTTACATAGGAAGTTAATAGATCCATGATGTGGAACACATAAGTTGTTAATACCAATGCATAATTTTATAAGGCATGAAACTTGCAGAATTTAGTTTTATGTCATGCAACTATAACTGCTAAATATTGGGCAACTTGAAACTAAAAGTTTGGACATGGCCAAGACTGATGTCATTTTGGTATCTCTTCTACCAGGACATGTAATGCAATGAACTTGTTCGATATAGTAATATGTGTTACTGTGTCCATATCTGTGGTATTTAAACTCCGAGTTGTTTAATACTTGGTTTCTGTGTCAGGCCCCAAGTGAATATAGAGAATATTGGGGTATTAAGCAATCATAACCTTGGAGAAAACTATAATTGTGTTTATGCTGTGGATCGAGTACAAAAAATGTTTGGGGTATTTGTCGAGTTATCTTAATATGTGTCTAATGTATGTGATAGGTGGTCATGTTAGCCTTACTTGGAAAATTATTTTCTTAGCCGGGCTCGACGTGCACCATTCAATGTCATTCTATCTATTTGTTATAGATATTGTATTGAACATATCACAATGTTTATTGGGAATTGTGAAAGTCTGCCTGTTGCCTTTAGGCCTCGTTTGGTTACCGGAATTTGAGTTTGGGAAAGAAAAGTGATTCCTTTCCTATGTTTGGGAGCCAAAGAAAAGTTGTTGGAAGGAAAAAATGATTCCCAAGAGGTAGAAAAATAAGGGAGAAAGTGGTTCCTCCCATTTATCTAAGGAATCACTTTTCCTCCAACTTTTCCGCATTTATTACAAAAAGTTTTGACCAAAATATCCATGTTCATAATATTATTTACCATTTTTATCCATAATATCTTTTAGACAAAAATATTTCTAAGTAATAAGTATTTTTATTAGCACGAGGGTATTTTTGAAAAATTGACTTGATTTTGTTTTCTTTCCTTACAAACACCAAACACTATAATGAGAATTAAAGATATATTTCAACTATAATTCCGATCTTTCCAAACACCGGAAAAGAAAGTTTATAGGAATTATAATTTCCTAAAGGAAAGGAAATACCAAGGAATCAGTTTCCTTTCCTTTCCATTCCGCGAACCAAACGAGGCCTTACTGTATAATTTGTTTTGACTCCTCTCTATCTCAGTTTGGATATTCTTTGTGAATATTGTAACTGGGAAATAGTTATTTTGGTAGAATATTAAAACAATTTATTGGAAATACTACCAAATACATGTTGAATTGCTTGTTTTTGGTCTCAAGCTTGGTAGATTCCCTCTCAGAAATAAGTTCTGGTATTTGTGGTGTTGGAGGTATAATATTAATTATTTAGTGACCATTTTGGTTACCATATCCCCTTTTTCATTATGCCCAATTCTGCTAAAGGTTTTATTTGGGTATTCTGGTTCTTAATGTTAGTGCCGGAACACAATTTTTCGATGTAAAACTGAAATTTCGTAACAATTGTACAAACAATCGTTATTACGTAACACTTCACAAAAGGTACGTAAGAGAAATTTCAACTAGTGCTACACTTCACAGAATGTGCACAGAACGTAACCCTTCACAGAAGGTACGTAAGAGAAATTCCACTAGTGCTACACTTCACAGAAGGTGCACAGAACGTAACACTTCAAAGAAGGTACGTAAGAGAAATTCTACTAGTGCTACACTTCACAGAAGGTACGCTAATAGAATTCTGATAATACCAACGCAAACACTTCACCGAAGGTGCGCTAATAGAATCCTGATAATACCAACAAAGAAGGTGACAGACGAAAGATGGAAAAACTCCTGCTGGGGTGAATGACACCGTTGCTCAAAGCTTTATTCGCCCCACACGAATAGCTTCCAGGAACCAGCAAGTTCGTCGGAGAACTTGGAACACTCTTGCTCTTCTGACTCCTCGGATGAACATGAACTCTCGTACAAAACTCAACGCTGGTACAATACCTCTCTTCTCTCTAACAGCTTCTAAGCACTTGTAAACTTTCCGTCTACTACTTGTGTCTTAGTTCTAACCTGTGAGAGAGAAAGAGGAGGCCTTATATAAGCCCCTGCAACAACTGCCCGGTTAGCAAAATGATAGAGACGTGGTAGTAACCACCCCGAACATGGAGCAACCGCTCAGAACATGCAAAGACACGTTCTGCTGCAAGTTGTGCCACTCGTGTAACCAGCGTAAATTGTACTTTACGCACACAGCCATTTTACGCAACCTGCGCACACTACGCACTCTACGCACACTGCGTACGCTGCGTACACTGTGCAGTCTGCGCACACTACGCACGCTGCGCACACTGCGCGCACTGGGCTGCGTACTGGGCTGCGTAACTGGGCACGCGTAACGGGCCGCGTAACGTGGTCGCGCAAGTGGCTCGTGCAACGAGCGCAACTTAAGCGCACTATGCGCCTAGCGACGATGCTGACGTGCTAAGTGCAAAGTACGCCAACAAAACGCCACATTACGCCTCATGAGCCCTTGAGCCCGAGTCCGAGCCCGCGTCCGAGTCCGAGTCCGAGTCCGAGTCGCTAAGCCCCTACGAGGCTTAGCTCCTATGTAAATAAATTTCCCAAGAGCAAAAAGCATGAATGCTTTAATTATTGATTTTAGCCTTTTTCCCATTAGAAAAATAATCCCACATGGCAAACCCATGTGCACCTCCACACCACATGTGCATCTCCAATAATAGCAAAGCTAATATATAGAGATACAATCTTTTTGTTTTTTTCCGATGTGGGACTAAAGCTTTCTAAAGGAAAAACCAAAACTCCAACAATCCTCCACATATCTCTATATATGGGTATAAGTGTTTCCCACAGTAACTGTCCATCATGCATTAGGAGAGATGTCGCTGACGACTTGAATCTTCCCGCATGGGTCAAAAATCATACTATAATACAAGAATGGACTAAGCCTTGAATTCTGTATCATAGCTGAAATTCTTTTCACTCACATAATGTAGTTACATGTGCTTCTGGCTACACATTAAAGGCCATGTGCCAACCTGGTTTCAGTGTATAATTTTGGGCGTCTACAAGTTTACCCTCAAGAGACGGCCTGATATCTCTTTGTCCATACACTATAGGTGAGTTCATTATAAAGAGACATGGCATGAAGCGCTTTGCGCTTCCCTTGCGGTGCAACGCCGTTATGACATGGCTTAAAGCCGAGGCCTTACCCCGTACCGGGAACCTCATCGTAGTGTCATACTACTGTAGCATGAGGCAACCGCTTCTTTGTAGTGCCAAACTACCCAGCATGAAGCCTTAGGCTCCCTTGCGGTGTTACGCCGTAACGACATGGCTTGCAAGGCCGAAGCTTTATCCCTAACCGGGTACCTCATCGTGGTGTCGTGCCACTGTAACATGAGGAACTCCTCTTTGTAGTGCTGACTACACCCCTCTTTATTTTTAACATACAATATTAGGCTAACTGCCTATTTGCGGTGCTACGCCGCTGTGACTTGGCCTGCTAAGCCGAGGCTTTATCCTAGTCCTGGACAGCACCCCACATATAGGAACCTCATTGTGGAGTCACCCCACTGTAGCATGGAGTTTCACTCCTTGTAGTGCTGCTCTACCATGCTTCCTGTAAAGCACACCAGACACTCACTCTGCTTGAGAACTCATTAAGACAATTAAGCCAACCTTCCCACAGGAACCGTTTTCCGTAGAAAACAACAGTAGACAACAGTGGTTATAGGTCTGTAACCTCTCCATGCCCGATAGAACATGTACCCACCGTTCCTGATATTCTTCCAGCTAATGGTCCTCCCTTGAACCAAAAGCTAGATGCCTAGTAGATAAATCTTTGAACTAATAGCATAAAACTTTATGGTAGGAATACAATAACTAATATCAGAATGCCTTCAAGCCCATTTTACATGCTGAGTCATCGACCAGCTGGCACTTGAGGCCCTTGGTGAACGGATCCGCCAGATTTTTCTGACTCCGAATATCAATTACTGCAATTACACCTCTCTTAATGAGATCGTGTACTGCCCTGTGCTTTAACCACACAGTCCTCTTCTTTCCATTGAAAAGGTCATTTGATGCCACCGCCGCAGTCGCCTGGTTGTCGCAGTATATCGGTATTGCCGGTATTTGCTCCCCAACCACTGGAAGATCATACATGAGCTCCCGAAGCCATTATGCTTCCTCGGCTGCGGTATCAAGTGCAAAGAACTCAGATTCCATGGATGACCGCGAGAGCATAGTCTGTTTCTTCGATTTCCACGATAAGTAGCTCCACCCATTGTGAAAATATATCTACTTGTGGACCTCTCGCTCTCCAAATCTGAGCACCAACTGGCATCACTGAAGCCTTCTACTACATGCGGATCTCCGCTGTAGTACAGTGCATATGTCTGAGTCTTCTTGAGATATCTCATAACCCGTTTCACAGCCTTCCAGTGTTCAACACCAGGATTGCTCGTGAAACGACTCAGCATTCCCACGACGAAAGCTATGTCAGGCCTTGTGGCATTAGTAGCATACAACAAACTCCCGATTATGCTAGCATACTCCAGCTGCCTGACACTTTCCCCTGAATTAGGCTTCAGCTTCACATCATACCGGTACGGCGTATCGATCCCTGGAAGATCCCGATACCCATAACGAGTGATCATTTTTTCAATATAATGAGACTGTGACAACGCTAGTCCAGTGTCTGTCCGGATGATCTTGATCCCCAAGATCACATCAGCTTCCTCCAAGTCCTTCATACCGAACTTGCTCGAGATGAACCTCTTTGTCTCCGTGACACAGCTCATATCCGTACCTAGGATAAGCATGTCGTCCACGTACAGACAAATGATCACACCTCTTCCATCAGCGAACTTCGTGTAAACACACTTGTCCGTCTCGCTGACCATGTAGCTATTTGACCTTATAACTTTGTCAAATTTCTCATGCCACATCTTGGGAGCCTGTTTAAGACCGTATAAAGATTTCACCAACTTACAAACTTTGTCTTCAAGACCCTTGACGACAAATCCCTCTGGCTGTTGTATGTAAATCTCTTCGGTCAGCTCGCCGTTTAGGAAAGCCGTTTTGACATCTATCTGATGTATCACCATCTTATGTATTGCTGCAAGAGCAATCAACATTCTGATGGTTGTCATCCGGGCTACTGGAGCATATGTGTCAAAATAGTCAATCCCCTGCTTCTGAGAAAACCCCTTGGCTACCAACCTAGCCTTGAACTTGTCAATAGTTCCGTCTGCTTTCATCTTCTTCTTGAAGATCCATTTGCATCCGATGGGTTTCGCTCCTTCAGGAAGATCAACCAACACCCAAGTGTTATTTGAGGTGATGGAATCAACTTCATTGTCAATCGCCTCCTTCCAGAAAACTGCATCTCTGGTCTTCATCGCCTCATCATATGTAAGCGGATCTGCTTCCACATGATAGGTGACAAAGTCACTTCCGAAGTCCTTCGGCCTTCTCACACGCATAGCTGACGGCTCAGCTTGTTCTGGTTCAACCGTTGTTTCAACAACATCTTCTTGGACCACATCTTCATTGAAGACTTCAGTTTGCTGTGCACCCTCATTGTTCTCCGGTACATCCGCAAGAACAATATTCTTGTGCCTAGCAAATTTGTCTTCAAAATATTCTGCGTCGCTAGATTCAATGATATGATTTGACCTAATATCAAGAAATCTCCGAGCATCACTCTTCTCGGCATACCCCAAGAAGATCGTCTTAGTAGTCCTTGTCCCAAGCTTCTGAATCTTCAGATCTGGAAGCTTGACATATGTCAGACACCCCCACACTCGAATGACATTCAAGTTAGGTCTGACCTTGAACCAGAGTTCATGAGGAGTAACGTCTGAAGTTGCATGAGGCACTCTATTTAGAATAAAAGTGGCCGTCAATACAGCTTCACCCAGTAGCACTTAGGAAGGCCAGCAGTCAAAAACATTGAGTTAATCATTTCTGTTAACGTTCTGTTCTTCCTCTCTGCTACTCCATTTGAGACCTGTACTCCCCACCTCGATCACTTCTTATTCTTTTGAGTTGTTGTCCAGTCTGCCGCTCAGCTTCGGCTCTGAACTTCTTGAACTTCTCGAATGCTTCGTCTTTAGCCTTCAGCAAGTAGACGAACGCATACTTAGAGAAGTCATCGATGAAGGTTATAAAATACTTCATCCCGACCTTTGTAGAGAACTGTTTGAAGTCACAGATATCGGAGTGTTCCAACTCCAGAAGATCTGTACTTCGATTAACCCGAGGAAAGGGTTTCCTTGTGATCTTCGTTTGAGCACAAACTTCACATTTCTCTACCTTACCCGAAGGATTATCCACGATAATGGTCCACAGTTCATCAGCCATGTTTTCAGCAGATTCTGTGACAAGAACCGCATTCAGAACGTGGCATCAACCGCCTACAATTCGGCAGCAAACTGTAGAAGCATGGAAAATATTAGAATAACGACATAAATGGCCCATGCGGTTTTGGGTAGCAAGTCTATGCGGCTCATACTGGAGTTGCCCTATGCGGCCCAAAAGAAGACCCTCAGACTCATGCGGCTCGGGGATGAATGCGGTTCAGCAGGAATATGCGGCTCAATTGACGACACGTGTGACCCCCCCCCCCCACAGTTGGCCACTGGAGTAATGGCCTCATTTAATGCTCTGACACGACTCGACGGCTGTCTCTGACATAAAGTATCATAATGGCTCTGCCATAATGACAGACTCTTCGAGAAAAGAAGAAAATCTCTGACCCGATCTGACAAAAATCCTAGATTGCCGCGTGGCAAAAGTCTCATGCGGCTCGGATAGAGAACAGCTTCATGCGGCTCATTGAGGAATCATTCTAATATGATTAACAAAAATCCGCCATATGCGGTCCACCCATAGCCCGGTCTATGCGGCTCAACACCACGCTAATTCATGCGGCCCACAGAAACTATGCATATGCGGCTCATGGAGAGATCGTCCCCTGCGGCTCGCAAAGATTATGCATATGCGGCTCATGGAAAGTTCGTCCCCTGCGGCTCGATGAGGCATTGACTCATGCGGCTCACGAGGAGTATCCCCCTGCGGTTCAAGTGTTGGTCACCCTATGCGGCCCTGGCAGGATCTTCAATTAAAAAATATGGCACTGAAGATGCAACAGAATCCCAACAAGAATATTCGACATCATCATCATAATTGCCGAGATCAGGGCATATCATTCATCATCAAGCCAATAGGACACGTGGCGAGCAATCAAATATTGGCATAATCAATCACGAAGATTTAAAGCAGTCAGCATTAACTGCTCATAAGATTTGGTGCTATCCGCATTAGTGGTCGAGATTCATTATGATCAGGATCAAGGGCCCAGATAGAATGAAGGAGCGCCGACATTCCAAACAGATAATCATCAGCAAACCCTAATTATCCTACCCCACTCTTATAAATAGCCAGCATCATTCCCATGTAAAAAAGGTCGGCAACAAAAGAATAAAAAAATAAGAAGAGAGAGATCTACACAGAGAGAGCTCCCCCTTTTCTTGATAATCACAGAGAGAGAGAAGTCAGGAGAGCAACCCGAGGAGAGTAAGGAGAGCCTTTCTTCGTCAACGCCGAGCAGATCTTCCCCGAGCCAAGGCTGTATACCGATCGTCCAAGGAGTAAGGCAGAGCGGCCGTCGCTTTCCCGAGCCTCTATCGTCACCCCCCAGAATCAAAAATAAACAATCGTACTTAGTCTGCTGTACCTAGGTTTTCGTCCCTAGGCTTTCTTTGTACGAGCGAGTTTGTATTGTGAGTCTAAGTTCAGTCCTCCGATAATTGTTCTGTTCTTTTACAATCAATGGCAAACACGATGGCGACTCTGCTGGAGAATAACTTCTCCACGGCTGAGGAGTTGGTGACGCAATCGGATGCAGCCAAACTTGGCTCCACACAACAGGAGATGGTCGTCCGCTTCGACCAACAGGCGTTCGAAGAGATGCTCTCTGAAGGCAGCGCTGGCCCGGTCCAGAAACGCACCCGCTCCACGAAGGCTCGCAAAGAGTGGAGGCCAAAGTCATTTGCTCCTCCCCAAGCCCTCGATGGGATACCCTCGGTCGCTCAAGACGGCGAGAAAGACTCTCCTGCGGCCCCACTTCAGATCGCAGACACCTCTGCTGTCCCCAAGTCCGGCAGAAGAAAACACTATGATGCTGGACTTACAGGGGCAAAGAGGGTCTCTGCTCAACCTGAACCGCAGAGGGGTATTAGCCGCAGAAAGAAAATCCATGCGGCCACGACCGTCAACCACATGAAGAAAACTCATGCGGCCACTTCTGTCAGCCGCATAACTTATGCAGCTACAGTTCCCAACCGCATGGATGGGATTCATGCGGCTAGAAAAGTCAACCGCTTGCAGAAAACCCATGCGGCCACAGATGCCAACCGCATGCGGACAGCCTGCACGGCCGTGACTCCTAACCGCATAAGAACTCGTCCCACAACAGAAGACAGTCGCATGCAGATAGCCTGCACGGCACCCAACGCTAGCCGCATAGCGTCTCTACCACACTTCTCTCGATCAGTTTTCGACCGACTCTCATGCGGTCCTAACTCTGATCACTTTCTGGATGAAAATCCAGACTCTGTGATACCTAATGTGGACTCTTCCTATTACGCACCCACAAGTGCTAAAAAGAAAAAGTCTAGGGCAGCGCGGGCTCATCAAGTCCAGACAGCTGCCCCAACCTCTGACTATCGGGGCGTCCCGCTGAGTATCACGCGGGCCTCTGACAGGAAGTTGTATAAAACCACTCGAGTCCAGCCCCCGGCGGCAAACGGACAAAGTGGTTCCTCTGACCTGCGTGAAGCTATCCTCCACAAACGCAAGGAAAGAGAAGGAGCCTCAGCGTGCAGAGAGTCCTCACAGGGACGTTACTGCACCCAGATTATCGTCAACTGCTGTTGCAACAACACGGCAGTAACGGAAGACCGGCCATCCGTCTTCCAAAGATTACAACATCCGAGCTCGGAAGACGAGGCACCTCCCGTTGCCTCCTGCAATTCCGTACGGAAAGTCCCCGTTGAGGGGAGAGGAAAGAAGACAAGCATCTCCAGCCCAAAGGTGTCAACTATTGCAGCTAAGAAGTCGTCGTCTAAAGGATTATCCTCTACTGGAGTATTCCAACACACCCGTTCAAAGACGAAAACTGCTGCAGTAGGAAGTTCGTCGTCTACGTCATTGGGGGTCGTCGGAACTGGGGGTAGCACTCCTCCAAACCTCCACGATAACTCGACATTCCAAGAAGAGGGACTGGAGGAAGCAAATCCTCCGACGGATACAACAGATACCGACGTCCTCGAGGACGCCCTAAACGAAGCAAGCTCTGAAGCTGGGGATACTGTTCCTTCCGAGTCTGAACCTGAAGAGAACATCCCCATATATCCTGACGATTTCTCGATGCATGAGTATGACTCGGAGGGCATGTCCGCCACCTCTCCTTCTGTCACTCCTCACGTGAGGACGGTATTCATGACGGACAACAGCCAAGGTGGTTCCGGCGATCGCCAACGTATCGACACTTTGGAGGCCATACTGCACGCCTTGGTCAAGTCTGTAGACGAGATCAAAGCAGCGCTTCCTACTCTGCAGGGAGTGACACCTGGTCAGACAAGCACGGGTCCCGCGAACAACATAGATTCAAATTCAGCGGCACCAAACCCGGGCAATAATGCTCCCGAGATAACGGCCCCTACCGCGACAGATGAGGCCCGAGAAGTAAGGAGAGAGGTTCAGGAGCTTCGAGCGATGTTCCACGCCCGAGAAAATTCTCAAGACCTCAGAATACGGCAACCATACCCTGCTGAATGGAGGGATGTGCCCTTTCCCCCAAGATATAAGCCGTTCAATATCAACCCATATGATGGTAAGACTTCAGCAAGCCGGTACATCACTTACTTTGAGGTCACTACCGACCATTTGCCCCATGATGACGCCATCCTCACACGGTTATTCATTGGGGCACTGGAAGGAGTCGCCTTCGATTGGTACCGCAACCTGCCAGATAATTGCATCCACTCCTTCGCTGGCTTCAAGCGCTTGTTCTTGGAGAGGTTCTATGAGGTAGGGCAGGACGTCACGATGTCTACCCTCATGGACGTCGTTCAAGGAGAGAAAGAACTGACGAGAAATTACATTGAGCGGTTTCGTCAAACTGCAATGAAGTTACCATCTGGCAACCCGGACTCTTCTTTGATTGAAATTTGCCAAAAGAGACTACTTCCAACAATTAGTCTCTGGATGGGCGAAAGTCAGTTCAAAGATTGGAAGGCTTTTATCATCAGTGCTACAAGTGCTGAAGAACGATTGAAGAAGGCTCGCCAACTAGGGTTGTATATCTCGGAGGGAGAGAACAAGAGCAAGCGTCCCAACACCAGCAACGACAATGGGGGTAGCCCCTCCAACAACCGGGACAACAAAGGCAAGCAGGCTATGGTGACCGATACAGCCCAGAAGCCCGAGCCACAGCCGGCAGACAAACAATGGCCTCAAATCACTTATTCCTTTGAAGACGGTCACGTCAAGCCTATCCTGGACATGCTTATACAAGGAGATAGGATTCAGCTTCCTCCACCAAGACGGGAGCCTCGGCCGGCTGATCTGGAGAACCCAAAGTTCTGCCATTACCATCGCTACGTCCACCATGCTACACACGACTGCTACCAACTGAAACGGTATATCCAAAACCTCATCGATTCGAACGCCCTGGCCATCGATTTCGAAGAGGTAACCGTGGCAGCCAACATGGTGTCCGTACAATTCGGCAGCTTCCCTCCAACAGAGACTCAGGACGGGGTTATACCCATCCCTCTGGCAACAATGGAGATTGCTAATCTGCCGCCTGCTCGCGATCAAGCCGCTGGTCTAGTACCCCTCACCACATCACGAGGGGAAATCATGTGGGTCCATCCGGACCTAGTCCACGAGGTAACTCAGCCCTCTCCACCTTCTAAAAGAAAAAGTAAAAAAGTCAGATCCTGCCGCACTGCCTCGGCGGAAGAAGAGGAAGTCTCGGCCGTCACTACTCGATCTGGAACACAAGCCCAACCGGTGACCGAAAACGCGACTGATGATCATCCGCCCACTACCAATGATACTCCGGGACCGGCTCAGCCTTCGACGACCGACAAGCCTAGGCCGAAGGAGACTCGCTTCGACAAGTCCCTCCGGAAGGAGACACCTCAGGGGCTGGAGAGGCCCTACAACTTCGACATCTTAGCGCAATTAGCTAATACCCCGGCCAAATTGTCTTTATATGAACTCCTCATGCTCTCAAAGGATGTCCGCACGGCTTTAAGTGAGGCGCTCCAAAATGCCGACGCATACTTGGCTCAGGTCAACCTCACAGGAGATAACCAACCTGCAGAGCTCCAAGATAGTGCGTGTACGGGAGCAATGCCCAATATCGTCTTCTCTCCGCAAGATATGCTCATCAAAACTAACCTGCATGATCGCCCGCTATACTACACTGGATACATCGGCGACGTAAAGGTGGACCGAATGCACATTGATCCTGGGTCCTCCATAAGCATCATTCCGAAGGGTCTGCTACATCATCTTCGCATTCCAATGCATCGTCTGACGCCTACAAGCACCGCCATTAGCGGTTTCAATTCGGGCAGGAGCTACCCAATAGGGAAGATTCTCTTAAATGTCAGATTTGCGATCTCCAATCAGAAGTCTCCTGCTACGTCATAGATGCCGACACTTCTTACAATATCCTTCTGGGGCGGCCTTGGATACACGATTACATGATCGTGCCTTCCACGCTACACCAGTGCTTCAAATATGTCGATAAGCACGGCTTCGTGAGGACAGAGTTTGCTGATATCGATCCCTTCAAGGGGGTCGAATCTTATTACTCAGACTCCTGTCTGTACGAAAAATCAAAGAAGCATCTGATCGAGGAGGAGGTGCAAGCTCACACCAAGACAACCACAAGATCAGAAGAACCCCTGACGATCCACCTCCAGGCTCGCAAATCGGGCAGTTCTGCACCCCTTACGGCTACTCTGCGTAAGGACGCAATCAGTCCATCGGCGCAAGAAGAGCAGATGAGAATCCGGCTGCCGAGGTCTGGCCAAGTGTCGAGACCCACACCAGGGCCTTTTACCATCAGACTACCGAGAGTCGGTCAGCTCCAAGCGGAGAAACTCAATCCCTCCGACAGACCGCTCACGATACGTCTTCCTAAAAAGGGCCGTCACCCCGACGCGAGGTCTGACACTTCCAGCGAACCAGCCACTCCTCGCCCCACGTCAGATACCAAGCTGGGGGTTGCTAGTCTACCAACAACTCCACGACCTGCTCCACTGGTCGAGCCTCTGAAGATCAAGCTGACTAGGTCGCTCTCTCAGTCTTCATTTATACATGGGGTGGCCGAAGAAGAACCAGAATTAGCCAAGTATGTGGCTGCCCACTCCGATACCCCTTCCGCGGATGATGTAATCCCTCTCGAGAAGATACCTTATTTTATCAATAAAGGGCTATCTTTGAATTACATCGAGCTCAACAAGCTATGTACAATGTATGCTATGGACCACGGTATAGGCACTCACCTACACACATAAGTGACAAATGTATATACCACAATCCAGCTTACTCCGGCAGAAGACGCTTACCGAATAGTCGAGGGAGGGGACCACCCTATTATCTTCGGACGGAAAGACGATCCGTACCCCTTCACCATAAAAGAAGTCGATCTTGGGTCAGATACCGGGAGATTGCGTCTATACCTTTATAGTCCCCAGTCCAAATACCTCATGCAGAAACAAGGATATGATCTAGAAACTACACCAGGTTTGAATTACGGTACCGGACGGCGACTACCTTTGAAGCCCCCAGTACCGTCTGGTAAACCACGGGACTACTATAGCAAAACTCGATGTGGACTAGGGTATGTAACTCCCACAACGACTCCAGAGAGTTCAGATAAAGAATGTGATTGGCAGTTACACTCAACCGGGTCACCAACTTTCGACTCAGACACAAGCATTGGGGACATATTCAGACAAGTCCTATCAGTCAACATGGCATTTGTCGACGCTTACGAAGAAGACGAGGACATTCCTGAAATCCTCGAGCTTGAGCCGTGGGCCCAACAGTTAGACGCACAATGGGAAAAGCGGTTCGAGCTAAGAGAACCTGCTACAGAGGATGAAGTTATGCAGGTCAACCTCAGCACCGAATCCTCTCCAAAGCCAATCTTCGTCAGTAAAAGCCTAATAGACGAGGAACGAGAATCACTGCTGGAACTCATCAGAGAATACATTGACGTATTTGCATGGAGTTACGAAGACATGCCGGGATTAGATCCCGATATTGCTCTCCATAAGCTCAATATACGGCCGGATGCAAAGCCAGTCAAGCAGCAGCAACGACGCTTCCGCCCGGGCGTCAAGGACGCGATCGAAGCCGAAGTCAACAAGCTGATAGCCAGCGGCTTCATCCGTGAGGAGCAACACCCTGACTGGGTCGCCAATATAGTCCCGGTCCTTAAGAAGAACGGGAAGATCTGAATCTGCATCGACTTCCGTAATCTAAATGAGGCATATCCGAAAGACGAATTTCCCCTCCCGATCACGAACATCATGATTGACAACACATGCGGCTTCGAACGTATGTCATTCATGGATGGATTCTCGGGATACAATCAAATCAAGATGTCCCCCGACGATGAGAAGCACACATCATTTAGAACACCGATCGGCACATACTGTTACACAGTCATGCCATTCGGTCTAAAGAACGCTGGTGCCACATATCAGCGGGCTATGAGTATCATTTTCAGAGAACATTTGCGCAAAACAGTGGAATGCTACGTCGACGACATCGCTGTCAAGAGTCGCCGTAAGGAGGATCATCTGCAAGATCTGAGAACGGTATTCGACCTGATGCGAGCCCACAACCTGAAGATGAACCCTACAAAGTCGTTCTTGGGCGTATCCAGCGGGAAGTTCTTAGGTTTCATCATCACTGCACGGGGTATCCATGTAGACCCTGAGAAAACCAAGGCAATAATGGAGATGGGTCCCCCGAAAAATCTCCGCGAACTTAGAGGCCTCCAAGGGAGGCTAGCCTATATCAGAAGGTTCATTTCCAATCTCTCCGGACGATGCCGGCCGTTCACACACCTCATGAAGAAGGGAGTCTCATTCGTATGGGACGAAGAATGCCAACGCGCTTTCGACGACATCAAAGAATATTTGTCAAATCCTCCAGTCCTGGTGGCCCCGGTCCCTGGAAAACCATTCTTGCTCTATGTACGAGCAATGGAACACTCCCTCGGTGCCCTGCTGGCACAAAATAACGACGCAGGACACGAACAGGCCATATACTACCTCAGCCGAATGATGGTCGGGCCCGAACACCGATACACTGCCGTGGAGAAAGAATGCCTCGCCTTGGTATTCGCCATTCAAAAGATGCGGCATAATGTTACAGGACAAACCATACATGTGATCTCACGGGTAAATCCCCTCAGGGTCCTCATGACTAAACCAGGGGCGCTCAGCTCTCGCCTCGCTACATGGGCAATACTGCTATCCCCATATCATATGATCTTCGTCCCACAGAAGGCTGTCAAAGGCCAAGCCCTGGCAGACTTTTTGGCGGCCCATCCAGGATCGGGGTCATCCAGAATATACGAGGAAATCCCAGATGAGGTCACCGATTCTAATACAACCACCCACGACAACATATGGAGGATGTTCTTCGATGGCGCTTCAAGAACCGGACCCAAGGGAAATATCGTCGTCGGGGTCGGAGTAGTATTAATCTCTCCTACCGGGCTAGTGATCAATCGCGCCTACTCTCTCACGGAACCCTATTCCAACAATGTGGCCGAGTACAACGCTTTGGTCATTGGCCTCCAACTTGCAAAGGAGCTGGGTGTAGAATATCTCGAAGCATACGGCGATTCACAATTAATCGTCAATCAGATTCGGGGGTCGTACGAAGTCCGCCATGAAGACATGATCCCCTACCACCAAATAGCAATCAACATTATCTCCTCATTCGAGGGATTCTTCATCGAACACGTCCCCAGACTTCAAAATATCGAAGCCGATGCCCTAGCAGGCCTTGCCGCTTCCTTAGCAGTGCCGAACCAAGCGCATCACTCGGTTGAGGTGATAGGCCACGAACTGGTCTGTCCCAAGAACAATATTCAATTCGTGGCGAGCTATTCCGCCCAAACGGTCGACGAAACACCAGACTGGAGACAGCCGTTCATTGACTTCGTCGTATACGATATCCTTCCGGAGAATCCAAGGGAAGCCACCTCCATCAGACGGCGTTCTCTCAGATTCTTCTACGACACAGAGACAAAGATGCTGTACCGACGATCCTACGACGAATTATTACTCCGGTGCTTGTCAAACGCAGAAGCCAAAGAAGCTGTACGAGAAGCTCACGACGGTGTCTGTGGGGCCCATCAGCCTGGCCCTAAGCTACAGGACCGCCTTCGCCGTATGGGCTACTACTGGCCCACGATGGTGGCAGACGCAATAGACTATGCCAGAAAATGCAAGGCTTGCCAAGTCCACGCGGACTTCATTCACCAACCATCCGAGTTTCTACATCCAACGGTGGCATCCTGGCCATTCGAAGCATGGGGAATGGATATCATTGGTCCAATCACCCCACCTTCCTCCCGAGGACATCGCTTCATACTTGCGATCACCGACTACTTCTCCAAATGGGCGGAAGCCGTCCCACTCGCAGAAGTTAAGACTTCAAACGTGATCAGCTTCCTTAAGCATCACGTCATCTACCTCTTCGGACTGTCGCGGAGGATCATCCATGATAATGGTCCGCAGTTTGCAAGCCATGCATTCTATCGATTCTGCGACAAACACCGCATTCAGAATGCCGCTTCGACACCATATAACCCGGCAGCAAACGGGTTGGCAGAGGCATTCAATAAAACAATCATCAAACTCCTCAAGAAGTTTGTCTCCTCCAACAAACGCGACTGGAACGAGAAGCTCGGCGAATGCTTATGGGCTTATCGCACCACGGTTCGAACAGCTACTGGGAATACACCATTCTCTTTAGTATACGGGAGTGAGGCAGTCCTCCCACTGGAAACTCAGATTCCCTCACTTCGCGTCGCCCTCACTTATCAATTGACAACGGATGATAACTATCGACGCCGATTACAAGAGTTGGAGGCCTTAGACGAAAAGCGCCTCCTAGCCCAGCAAAGGATCGAGCTATACCAAGCACGTATCTCAGGAGCCTTCAACAAGAAGGTCAAAATCAGAACATTCCAAGTGGGCGATCTCGTTCTGGCAGTCCGGAGACCAATGGTCATGACTCACAAGACCGCAGGCAAGTTCCAGCCAAAATGGGAAGGTCTATTTGTCATCGAGGCCGTGTTCTCCAACGGCGCCTACCGCCTCGCCAAGCAGAATGGGGACTTGCTTATGTTGCCCGTCAACGGCAAGTTTCTGAAGAAATACTATGTTTAGACAACATTCTCCAAATTATCGAGTCATGTACCCTCTTAGTACCCCTGAACTCGCACCCACCATTCTCCAAATTATCGAGTCATGTACCCTCTTAGTACCCCTGAACTCGCACCCACCATTTTCCAAATTATCGAGTCATGTATCCATTGATACCACTGAACCCACATCCACAACATTTCAGATTACCGAGCCATGCACCCGCTGGTGCCACTGAACTCTCATCTCCTCAATATTCTAGAAAATCCAAATTATGTACTTACATTCCGGTCACTCTCTCAGATAGTAAGTCACGTATAATCATACCTCTGAACTTTCTTCCTGAAAGAGATCCTCCCTCATGATCCACTACCCGCGCTCCCAGTGCACAAAAAGGGTAATTGATCCACTAATTTCCGAAACGACCATGTCCTCATTACCTCTGAGTCGTTTTCACTTCCACCAAAAATAAACCGCCCCCTCGCATAGAACTTCCATGTCCTCCTACCTCTGAGTAGTTCTATGCACCCCTTCTTCATTGAGCCCACTCCTGCCATGTCCTCATTACCTCTGAGTGGGAAGGCTCCGTCGAAGAAATCACCATATTTGCCATGTCCACATTACCTCTGAGCAAGTATGTTGGTTCCCTTTCAACCTATTATCTGTACCCACAACCGGATTGCGACAAGGATAATAGGTCCACAAATGTCCTCTGTTGACCACAAATGTCCTCTGCTGACCACAAAATGTCCTCTGTTGACCACAAATGTCCCCTGTTGACCACAAATGTCCTCTGTTGACCACAAAGAGCTTCCGTAAAGTCTCTCCTGCCATGTTCTTATTACCGCTGAGCAGGAAGATTTCACGATAAAACCTTCACGTTTGCCATGTCATCATAACCTCCGAACAAATGTGATTGGTTTCCTTTCATCCCATTATCCGTATCCTGAACCAGGGTACGCCAAGGATAATAGGTCCACAAATATCCCTTGCTAAGCTTCTTAGCATAAATCCACCATCTTACCATGCCCCGGGAGCCCAACTGCTCTACGGCATTCCTTTCCCCAGTACAGAGAACATCCATGACCATTTTGTCGTGGCTGTCCCGGACATCCTGATCAAACTTGTTATCTGTACCTAAAACCAAGGTACGCCCAGGGTAACAAGTCCACAAATAATCCTCCAGCAAGTCCGATTCCATGAACACCGATACAAGAAAGAAAAGATGAGTTGAAACATGCTCATTTATTCAAAAATCAAAAGGCTACATCAGCAGGGATCACATCCCTTACAAAAAAAGAAGAAGAAGAAGAAGACAGAGGACGGATCACTGCTCTGGAGCACATAACGCCATGAGACGGTCCTTTATCAAGGCAACCGACCGCTCAAGCCTCTGTTTAGCTCGATGCTCCGCCTCCTGGTTCAGCACCGCCGCATCCTCCAGATGAGCATGGGCTTGCCAGTTGTCCTCAAACTTCTTGAAGGCCCGCTCCAGGTTGACAGAAGATCGGGAAACCCTCTCGGCCTCCCGAGCAATCGACTCCTGTTCTGCATGAGCAGCCTCCCGCTCTGACTCTAAGAAGGCCAACTCCTTCTGGAGTGCGAGAATCCGCTCCTTCGTGTCAGCTATTCCACGAGAGGCAGATTCTTCCCGGGCCCTACAAACCTGACTCCGACGACCCAGTCGGTCATAGGAGACGAAGAACTTGTCAAGATCCCCCTGCACAGCTGGCCCGACAGTTTCTCGAGCGAGCTTGATCCTGTCCCGAGCAGCAACCCGGAAGCCCCGCTCTCGTTCGATCGCAGCAGGCAAACCAGCCTGCCGTACTGCCAGCAGTTGGGTCACAAGCTGGTCAGCCTCTGTCAGCTTAGGCTCCAGGAACGCTGCTAACCCCAGCCCGCCAGAAAGACCCTTCAGAGTGATAATTTGGCCCCGAGCTCCCCGTAGAGACAGAGAAAAAGGGACCCCCCGTTCCACGGCAGCGTTTATACCCCTCCCTAAGTGGCGATAAAAGCTGTCAACCACATCCTGCGTCACCTCGTCCAGAGCCTCCGAGGAAACTGGTGTCAGTGGGAGTGTGGCTGGTAGCACGGAAGAAGACGCGACGGAATCTGCCGCTCCT
Source organism: Iris pallida (assembly GCA_029216955.1). Taxonomy (NCBI): domain Eukaryota; kingdom Viridiplantae; phylum Streptophyta; class Magnoliopsida; order Asparagales; family Iridaceae; genus Iris; species Iris pallida. The sequence goes on along the minus strand of JANAVB010015309.1, from coordinate 278,341 downwards.
GCCACAAGAGAAACCAACTCCGCACGGAAAGACGCTTGAACATCGGTCAATTCCTCTTCAACGGCCCGCAGAATTTGGATGCTCGGCAGAATCGAGAAGTCGATCTCCGGTGCCGTATAAGCTGCCGAAGACGAGGACGGGGCCAGCACCAACTCCATCCCCATCTGCCCAGAGCTGGCAGGATGTCCCTCAACATGCGATGACGAAGGAGAGGAAATGCTCCTTTCGTCCAGATCACGGCAGACCGGGCCTTCCCCGAAGACATCCGCGGCGGGAGGTAAAGGGTCAGGACCTGCAGGGCCAAGGCAACCATAAATCGACTTGACCCGAAAGATACGTTGATAGAGCAAATAAGCCCCCACGGTGGTCAATATGTGGCTCAGCTTACCAGTGGAGGAATGTGGAGGCTGAGGTTCGCCTACAGCCATCACAACCTCTTCACCAACAGCCTCCGAGTCAGGAATAAAAGACTCATCTGCCCTTGCATCCTCGGGAGGGGATGCACCGAGGATGGCGTCATCTCGTTGAAATTCAGAAATCTCGTCACCCTGGGCTGGGGCCTCAGCAGCTTGGGAGTCCTTAGTCGCGGCTGAGAGAGCCCCCGCAGAGAGGACCGCGGCACACATGTCGCTAATCAAAACGGCAAGGGCCGGATCAACTACTGAAGCAGCAGATGGTTCAGGAGAGCCTGGTTCGTCAGACACCTACAAAGAAAAAATGACCAAGGCGTATCCCCGAGAGGAAAGAAAGCTACAATAAAGATAGAACTCCGACTTGGACTTACCTCCGGAACATCATCTACACCCTCACCCTTCTCCGTAATAAGCAGCCTACGGGGATCGACAGCCGCTCTCTTTACAGAAAAAGTTACTTCTCCGCCGGTAGGCTCATGCCTGCCTCGCTTACGCGAAGGACCAGGCATGGCGGGCGATAGATCTACCCGTACCTCCTCCGACGTAGACGGTAACGGGTCCACTGCTTCGTCAAATACGGCCGACGGTTGTTCCGTCGCCATCTCAGCCGCCACAACGAGAGGCTGACCCGCCATTATCCCATCACCCGAAGAAAAGGAGTCTTCGCCGTCCCGTTCATTATTTTCCTCAATTGTGTCAAAGGATTCGGAATCGGGCGAGGGAACCCTATTCGTCCTTTTCTTCTTTGCTCTCGACGTCATTACCTTCTCCGCTAGGCGAGTGCCCACAATGAAGCTAGTCCTCAAGTCAAAATCGAGGGGAGGAGGATTCGCCGTGACATGATACAGGGCTGCCATATGCAGGATTTCATCCGTCACATTTGCGGCAGGGACCAAGAAGCTAGTCCGAGTATGACAGGTATGATAGTAGCTCCATGCTCTGATACCATCAAGAATGCTGCCTTCAAATCCCAGGTGAGAACTGGGGCGCCCGAGGAATAGCTGACTATACCCAAATTGACGGGCAAACCTACTAGGCAAGTAGGGCTCCAAATACACAGTGGCGCGATTCCGGTAAACTAGATGCGCCGGGCGAATGTTGCGCAGCCAGAAACGCATCTTTTCAGGCAAGAAATGAGGAGGTCCGACCCCATCAACATAAACACTCCTCACCTCTTGATCAGTGAAACGAGGAACGGATACGAAGAAATTGTACCCATCCACCCTCGCCAGCATCCTCCGACACGCCGGCATGGTACTACATTCCCAAGGCTGGTGGTGATACTTGAAAAGAAACGCGTCATCACCTGTAACGCCATCTCCCGTCCCGGGTCTCATCAAGGATTGATAATGCAGCAATAGCCATCCCACAAGTAATGGTAAGGCAATTCTACACGTTCAAAATCCATTGCCACGTCACGAGCAATGACCTTGGACGAGAAGGCGCGAAGACCATGTTGAATACTGCACACCATGGCAGGAAGGAGGGCCAGCCTGACCCCGAAGGCCAACTTCACGGCAGGAAGAATGAAGTGGCGACTGATCCTCTCAATAGAGCCTGCCCCTCCTGAGACCACGCAATTGCGCAGCCACACCATTAAAAATCCGGCCAAGAGTGCCTTCTCGGACAACCGTCGAGTGCCATAACGAAAGTAGCTAAAGGAGTCAATCTGGCTCCCGAACCTGTCACTTTGAGACTTCGACCTCCGGGCAGTCGACATCAAGACCTCCACTTCTTTAGGAGTTAAACGATCTCGGGAAGTAACTCGGCCAGCCGCGCTAAATTTGAAAAGGTATGCAACCCAAGATTTAGTATGGGGAGAGTCCCCCTCCGAGCTATCATGTTTCTGGATAGTCGTCCGGTGACAGGTGCTATGATGGCATAATAATTCTTGATACACGGTGACGAAACCGGGGAATCGCTGATCCAAATCTTGGAGCTCCTCATTCGTCGGCGTATACACTTCGAAGGGTTCATCCCCCCAGGGGAGCTTGGAGACAGCATACATCTCGTGAAGAGCGAGCCCTAATTCTCCAACAGAAAAAGGTCCCCGTTCGATGATTGTACATCTCCAAAAGGGCCATGAACAGTGGTTTATTAACGGGCAACCCGTGGCTGGTACCCCGTATAGCTTCATAAAGGTTGACTCCCCGCAAAAACTCTTCATACTTTCGTAGGATCCATGAGGACAGATTAGCCCATGGAGGAATGGGGTGTATCCAGCTCGGCAGGACCAACCTACCAATAGGATAGGACCCTTTGCGAGCAAGCTGACTCAGGAAGGTATCAGCCTGGAAGAATGAAAAGTTAGGACCAGGGGTGTTGATGAAGGTACATGGAACTAACCCCATCACGGACCGACTGGCTGGATCTTTGACTGCGCGCACTGACCCAGTGGCTCTGTTATAACGAATATTACCAACAAACATCCCCGGTCTGGTTGGAGTGAGGGTGTCTGGCATCTGCCTATCCAGAACGATCATATTGAACCACTCAAAAGGGAAATGGCGCTTCATAATAGGGATGTGAATCGGCATCCCGTCCAGGTCAAAATCCCAACTCTCCGAAACATCCAACACTCGGGAGTTTTCTACAACCAACGCATCCCCAAAGAGGAAGACCGGTTTCAGATACTTCCCGTCAGACTGCCCAGAGCTTATCATATCAACAAGGAACTGAAAGGATTGAACCCTGATGGCATTTAGTCGTTCCAAAGGTTCATCAACAAGTAGCTGTTCGGACATTTGACGAACTAAGCCATCCCGATGAACGCCCGAGGCAAACTGACGCGAGCCTACCAAAAGTTCCCCCGCAGGATTCACGGGCAGATTCACTAGAAAAAGATAAAAGAAACAAGGTCAGAAGATAGACAAAAAACAGAAGCATTTGAAAGATTATTGGAGTCTATGCGGCTCGGGTCGCCACAGCCTCATGCGGCTCATCAGCAGATAGGTCCATGCGGCTCTGCGCATCATAGCCCCAAGCGACTCTGAATTAACCAAGTCCGTACAACTCAGATTCAGAAGGGTTTATAGATTCATGCGGCTAAGCCCGACTCATACAAACCGCTGCGGCTACAAACCATCAAGTTCATGCGGTTCAAAAGTGAGCAACGCTTATGCGGCCCAAGTCGAAAACACACATACGGCACTGATCGAATGTGACAAGCTCATGCGGCCATAATGGGCGAAGTGCTTATGCGGTCACATCGATATGTCTCGTATATGTGGCTTGTGCATAAAGTATGCAACAGAGCCATGGCAGCAGTTAGGGTTTTTCGGAGTGACCCCCTTACCAGCGATGGGCGGGTGAACATCAGGATGGACAGCGCCTACAGCAGCCGACGGAGGAGCGACTACATTCGTCGCCGCAGTCGCCGTAGCAGCAACTGCCTTGCCCTTCGCGGCCTTCGATGCAGCAGATCTCTTGGGAGCCATGGTCGATGGATGAAGAAGGAAAACGAAGAGCGAAGTTGGCAACAGGGAATTCAAGCTAAGAAAGGAGGTAAAGAAATCTCCAAGAGCTGAAAAACTCCTATTTATAGGCGATCCATAAAGTAGAAAGACGCCTCGGATTACGTGCCGCCTCCAAAAATAAAGGCGAGAACGCTTCGGTCAAGGCAAAACCGACCCTTGGGATCCTCCCCCCAAAAAAAAAGGCGGCGTCAAATCAAATCGAAGGCAATTAATGAAGATTTGCTCACGTGGTCAGGGCGCGTGGCAAAGAGCCTATGCGGCCAGAAGAATCTATGCGGCCGAGATGCTGATGCGGCCAGGAAGCTTAGGTAAACAGAACATCCTATGCGGCATGAACGGGGCCATGCTTCTTATTCAAAGTGTTTCAATTTTACAAATTGAAAACTTTGAAGGGGGTCCTGTAGAAGCATGGAAAATATTAGAATAAAGACATAAATGGCCCATGCGGTTTTGGGTAGCAAGTCTATGCGGCTCATACTGGAGTTGCACTATGCGGCCCAAAAGAAGACCCTCAGACTCATGCGGCTCGGGGATGAATGCGGTTCAGCAGGAATATGCGGCTCAATTGACGACACGTGTGACCCCCCCCCCCCCCACAGTTGGGCACTAGAGTAATGGCCTCATTTAATGCTCTGACACGACTCGACGGCTGTCTCTGACATAAAGTATCATAATGGCTCTGCCATAATGACAGACTCTTCGGGAAAAAAAGAAAATCTCTGACCCGATCTGACAAAAATCCTAGATTGCCGCGTGGCAAAAGTCTCATGCGGCTCGGATAGAGAACAGCTTCATACGGCTCATTGAGGAATCATTCTAATATGATTAACAAAAATCCGCCATATGCGGTCCACCCATAGCCCGGTCTATGCGGCTCAACACCACGCTAATTCATGCGGCCCACAGAAACTATGCATATGCGGCTCATGGAGAGATCGTCCCCTGCGGCTCGCAAAGATTATGCATATGCGGCTCATGGAAAGTTCGTCCCCTGCGGCTCGATGAGGCATTGACTCATGCGGCTCACGAGGAGTATCCCCCTGCGGTTCAAGTGTTGGTCACCCTATGCGGCCCTGGCAGGATCTTCAATTAAAAAACGTGGCACTGAAGATGCAACAGAATCCCAACGAGAATATTCGACATCATCATCATAATTGCCGAGATCAGGGCATATCATTCATCATCAAGCCAATAGGACACGTGGCGAGCAATCAAATATTGGCATAATCAATCACGAAGATTTAAAGCAGTCAGCATTAACTGCTCATAAGATTTGGTGCTATCCGCATTAGTGGTCGAGATTCATTATGATCAGGATCAAGGGCCCAGATAGAATGAAGGAGCGCCGACATTGCAAACAGATAATCATCAGCAAACCCTAATGATCCTACCCCACTCTTATAAATAGCCAGCATCATTCCCATGTAAAAAAGGTCGGCAACAAAAGAATAAAAAAATAAGAAGAGAGAGATCTACACAGAGAGAGCTCCCCCTTTTCTTGATAATCACAGAGAGAGAGAAGTCAGGAGAGCAACCCGAGGAGAGTAAGGAGAGCCTTTCTTCGTCAACGCCGAGCAGATCTTCCCTGAGCCAAGGCTGCATACCGATCGTCCAAGGAGTAAGGCAGAGCGGCCGTCGCTTTCCCGAGCCTCTATCGTCACCCCCCAGAATCAAAAATAAACAATCGTACTTAGTCTGCTATACCTAGGTTTTCGTCCCTAGGCTTTCTTTGTACGAGCGAGTTTGTATTGTGAGTCTAAGTTCAGTCCTCCGATAATTGTTCTGTTCTTTTACAATCAATGGCAAACACAAACGGATTAGCCGAGGCTTTTAACAAGACCATCGTCAAGCTACTCAAAAAGGTCGTGTCATCTAACAAACGCGATTGGGACGAAAAGCTCGGCGAATGTCTTTGGACCTACCGTACAACGGTACGGACCCCGACGGGTAACACCCCGTTCTTCTGAGTAACGGAAGCGAAGCGGTACTGCCTCTCGAGATTCAGATACCCTCGCTCCGTATGGCGCTCACAAACCAATTAACAGAAGAAGACAACTAGCGTCGTTGCCTGCGAGAATTGGAAGCACTTGACGAAAAGCGCCTCCTAGCTCAGCAGCGTATTAAACTCTATCAAGCCCGTATATCACATGCTTTCAACAAAAAGGTCAAGCAAAGAACTTTCCAAGTATGCGACCTGGTACTGGCACTCAGGAGGCCGATGGTGTTGACTCACAAAACACTAGGAAAGTTCGAGCCCAAGTGGGAGGGACCTTTCGTCATAGAGACGGTATACTCAAACGGTGCTTACCGCCTCGCTCGACCGAACGGGGACTTGTTCATGATGCCCATCAATGGCAAGTTCCTAAAGAAGTACTAGTCATGACATCTTTCAGACATGTACTTCCATCTCTACCCAACAAGGGAGTTAGTGGACCTGATCATCAGAGCTCACGTACATCTCCCCTTCACAAAATTCTATGCTTTCGGAACCCAGTTGTTCCGTGGCATTCTATCATCAGTAGAAGAACAACCACGTCTACATTACCTCTGAGTTGCTCCTCTACACCATACAAAGCAAAATCTTACACTATGTAAGATTGTGCTACTTATCATGTTTACCACGTCCATATTACCTCTGAGTAAACATCCCGTACGAACAACCCCTGCGTTGTCGTACATCAATCGCAGAACTTCCATGTCCATAATACCTCTGAGTAGTTCCGCGTATCCCCCCAAAGTCTCTCCTACCACGTCCATAACACCTATGAATAGGAAAACTTCATTAACTGAACCCCGTATTTGCCACGTCCACATTACCTCTGAGCAAACATGTCGGTTCTCTCAAACTTATTATCTTTACCTAAAAACCAAGGTACGCAAAAGATAATAGGACCACATAAATCATTAGTTCATAACAGCAAAAATGAACACACCACAAATTTTTTTATCTTTTATTTAAAAGTAAAGGATTACATCCCCAGTAGAAGTTGCAAACCACAAAAATAACAAAAAAAAAGACTACAATCCCTAAGCATCACTGGGATTGGCAGAAAGCTCTTCAATCCGATGCTTCAAGTCTTCCACCCGAGTCTTCGCGGTCGCCAAGACCCGGCATTCGGCTTCTTGACGCATCACCTCTACAGCTTCGGGGGCAGTATCAGTCTCATACCTCTCGTCTAGCTGTTGCCGCTAGTGGGTCAGAGCAAGGATCTGGCGAATAAAAGCTGCTTTCTCCTCCTTATATGCTACATGGTCAGCCTGGACTCGCTCAGCATCTAACAAGAGTTGGGCTCGCTGGTCTTCAAGATGGCGGATCTTGGCAGTGACTTCCGCTATGCTAGCTTCCAACGAGGCCTGCAACTCTACCTTTTCCTGCGTGGATTGAGATAGCCTCTCCACCGCAACCTCAGCTTCGGCCACCCCGCGGTCCCATACCGCCACCGTAGCCTGATACGATGACTCGACTTCAGCTATCAATTTCTCCTTTTCTGCTTCTATCAGAGCAGAAAAGTCATTTCGCCGGATACTCTGAAGCTCGGAAAGAAGCTGATCGAGCTCGGCTACCGATGCCTCTAGAATTTCGGCCATATGATCATGGCCCTGGTACGAACGTATCAAAATAATGGAAGGGAGCGCCATGGCTTTTACCGTCGCAAAACTCCCGTTCGCATTCAGCACCGTTGATACGCCTTTCTGCAATATTTTGTACATGTCTTCAACAACAAACTGTACATACTCGTCCGCGTCTGCCAACACCTGAGGCGTCATAGCAGGAGTTGAAGGAGCTGCTCTGGACAGCGGACCTGCAGAAGACCCACCGACTTCAATCTGCGAGGCTGCAACCTCAACCTCAGCAGACCCTATCTCGTCAGGGACTTGCACTTCGACACTAGCCCGAGGTGCCAAGTGGACAGGAGGAGCCAGATGGGGCGTCGATATTGTCCCCCAAGTAGAAAGAGCAGGACTTGTGTCCTCCACCACAGGGCCCTTGCCCTTATCGAAGCCAATGACGGATGGTCCTCCGACATCCGGGTTGACGATATTATCCTCGGCCTGGGCAAGACGGCTATCTCTCTCATTCTAAGCTACAAGATTCACCCCTGACAATTCCCGCGGAGCCAGAGTAGGATCACCTGCATCAACTCCCCCTACAAGGACGGGTGTAGGGCTCGGCAGTGACGTCGACCCTACCACATCAACCTCCACTTCTGAGGCAGGAGTAGGGTTCGGCCACGAGGCCTCATGTGCGACCAACGCCTCAGTACCACGACCAGGAAGAAGCCTAGCTGGCAAATCCTTGTCAGAGACGTCTCCACTGGATGCGATCTCTCTGGTAGCTTGATCAACATCTTCTTGCGAGCCATCGTCAGAAGAAGACGAGCTCCATACTTCCTCCTCGTCTGGGAGGACTTTTCCCACAACTTCCCTTGAGGCCTCGATGCTCCCAGGTACCCCCTCAATGGATAGTTCTGCTCCCGGTTGAAGCTCCACACCACCCCCCTGAGGGATCGATCGAGAGACCTCAGCAACCTGAGGTGCAAGTACATCTTCAGATTCCCTTTTAATGTATTCTGGAGGTACCGAAACCTCCACAGAAGCAACGTCATCAGCGCTTCCATCCCTGAGAGACGCTATAATATGAGGGATGCGCTCATCGGAAGAGCTCGCCACCTCCTTCGGCCTACTTATACTCGGTTTCGAAACCCGAGATTTCTTCTTCGGCACCTTCTAAAAAAAAGAGAAAGGAGGACATAAGTCGCAGAAATCAAAGAACAAAACAGATTATGTGGGACGTCTTTACCACAGCATGAGCTTATTCCGTTGGTGTCACAGGTGGCACTCCAGAAGCTCCCACCTTCGGAGTCATCGCTTTCCTCGATCTCTTTGGCATGGGCGAACCGGCCTCCGCGTCAGCACGCCTCTTTCCAGCTGTGGGTTCTTCCTGAGTATCCTCCGTTGATGCTGCAGCAGCAGCCCAATAACCTGCAACCTCCGGTGGATGATATGACCGGGCCGCCGCCAACATATTTTTTGTTGCCTCTAGCTGAGTGCTAACAATGAAACTGGTCTCCCTGTCATAATCTGGAGACATGGTGTTCATGGAACAATACAGCTTCACAGCCGAATACAAGATTTACGGCCGAGGGTTGTGAACTGGACTAGTGAAACAAACTCCAGTGCATTCGACGTTGTAATACTGCCAACCCCGAGCTCCATCTAGTAAACTCCCGATAAACTCCAGACTACTACTGGGTTTCCTGTCACGACCTGCACCCGGATATACGGGTACGAATACGTGGGCCACGCCCAGCCTACGCCGTAGTATCGGCGGTAGAGCGCTGTCAAGCATACTATACTAACTACAACATCTAAAGATCCATAACTAGAAATGTACTCATGTCACATCACGAAAACTAAGGAAGATAAGACAAGAAATAATAACAAAATTACTAGAACAACTAGAATCTACAATGATCATAAGGCAGGAAAGAAATAAAGAAGGAACAACAAGACTAACTATAAGGATAACTCCCAGGCAACTCACATAGAAGAATAGTGAGATCCACCTCAGCTAGCAACATCATAAAGTCCAAAACTGAGGGCACAACTACTCCTAAAATTTTGTCAACATATCTGGTCAGGATGGAATGAGTACATATATCTCATAACAGATCTCAAGATAGAATAAAAGCTATAAGACTGTAAATAGAGCATATACAATGAAATCATGGAGTGTACATATATGTATCATGGCATGGTAAGCTATGGAGCTAGAGCTAGAACAGGAAAGTAGAACTGAATCATGGTATGTACACAAATCAAGGTCAGCCATATATCAATGTGTGTGAGTAACAGTTTCAACTTGTGATCGGCTTGGGTACCTGTCAAGAACTGGCCTGGCAAGTCATATGTGCGGTATATGACTCACACTGTTCGAGAATGCGGGATGGATCTGATCACAGGCATACGCTACTACTCCCCCTACCCCCAACTGGTAGAATGGATCCAAATAGGACACATCACTGCACGGGATTCTAATGAGAAGGGAGCAAGTCTTCTCTAGAATCAGTGACCACATATTGTGCAAGAGCTACAAGGGAGCTTGCACAATACATCCCAACCTAAGAAGGAGAAACATCTCTCGTCGAGATCCAGGAATACCAATCCGTGAGAACCATGTGTCAGGAATAAGCATATCTACACTAAGTACATGAATCATAACAGTTATCATAAATTGGGAGAAAGTTATCAGAGAATGTACTCGCCTGCCATCTGGTGGAATATGTCAACTGAGTCTAAGAACAGTACCTCGAGGACCTATAGGTGGAAATACTGTATCAATATAAGGGTTGGAAGCAAAATCAAGTCATACTAAGTCAAACTAGGTCAAGACAAGTCAAACTAGGTTAGTCTAAGTCAAGGGTTGACTTACAGTTGACTTTTGGTCAACTGGTCAACTCTGGTCAACTCTAAGTCTAATCTAGGTTAAATAGGTCAATGGTTGACCTACAGTTGACTTTGGTCAAAAAGTCAACGTTGGTCAAATCTGATCAAACCTAGGTCAAATGTTGACTCTACTTCGACGTTTAGTCAAAGTAGTCAACCATGGTCAATAAAGGTCAAGCTAGTCTCTATAAACATCTACAAGGTCAATTTATGAATTTCAGTGATTTAGAAATTACTGAAATCGACGGGTCTCTGAAACAACCCAAAAGGAGAAAATATTATAAAAATAGGGTGACACAAAAAGGGAAGAAATCTACAGATGTTGTCGGATGATGAAACTAACATCACCAATGTGTCCATAATGGTCAAATCAGCTAGGATAGCCTGTCCATAAGTCCAATTTGGACACAGGGGCAAAAAGGTAATTTCGGGTCAAAACGGTGTCCGTGTCGGACCCACTTTGTACCGAAAAACGTGCAAGAATACTAGTCTACCAAACTTAATAAATTATATGTCCACGAATCTAGAATGATGATACGAACCCAACGGTATATCCAGAATTGGATTCCGCTGACCCGATCTCAAATTGGTTCGTTAACCAGGACATTGAAATTTCGATTTGCACGGAAAAGCGTGTCGGAGCCAATATCCTCAAAACTCAGCAAATTATATGTCAACGAGTCCAGAATGACGATACGAACTCATCGGTATATCCGGAATTGGATTCCGATGAGCCGATCTCAAAATGACCTGTTGACCCGGATATTGGTATTCGACTTGCACCGAAATGCGTGCCGGAACCAACGTCCACTAAAACCTAGCAAATTATATGTCAACGAGTCCAGAATGATGATACGAACTCAACGGTATATCCAAAATTGGATTCCGATGAGCCGGCGTCAAAAAGTCTCGTTGACCCGAACTATAGGGCCCACTTTGCACCGAAATGCGTGCTAGGACCCATGTCCTCCAAATCTAACAAACTTAATATGAAAACGTGCCAGAACGACGCCACGAGTCTACTGGTGGTGTCAGAAATTGAATCCGGAGTCCCGGGTTCAAAAATAAAATTTTACAAGTGCAACACTAAGAATTCGAACGGCCAACTTTGGCGTCAAATTCGACCGACCTAACAAGCTCAAACTGAAATAAAATCTAAAGGGGCAGGAAGAGGGTTATACCAGCTGTGCACCGGAACTGGTAGCGCACTAACCGGAGCTGCGACGACGAAGATACGAACCCGCGAAGTTGGCTCCACAAAATTGTCCAAAAACAGTTCAAATTAAAACGTCAACTTGGTGGCCGATTTTGTTGTATCAAATGATAAAATTAAAGGGTGAAATTTGAGAGGGACGAAGGGGTATATACCGAGATTGAGATGGAGCGAAGAAATTGCCGATCCAACGGTCGGATTCTCCAGAAAATTGGCACGAAGTCGCTGTCCCGAAGCGAACTTTCTGAAATACGTCCGAGCGCGCGTCGACGGGATTTCGTCCAAAATGCACGAAACGCCTAGACGGCGCGTCCCGGAGGACGTTGGCCGCCACGGAAAGGTCGCTGGGGGTTCGCCGGAGTGGGGATGGCCGGCCACGCGGCGCACGACGGCGCACGGCGGCGCGCGGTAGCCCGTGCGCGCGCGGCCTGCTGTCGCAGCCCTTGCTGTGAGCTGCTGCTACAGCTGCTGTGGCGCGTCGGCCACGCGGTGGCACACGGCGGCCAGGCGGCGGGTCGAGGCACGGTGCGGCGAGGCGCGGCGCGGCGGCGGCTGGGCTGGAAGGAAGAGAGGAGGAAGAGTGGTGATGGAGGTGGTGGCTTGATGATGATGAGGGTGGTGGTGTTGGTGTAGAAGAAGAGGTGTGAATAAGAAGATATGAAGAAGAAGAATAGGAATGAAGAAGAAGAAGATGGGGGGGTGTGCTGCTCTCGTACAGCAAGGGGGGGTTCGGCTGATGGGAGAGGAGGTGAGGGTGTGTGTGTATGGAAATAAAGGGAGAGAGAGGATATTAGTATGTGTGTGTAGGTGTGTATATATATTTATATATAGAAAGTGAGAGAGAGTTAGATATTTAGATAGAGTGGGGGGGGTTTGAAGTCGGCTGCCATGGGGAGGGGGTGTGTGGCATATATTATGTATGTATAATATATAAAGAGGGAGAGAGAGATTGAAAGTTATATATATATATATATATATGTGTGTGTGTGTGTGTGTGTGTGTGTGTGTGTGTGTGTGTGTGTGTGTATACATATATATAATAGAGAGAGAAAAATAAGATATTTATATAAAATAGGAATATTTTTGAGTAGAGAAAATGCAAATACAATATTGGGGTATATGGGTAGCCATGGTAGGGCCTACACCCAAATGGGTCAGGTACTGGGCTAAGATCGGACAGGTTCGGGACCAAGATTTAATTAAATAACAAATTTTAAACCATTTAAATCATGGATGAAATGGAAGCACAAGAGAGATCGATTTCATGGCACGCAAGTGGCACGCGCACAGTAGGCTCAAAACAGGCTAGGGCCATATATTGGGTCGACTGGATTGGATCGATGTCGGGTCCCGAAATTAAATTGGAAGTTAAATCAGGTTTTACGGTAGATAATTAATTGGCCTAAATTGAACCGAAAGTTGTGCGAAGAAAATGGAGCACAAAAATGGAGTGTCTGAGTGGGACACGAAGGTCATGGGTGAAGAGCATCTCGAGTAGATCATTCATGAGAAGTTGGTTCCAAGAAAAAGACTAGTCTGGTGCTCCTAAATTAAAAGTCATGGTAACGCGCTTATGAGGATCAAGGAAAAGAGTGGGAATTCAATTAATAATTAAATGGTCTAAATTGACCCGAACTTGCGCGAAGCAAAAAGAGTACAAGAGAACAAGTTCGAGTGGGACACGAAATATCACTGTGAAGATAATCTCGTCTACTACAAACTTCAAGAAGGAAGTTTCCAGATACTGGCATCCCTGATGCTCTAGAATTTCAAGTCACGGTAAAGAGCATTTAATGATCAAAATTAATTTAAATAGAATGAATTATCGAGAATAAATTATTTAGGAAATTTGAAAATAAATCCCGAAAATTTAGGTGGCTTGCATCCTACTCACCTTATAAAAATTTCGTCCTCGAAATTAAAGGTTGGTAGTGGGGGTTAAAACAGGATAGAAGAGTTAGGCAATATTTTAGGCACGATCCAATAATGACGAGTTTTGTACGATCAAGATAATCGATTTAAAATTGTTCAGGCACGATGAGGGATTTGGCACGATAGAATCATGATACAAGCAAAATCATATGTGCGTGATTTCAGAAATAAGTCAAGTCATTGGGGCACGATTTAGATATGACAATGAAATCAAAACTTGAGCTTCGTCCGGTTACAATCGAGTCAAACATTCATTAACAGGATTTCAGCTCGATGAAATCAGATTTAAGGTTAAGATTATCAAGATCATGAAAATCAAAGTCGGATAGTCATAATCTAAAACAAGGCTAAGAATAGCAAATGGAGAGAAAAACAAAAATTTGAGTATAGCACGATTGAGAGATATAATTGATATAAATCAGATTATAGGTCACATAAGCACGATCAAGATCCAAGTTCAGTTGTGAATGACGAATAAATCATGAATTCAAACATGATCTAAGTATAGGCACGAGTGTTTCAAAATCCAAACATGCTCAAATCGAAAGTCAATGCACGAGGGTTAATAGTATTGAAATCCAACCACGATAAAGAAATTTGTCTCAACACGATCTAAGTTGATCAACCTTCGAGTAAATCATAATTTGGGCAAGATGGAGAATAAGATCAACGAAGGCTGGGCACGAGAATCCAAGGATGAAAATCCAAGTCACAAAGGAATTTGAAGTCATCTAGAGTCTAGTCAGCAACCAAGACTCTTTGGCACGATAAACAAGACGACCAAAATTGATTGGTCATGGACAGAAGGGAATCAAAATCTTAACAGTATCGAAATTTAAGAAACAATTGAGACATGAAAATTTCAAAATTTTCAGAGTTTTTAAGTGTAGATGACAGATGTAGATATGAGATAGTTGATTTGTGTAATCAAGACATAGCTAAACAAGGCAAAGGAAATGACGGTAAGATGAGAAAATCATCATGCGATGGGAGAGAAAATAATGATAAACAAGAAATAATTGTAGGAATTATCTTGCTCAATTGGTAAAAGAAGTGAATCAACTTAAGATATGACCTGATAACCATACACGTCTATCCAAAATCATGTTGCCAGAATTTACGACACGCCAGTAAACATAGCTACAATAAACGATAGAGTCCATAACTAAGGTATACACCCTATAATCATGTCATCTAGATTTCTTACCACGCCAACCGGTATGGCTGCAAGAGAATCTAAATTCCATAACTAGGATAGTATATCCAAAATTAGGCTCCATGTCCCTGTCAGGCTAGCTTATATGATTGCGATAAATTCCAAACTCCATAAGTAAAGTAGACACTTACTGTTCTCATCGTCCTCGTCCAAAATATGTTTATCAGGATATCTTAACTCAATTCTTAAAAGAATTATCCAAAACAAAATCAAAGGTCAACAACGAATATTAAGATTTAAAATTCATCAACAAGTCAAGGGTATGTTAATAGAAACAACGGAAACAACTTCCGAGATAGGGTTCAGAGGAAAATCTCAGGAAAAGCCCCGAGGGTACTACTAGGTCAAGATAGAAAATGGTGGAATATAATCTAAAACAAACCTCGACCATGATACGAGGTTGGTAAATCATATTCTTTCCCCAACCTAGATGATATACAAGTCCAACTTATACCTTCCCTCTGGGGTCCACAAACTCATCCCAAAGAATAATAAAGTACGATAACTGAGAGATGTTTCAGAAATCAGGACGGACAGGAACAAATGGAAAAAAGTTTCGAAAAGTTCGAAATAAGATTCCCAGGGATCATCTCTGGAATCTACCAAGAGTTCCTAATATGTGACTGAGTACCAAAATCCTATAATATTCCATGACTCAACCTTAATCCTAGGGTAGGCTCGTAGTAGTACAGATAAGCTCAAGTACTACCACGACTTCGCATTAACAGCAAAGACTGACCTGCATGGGCCACCACTAAAACTGTGTCACGACCCGCACCCGGATATACGGGTACGAATACGTGGACCATGCCCAGCCTACGCCGCAGTATCGGCGGTAGAGCGCTATCAAGCATACTATACTAACTACAACATCTAAAGATTCATAACTAGAATTGTACTCATGTCACATCACGAAAACTAAGGAAGATAAGACAAGAAATAATAACAATATTACTAGAACAACTAGAATCTACAATGATCATAAGACAGGAAAGAAATAAAGAAGGAACAACAAGACTAACTAAGGATAACTCCCAGGTAACTAACATAGAAGAATAGTGAGATCCACCTCAGCTAGCAACATCATGAAGTCCAAAACTGACGGCACAACTACTCCTAAAATTTTGTCAACATAACTGGTCAGGATGGAACGAGTACATATATCTCATAACAGATCTCAAGATAGAATAAAAGCTATAAGACTGTAAATAGAGCATATACAACGAAATCCTGGAGTGTACATATATGTATCATGGCATGGTAAGCTGTAGAGCTAGAGCGAGAACAGGAAAGTAGAACTGAATCATGGTATGTACACAAATCAAGGTAAGCCATATATCCAATGTGTGTGAGTAGCAGTTTCAACTTGTGATCGGCTTGGGTACCTGTCAAGAACTGGCCTGGCAAGTCATATGTGTGGTATATGACTCACACTGTTCGGGATGGATCTGATCATAGGCATACGCTACTACTCCCCCTACCCCCAACTGGTAGAATGGATCCAAACAGGACACGTCACTGCACGGGATTCTAATGAGAAGGGAGCAAGTCTTCTCTAGAATCAGTGACCACATATTACGCAAGAGCTACAAGGGAGCTTGCACAATACATCCCAACCTAAGAAGGAGAAACATCTCTCGTCGAGATCCAGGAATACCAATCCGTGAGAACCATGTGTCGGGAATAAGCATATCTACACTAAGTACATGAATCATAACAGTTATCATAAATTGGGAAAAAGTTATCAGAGAATGTACTCGCCTGCGATCTGGTGGAATATGTCAACTGAGTCCAAGAACAGTGCCTCGAGGACCTATAGGTGGAAATACTGTATCAATATAAGGGTTGGAAGCAAAATCAAGTCATACTAAGTCAAACTAGGTCAAGACAAGTCAAACTAGGTTAATCTAAGTCAAGGGTTGACTTACAATTGACTTTTGGTCAACTGATCAACTCTGGTCAACTCTAAGTCTAATCTAGGTTAAATAGGTCAATGGTTGACCTACAGTTGACTTTGGTCAAAAAGTCAACGTTGGTCAAATCTGATCAAACCTAGGTCAAATGTTGACTCTACTTCGACGTTTAGTCAAAGTAGTCAACCATGGTCAATAAAGGTCAAGCTAGTCTCTATAAACATCTACAAGGTCAACTTATGAATTTCAGTGATTTAGAAATTACTAAAATCGACGGGTCTCTAAAACAACCCAAAAGGAGAAAATATTATAAAAATAGGGTGACATAAAAAGGGAAGAAATCTACAGATGTTGTCGGATGATGAAACTAACATCACCAACGTGTCCAGAATGGTTAAATCAGCTAGGATAGCCTGTCCATAAGTCCAATTTGGACACAGGGGCAAAAGATAATTTCGGGTCAAAACGGTGTCCGTGTCGGACCCGCTTTGTACCGAAAAATGTGCAAGAATACTAGTCTACCAAACCTAACAAATTATATGTCCACGAATCTAGAATGACGATACGAACCCAACGGTATATCCAGAATTGAATTCCGTTGACACGATCTCAAATTGGTCCGTTGACCAGGACATTGAAATTTCGATTTGCACGGAAAAGCATGTCGGAGCCAATGTCCTCAAAACTCAGCAAATTATATATCAACGAGTCCAGAATGACGATACGAACTCAACGGTATATCCGGAATTGGATTCCGATGAGCCGATCTCAAAATGACCTGTTGACCCGGATATTAGTATCTGACTTGCACCGAAATGCGTGCCGGAACCAATGTCCACTAAAACCTAGCAAATTATATGTCAACGAGTCCAGAATGACGATACGAACTCAACGGTATATCTGAAATTGGATTCCGATGAGCGGGCGTCAAAAAGTCCCGTTGACCCGGACTATAGGGCCCACTTTGCACCGAAATACGTGTCAGGACCCACGTCCTCCAAATCTAACAAACTTTATATGAAAACGTGCTAGAACGATGCCACGAGTCTACTGGTGGCGTCAGAAATTGAATCCGGAGTCCCGGGCTCAAAAATAGAATTTTACAAGTGCAACACTAAGAATTCGAACGGCCAACTGTGGCGTCGAATTCGACCGACCTAACAAGCTCAAACTGAAATGAAATCTAAAGGGGGCAGGAAGAGGGTTATACCAGCTGTGCACTGGAACAGGTAGCATGCCAACCGGAGCTGTGACGACGAAGATACGAACCCGCGAAGTTGGCTCCACAAAATTGTCCAAAAACAGTTCAAATTAAAACGTCAACTTGGTGGCCGGTTTTGATGTATCAAATGATAAAATTAACGGGCAAAATTTGAGAGGATGAAGGGGTATATACCGAGATTACGATGGAGCGAAGAAATCGCCGATCCAACGGTCGGATTGTCCAGAAAATCGGCACGAAGTCGCTGTCCCGAAACGAACTTTCTGAAATCCGTTCGCACGCGCGTCGACGGAATTTCGTCCAAAATGCACGAAACGCCTAGACGGCGCGTCCCGGAGGACGTTGACCGCTACGGGAAGGTCGCTGGGGGTTCGTCGGAGTGGGGATGGCCGGCCACGCGGCGCACGACGGCGCGTGGCGGCTCGTGCGCGCACGGCCTGCTGCTACGCGCTGCTGTCGCAGTCCTTGCTGCGAGCTGCTGCTGCAGCTGCTGCGGCACGCCGGCCACGCGGTGGCACACGGCGGCCAGGCGGCGGGTCGAGGCGCGGCGCGACGGCGGCTGGGCTGGGAGGAAGAGAGGAGGAAGGGTGGTGATGGAGGTGGTGGCTTGATGATAATGAGGGTGGTGGTGTTGGTGTAGAAGAAGTGGTGTGAATAAGAAGATATGAAGAAGAAGAATAGGAATGAAGAAGAAGAAGATGGGGGGGTGTGCTGCTCTCGTACAGCAAGGAGGGGTGGGTTCGGCTGATGGGAGAGGAGGTGAGGATGTGTGTGTATGGAAATAAAAGGAGAGAGAGGATATTAGTATGTGTGTGTAGGTGTGTATATATATATTTATATATAGAAAGTGAGAGAGAGAGTTAGATATTTAAATAGAGTGGGGGGGTTGAAGTCGGCTGCCATGGGGAGGGGGTGTGTGGCATATATTATGTGTGTATAATATATAAAGAGGGAAAGAGAGATTGAAAGTTATATATATATATATATATATATATATATATATATATATAATAGAGAGAGAAAAATAAGATATTTATATAAAATAGGAATATTTTTGAGTAGAGAAAATGCAAATACAATAGTGGGGTATATGGGTAGCCATGGTAGGGCCTACACCCAAATGGGTCGGGTACTGGGCTAAGATCGGATAGGTTCGGGACCAAGATTTAATTAAATAACAAATTTTAAACCATTTAATTCATGGATAAAATGGAAGCACAAGGGAGATCGATTTCGTGGTACGCAAGTGGCACGCGCACAGTAGGCTCAAAACATGCCAGGGCCATATATTGGGTCGACTGGATTGGATCGATGTCGGGTCCCGAAATTAAATTAGAAGTTAAATCAGGTTTTACGGTAGATAATTAATTGGCCTAAATTGAACCGAAAGTTGTGCGAAGAAAATGGAGCACAAAAATGGAGTGTCTAAGTGGGACACGAAGGTCATGGGTGAAGAGCGTCTCGAGTAGATCATTCATGAAAAGTTGGTTCCAAGGAAAAGACTAGTCTGGTGCTCCTAAATTAAAAGTCATGGTAACGCGCTTATGAGGATCAAGGAAAAGAATGGGAATTCAATTAATAATTAAATGGTCTAAATTGACCTGAACTTGCGCGAAGCAAAAAGAGTACAAGGGAACAAGTTCGAGTGGGACACGAAATATCACTGTGAAGATAATCTCGTCTACTACAAACTTCAAGAAGGAAGTTTCCAGAGACTGGCATCCCTGATGCTCTAGAATTTCAAGTCACGGTAAAGAGCATTTAATGATCAAAATTAATTTAAATAGAATGAATTATCGAGAATAAATCATTTAGGAAATTCAAAAATAAATCCTGAAAATTCAGGGGGCTTACAGTTTCTTAACATGAGCTGGGTGTAACCGAACTGGCGTGCAAACTGGCTCGGCAAATATGGCTCCAGATAGCACTTATTTTTGTTGCGGTAGACCAAATGGGACGATCGAATACTCTGTAGCCAGCGAAACCCCCATATCGGCAGGACGATCGCATCTTCACCGGAGTCTTCCAGTTCTTGGTCAGCCTCAAGATCTGTGAAGACGGGACTGACTTTGGTGATCTCCCACCCTTGAAGATAAGACAGAACCTTCCTACAGACGGGGACACCGGTGTGCAACCACTTCCTCTTATAGAAGCGACGGATAAAGGCGTCACCTTCAACATGATCCTTTTCAGGGCCTGGGCTCATCACGTTGGGATGATGCAGAATCAACCATCCCATCAAATAATGGAATGGTAGCTCAGCTCGGGGGAAGTTGTCTTTCCTGCCCCTCTCGTGGACCATATCGTCGGCAAAATCTCTAATACCCCGCAACAGGTTACACACCATCGTGGGAAGGAGTGCCAAAGGATGACCAAAAACCAGTTTTACCGCTGGCAAAATGAGGTTCCTGCTCACTCTCTCTACGGATCCAGATCCGCCCGAGAATACATGGTCCCGGAGCCATATCATCAAGTACTCAGTCAACACTGCCTTGGAAGATATTCGGTGCACGCAATGCCAGAAACAACTATATACGTCGACACCACTCTCGTTTGAACGAGGAGTCTTCTTGCCTAGTCGGCTCATTTCGGAGGTCACCTCCGTGTGACTCAGTCCCGGCGGAGTCATAAACCGAATCTTGGAGGGGTCCGTCAGGTCCTGCTTGAAGACATAATCTCTCCAAGCAGTCACATGGGGCTGTGACCCGCCCCTCTCCCTTCTTTGCATCATTTAATGGTGGCTTGCCACCTCCTTGAAAACAGCTACCATTTCTGGGTCCTTGTCTTCCAGAACCTGAATCTCTTCATTCGTCGGAAAATATTCCTCATATGGCTCTGACCCCAAGGAAGCTTGGACATCGTACATCTCATGGAGGGCCAATCTCAACTCCCCTACAGGAGTAAAAAAGGTGCCAGTCTGGGTGTTGAACATCTCCAAGAGGGCAAGAAACATATGTCGATTAAGATCGACACCTGCTTGGGTGGCGCGAAGAGCAGCGGTCAGCCCAATCACTTTCAGCTCAGTTTTGAACTTCGTCAAGACCCAAAGGGTCAGCTCGTCCCACTTTGACATGTGGTGACACCAGCCCTCAACTCGAAAACCTTCTTTTGGATACATAACATTCGATGTTAGCATCCGGCTCGCAAAGGTCGAAGCACCGAAGGCAAAAGTATCGGGAGGCACATCACTATAAATGCTCCCAGGACGCAAAGCTCGGCAATAATACGAGGCCCCAGCTTGCGAGGAGGCCAAAGTATCTCTTTGATTTGAAGTAACATCAATACGAAGGGTACCACCCACTGTCCCTCCTTGAGAAGGAGTAAGTTCCCATGGCATCCTCCTCGTGGAGGCCAAACGGTAGAAAGCCGTCAGTGGCAATTGACGCTCAGACTGCCGCATGTACAGGGCCACGCCCTTCGCTGTGAAGAACCAGTCTTCCTTGACCTTCAGTATCTTCGCCTCAGTGCAAATCAAGCGGTCACCAAACAGAAAGGCTGGTTTCAAGAAAGTCACATTCTCGTATTCGGCAGACTTCAATTTGTCGCTCTCCATCATACTTTGGAGAAAAATAGGCGACTGATCCCGGATTTGCAACATCCTCTCGGGAGGTTGATCCAGTATGATAGCAGCCTTCGCTGGGTTTATAACTTTCGCGTTGAAGTCGACCCCCATTTGGCAAAGCGAAGCATCCAGAAGGACTTCGTTTAGCAAGGGGATCGTCATCGACACTGACACAGCAAAAACAAAAGTCAGACAGCAAGGAAGAATTTAGAGGCTTCAAAGACAAAACATTCTGGGGCGCATCAGCAGCCTGGCGCATAATCTGGGCCTAAGCCTATGCGCGTCAGCAGTGAAGCTTCGGCGCATAATCAGGACCTAAGCCCATGCGCGTCAGCAGTGAAGCTTCGGCGCATAATCATCGCTTAAGCCCATGCGCGTCAGTAGTGAAGCTTCGACGCATAATCAGGGCCTAAGCCCATGCGCGTCAGCAGTGAAGCCTCGGCGCATAATCAGGGCCTAAACCCATGCACGTCAGCGGAAGAGCCTAAGTGCATCATCAGGACAGAAGTCCATGCGCCTCGACAATAAGGAGTTAGGGCACAGCAACAGGATGCAACTCATCTATGCATCCTGAACTCGTCTAAAAGAAAGATTTAGCAAAATCAGAAGACACCCGGCCGTCACCGCGGGTCGAACGTCGGCGGGAGCCACAGTGACGACAGGGGCGTCCTCCTTATCGAACTCCATCGGCTCCTTACCCCGGCTTTGTCCTCGGCCAGCACCACCACGAGGAGTCTTGGGAGCCATTTCGTAAAAAGAAGTTAGGGTTTTGGAAGATAAAAAAACTCTAAAGAAGAAGAAAGCTTTTTGGCAGAAAGTAAAGAACTCTCTCTCTATCAAACGCCTATTTATAGGCTTGGTCGCACGCGTGAACCGGTGAAGGGTGACGTCAGCCGCCGCCTGGGGTTCTACAAAGTGATAACTGCAAATAATCTAAAAAGATCATCATTAAATTTTTTTTGAAGCGTTATCATTAGCATTAAAACTGAGAGGAGCATGCGCCTCATCACAGATGCGCGGAGCAATCATGCGCCCTGAACAGTTGTGTGCCCCATTGAAGACCAGACCATGCTTCTTATTCAAAGTATTCCAAAACTTGACAGAAAGTTTTGAAAACTTTGAAGGGGGTCTTGTAGAAGCATAGAATTTCAGGCGCATCTACAGGCCAGAATTGCTATGCGCCTAACATTACATGTGCCAGGGAACATCAAACGATGTACTGGGCACAGCAAGATAGCAAAAGTATAGACATCAAAATGATTTTTATTTCATATAAAAGTCTATTACATGTCTAAAAAAGGCTTTACAAAGGAGAATTTCTACAAAAAAGAAAAGATCCTAAGACTACAGCCAGGCGTAGCAAACTGCCATGCACCTTCTGCCCGACGCATCATCAGTCAGGCGCATTACTTCAGCATCTCAGTCAGGCGTATCTATTTCAGCGTCTCAATCAGGCGCATCACTTCAGCGTCTCAGTCAGGCGTATCTATTTCAGCGTCTCAGTCAGACGTCTCAGTTATGCGCATCATGAAGTCTCAGCATATGCGCTCTACTTTGACCCGATCAAGTGATTCGATTAATAAAGCATTTATTGAGCAGAACAAGGGTGGGCGATCAACCCCACCCTAGCTGGAGGAAGAACTCTCCAAAGCCCAAGGAAGAGGAGAGCACCGCAATCGATCTCCGACTAAAGGAGCAGCTTTCAACACAACCAGAGTGGACAACACCCCACTCTTGCAGGAGGAAGAGCTCTCCAAAGCCGAAGGAAGATGGGAGCACCACAATTCCGATCTGTGGCTCTTCCAGCATAACGGAGACGGGGCTCGAGCATCCCGATCTTTGGATGCAACAGGCACCTTCTGCCTGCCTCAGAAGCCCTCGATTCTGACTTTTGGATGTAATAGTCACCTTCAAGTGCATGAATGAAGACAATTTGTCGCATCTTCACCCTCGGGAGCATCTCGTCAACAGAATATGCTCGAGCAAATAAGTTCATTCGGGAGGACGTAAGACAACGAGAAGCAATCTCCCTTATTGCTGCTGTTTATAGTCCGGGTAAATCAAACCCATATGCCAAGTGGCGGGCTCTCCGAATCCCGTACAATGAATTTGCATTTATGGTGATGAACCTGACGCTTCGAATTCGGCCAAGTCAAAACGGCTATTTAAAGCACTCGAGGAATGCAACAGTCGGACCAATAAAGACGCATCATGCAAATAGATACGCCGGTCAGATACCGCGCATCCTACAGACGCGCCAGTCGCTACCAAGCGCCCTGTATGGATGCGCCCAATAAAGCACAGATCTATACGTCCTAATCAACATGGACCCATGCGCCCAGTGGAATGCAGATCAATGCGCCCACTCAACATCCCATCACCCGTCAAAGAACATTAAATACTAAAGTCCTGACACGACAGCAGCCATGCCTCGATGACAGAGCAGCAACAGCTTTTACAGAAAATAAAGTGTCGCTGATGTCAGCATCATCATTAATCTCTTCTAGCGGTTACAAGCCACGTGGTCGCCCAACCATTCGCATGCGCCTCCACAGCCATGCGTCCAAACCTCTGCATGCGCTTCAAGAGCCATGTGTCTCAGACCTTCCTCTGATCCCTAAAGACAGAGGTCAAGTCGCTACTAAAGCTTTGCATGCGCCTCAAAAGCCGTACGCCCAGACTAGTTCGTGACTCCTAAAGGTTACGAGCCAATGTCTTTTCATGCGCCCAATCCCAAGCGCATCCTATCAGATTACTCTCCACCAAATCCGAGATCTTTGAGTTACGGACATGCGCCATATGTCCTTTGACTCAATTTAGCCTATGAAGGGGTGCTAATCACCCATGATCTCAGCAACAGAAAGATCCTCTCCCCTGCTACGTGTCAGCCCACAAAAGCAGCATGAAGGATTCAACCCACAAATGATGGCGCATCATCCATGCGCCTCCCACAGCCTCAACCATGTGGCGTCCCCACGTACAAGCGCATCCTACATATGCGCGCATGAGCAGCCAGCCTGCAAGCTATAAATAGAGGGATCATTTTCTTCTTCTATACAGGAAGAGACACACATACAGACAGAGACCTATATACACACACAGTGAGAGAGGCAGATACAGACACTCAACGTCTTCTTCCTCTCCACAAGCTCCAGCACCCAGAGCAACTCAGACCTTCATAGAACCGAGAACCGTCGTCAGATCGTCAACGGAGTCAACGCATTACCACTCGCTCCATCGACACAGGGACCCAGATAAACAAAAGTGTACTCCTAGGACTATATCTAAGTCCTACATTGTAACATTGTTCTGTTTGTAATTGAAATTTGCAATCAAAAGATTTTAATGGCAAACAAAGCTGAGCCGTCAGCTAAGCGTATGAGAAGGCCGAAGGACTTCGGAAGTAGCTTTGTCACTGTAAACCCTATAATTTCTACTACGATTTTTTAAAATCTTTTTCTATTTAGTTTGTACTTCGTATCTGCACGTTGCATACGAGTTCGCATTTTTTTGTATTTGTGTAGCATGCGAGATTTGTGTTTCATATTGCTCGACGAGTGCGAATATGTGTCGAGGTACATATTTTAGAAAAATATTTTTATTATAAATTTTATTTTTATAGGAAAGTACATGTTCAAATAAATGTGATAAATATTTTTATAAAAGAGTTATTTTATTCGTCATTTTAAAAAAATAGGGATTTGGAAATTGTGGGTTTATATGAAATGTATTCCAAATATTTTACGAAATTTGGAATTTGTTATTAATATATTTTTGTTATTTATAAAAGATAATTTATGATTTAATATTTAAGTAATTATCTTGATTTTTGAAATTAATTAATGTTATATTTCAATATTTATGAAAAATATATTTAAAATTTTGTTTTATTTAATATTTGAATTATTTTGATAATTTAAATTTGGAACAGATTTTAATTTAAATATACATTAAATTAAAGAAAGTTATCTAGATTGATTTGATTTTGATTACTTAAAATCTAAATCGATTTAAATAAAAAGATGGAATTATCCATCGGGGTTTAAACCATTGCAAATTCTTATCCAACTGGAAATTTCTACCTCATATATAAGAAGAGGTACTCATCCATAAATTCTACCATCCATAAACGTGCATCGTGTCCGTGCCAACCCAAGCCTCGTGTATCGTGTCTGTGTCCACACAAATCTTATTCCAGTAGTACAGTTATCCGCGTCATGTCGGACAGCCCCCGACATGATGACATGAAATCTAACCCTACGCCCGATGCCGTTCTCCGACTCCCCGTCACCCGAGCATTACCACCCATCCACCCTAGCTGTCATCAGCCAACCTCGTCTCCACCACTGCCCCACCAGCGCCCCCGACCACCATCACCAACCTGCCTTTCCGACTCCGACGACCTTCGCCATCATCATCTGCACATCCCTCAACAGCCTCGGCCGAACCCATCCTGCACCACCACGAAAACTCAAACCCACCGCAACCACCACCGCCATTAATACAACCACCACCGCCATTAACGCAACCACCTCCGCCGTCTCCCCAAACATTCGGCCATCGCCACCCAAAATCTACGACTACCAAAAGAATAAGATAGAAGGGGAAACCCTAACCTCCGTCGTCCGCCGCAACCACCACCGCTGCGCCTCGCTCCTGGCCGAGTGCCGCACCATCGGATCTGGCACCGCGCTCCCTTCCAATCTCGTTGATACAGCCGCCCCTCGTCGCAGCTGCGCACGTGGCTGCCTCCTTCCTGCGGAGCTGCTGGCCCCCGCGTCTCCGGCGACCCGACGATCTCCTCTACCCGGCCGCCGCCATCGTGCTAGACGCGCCAGCCCACGAATCTTCCACTGCGGCGCTCTCTACCGTGCCCTGCCAGCCGGCCACCGGCGCCCATCCGCCCACCGATGGAGAACCCCCTAGCCGCCCTCCTCTGCGAGCCGCCTCCGCTCGTGGACGGCCCCGTACGCGCCATGCCGCCGCATTCACCGCCCCCTCCGACTTTTCTCTCCGCCATCGAGCCGTCCGCCGCCAGCCGAGCCCGGCGCCCAGCACCTCCGCGCAACCCTCGGTGAGCTCCAAACCCCCACTCTCTCGCCCGTCCTTTTTCTCTCTCCTTCGAAAATAGGATAAACCCAAAGAGGATAGTAGTTCTCATATTATATTTTAGTATCATTATTACATTATTATTTGTTTTCATTAACGGGAGATTGTAAGTATAGTATTAATATTATTATTATTTTTTTTTGAGTTGATTATTATATTCTTTTAGTATTAATATATTTTCTGTTAATATTGTTTGTTTTTATTACCAATTATTTTGTTAATATCAATGTATATAATAAAGACGGTAAGTATACATATGTACAGAAGTTATTAATTTTTTTAGCAAAGGTAGTTTTCTAACTAAAGAAATTATTTTGACACACGAAGAATTTTAGTCCAAAACCATTTTTTTTGCTTTCAAACATTTTCCAAAAATTATTTTAACTAGTAAAAAGGGTTTTCAAAATCATAAATAATTTCGAGTATTACAATAATTGTTTAAATTATCTTTACTAATAAGATACAGGTTATCTTCCTAGAAATCCTATTTTTGGTAAACTTATAGTTTTAGCCTAAATCGATTTTCTACATTTTCAAATATTTGTCAAAAATAAATTATTTTTACTAGTAAACATGGTTTTCAAGTATTATACGTATGTTTTTTTAGGAAATAATATATGTATTTCTTCACACAAATTCTCTCAATTATCTTGATTGCGACTG
Organism: Iris pallida; assembly: GCA_029216955.1. NCBI lineage: Eukaryota > Viridiplantae > Streptophyta > Magnoliopsida > Asparagales > Iridaceae > Iris > Iris pallida. The sequence goes on along the minus strand of JANAVB010015309.1, from coordinate 251,175 downwards.
ATCATCTTTCCTATTTTCTCGCGACTTTGGACCTCTACACATTAATCATAGCTATTGGACAATCAGGACTTGTCGGATTATCGCACCACATCAGGCGTAACACCAGGCAAGATACCTTGCCATAATTTACTGTTTATATATTAGTCTGCATATTATTTATTGCATATCACTGTGTATTATTTCCAGTTCTTTTAACTGTACCATTATTATAGTTCCTGATCTAGTGCATGCTCAGTGATATTAGCTGTATTTTGTTATTATCCTTGGGTTGCATATGGACCTAGAGTTAAGGGACTACCATTAGTTTAGTGCATTACATAAATTTTGACACTGATGTGTCACGAGATGTGTGAGTTGTGAGTAGCATATAGTATCCGGACTTACGTATTGGCTGATCACTGATGCGTATAGGACGTGCGTTAGGTCTAACTATCAATAGTTGTATGTTAGAAGACTTGACGGTTAGTAGTGTTACATGGTCGTGGATGCGACATGATAGGTACATTGGGTTGGGGGAACATTTTCTTGTCGTTTGGGCTTCGATTGCACTTTCCTTGTAACCCGGAAGCTCCGCTGGAGATACAGGTATGATTAGCCTCTCAGGTTATCCACTGTCGTTTTTGAACGTCATGCGCTTAGGTTACTGGTGCCCAAGTGGGGACTATACCATATCCCATTTACAGCTAGGGCTCATGCGACGAAAGGTTTGTTCTCAACTGCATGTTCACTTTAGTACGGTTAGGTTGCCTTATTTATGTCTTGTCACTTTCTTGGATTGTGGCATATTTTATATTCAGTATTTATATGACATGTTTATTATATCTTGTTACATCCCTCTGAGGACATGGTTATCTCTCCAGGTGTGTCTTGTGGTTTCTGCAGGTGCTCTAGCTAAGGCCATGATTTGCGCTCTATTCTTCGAGATGTTGCTTTTGGATCGTCATCTCCTTCGCTCACCAAATTATTTTTCTTTGTATAATTCTTTCTTATTCAAATTAGTTGGTAGTGGACTTGTCTCCGCCCAACGATTGTATACATGAAAAATTCAAAGTTGCTTTATATCATTATTTATCTTTGTGGATGAGATTTAGTGCCTTGGTTACTGCATTTTACAGCTTATGTATACATACGACGGTCCATATACTTCGTATGTATACAGCTGGCATGATTACGTTTTAGTCCTTCTATTTTGGGACTGGGGCGTTATATGTTTTTATGGTGGCCCATGCAGGTCTAGTTTGCCGTTTCGGTTACATGACTGTACCGAACGGGCCTGCAATATAGGATTAGAGTCTAGAATTTCATCCACCTACTTGTCATCCTTTCTTGGCTTCAAATTTCGAACTCTTGTTCGACCTCCTTGATTTGCATCTTGCTTGACTCATTCTACCGTAAATTCTTAGTTTCGTGCTTAGTAAGATGACTACACTAGTATATGCCCATAGGTTGAACGCATGGCTAGAAGGTTACATTAACAATTAATATGCATTGAGATTTTATTTGAGTATTAAAGGCAATTATTTTTCTAGAAATATGATCTTAAGGATTAGTTAATTCCAAGTTGGGTAGTAGCATATTACCGCTTTCAAAAGATAGTTGGAATTTAATTTTGATACTACAAGGTAGTATACACAAGAGGATAGCTTAGCTAGATCGAGAAAACAAATTGATTTGATTTTGCGTTTTAATTTTTGAAGGTCTTTGAACATTATAATTTATTGAGTTATAGCTATACATCTTTTGGAGGGATATAAATTTGATTTGAAAATGATCATAAAATTTTTAAATGTGGAAGTATGATTTACGATTAACCAAAATTTGAGGATGATTGATAAATTTTGGTAAAATATTTTTGAATTAAATTATGTCGTATGATCCATGATTTATAAGGTTATTTGGATTTCAAGTTTAAAGCTTTGATTATGGATATTTAAATTTTGGTTAAAAAAAACTTTTGAAGAGTAGTTGTGACTTATTGGAATCTAGATATACACATTTGAAGGACATATAATTAAATTCGGGAGTTATTTAAATGTTCCATTTTGTAGTATAAAATTCGGCTGATAAACGTATTCAAATGTTGAGTTTAAGATTTGGAAATAATAATAATAATAATAATAATTATTCGATTTGCAATATACAAGGATTGTTTCGAGATTGACTAGATAATTAAAATTCGAATTAAAGTTAACAGCCTAAGATGATTGGAAATTTTGGTGAAGTATCTTGAAAATTTTATTGAGAAACTTCGAGGAACTTGAAATTTTAGATTAGATCATATATTGGTAGAGGACCAAGAAGCAAGTAAGGTCATCCTAGTGAGATAGAAGTATTCCACATTAGATTGTCATACCACCCATGATTATGATATTGCATATACACAAGTATAGTTAGTCATCGACCAAACCGATGAACATATCTTTGACTTACTCGACCTTCCCTCAAATCTAGATCTTTAATCGTGACCATCTAATTGTTTGAAACTTAGAAATGATAGAATCGTCCTCGTGACCATACCCTTATCTATGAGACTATTTTTTCTCTAGAAACTGTGTCTCTAACTTATCTTAACTTGATATACGAGATTTTCTAAATTATCTTTATTTCGTGCTTTATCCTTTTATTTTGTGCATTAATTAGTACCTTATGAAAACCCACTTTCTATTTTGATCATTTGGCGTTCCCTACCGGGACTTTGATATTTGGAGCACAACACTAGACTTTTCCTTCCAACCAATTTTACATGCAAAACCTAGACGAGCTCACCTTAATGTAGGTATATCATGTCCCACTAAAACACGTTCCCTTGTACTCTATTTTTATGATGCGACTTTTTGGCCAAAATGGCTAGCTATAAACCCTACCATGATAACGTTGTCCTTTCTGACTTCAGATAGGGACTCAACTACGACTCAAACTGTCGACCCAATATATGATGTGATTCCTTAAATGCTTAACCTTGTGTTCTATCTTGACTGCTTAACCCTTGTCATTTTATTTTCATGTCTTATCTCGATTCACTTAGACACAACATCTTTCGCTCTTCAAATATTAGAAACCCTTACTTCTCTCCTTTTCCATTTAAATTACTTCGCTCATATTCACTATGTTTCCTCCGTGGTTATGCAACCATGTTCCATGTGTGATTTCCTTGTGCGAATATGAAATTTGATCATGACACATTTCTGTTATAAAGGAACCAAATTAGAAAACCCCATAGAAGAGATTAACGACATAATGGTTAAAATAATTGTACGATACATCCAAATAGATGAATTAAGAAATGTTATATTGTGTTTTGATAAAACACTCAAGGGTAAATAGACTTCTCGAATTTCAAATTTTGTTTTGAGGTAACTAAATATCGAGTGAAAAATTTTCTAAAGCTTTGGTGGTTTAAGAACCAAGTTTATATATAAAAATTTATGGATGAAAATTTTGATAAAGACAATGTTGATGTTGCCTTCGATAACATATAGTATTATGATGATATTAGTTTTCAAGGATAACCAATTGTTGAAGAAAGAAACCTTTACATTTTTGATGCATGGAGAATTAAGTTCTAAGATGATCATGAATATGAAGTGAAGATGAGTTTCATTTCTACCATCAAAAAGAGGAGATTGTTGAATTCAAATTTTCGAAAGAGACTGATAAATATTTTAGGAAATTTTCAATTATGATGATAGAAGATTGAGTTATGAAGGTATACTGTTAGTTTTTGAGATTTATCATTGAAGATGGACTTTTATTTTGGTACCTATGGATGCATTGTACGTTGACCAACAAATACAAATTTGTAGTAAGAAGATTTTAACTGTTACTTGGGCCAAATTGGCTGAAGGTTTGGGAATTTTAAATTTTAAAGAATTTGGGAAGATAATATATAAGTGAGCTAGGATAATGGAGAGTATGGAATTCAAAATTTTATAATATTTGAAATTTTATGATGAGATAGAGGAAGTTAGAGTACATTTATAATCATATTTGTTTTGTTAAATTTTTAAGGGAACGTGGTACGAAAGTAATTTTTGGAAAGAACGATTGATGACAAGAGAGATTATATGAATATTGATGATATCAAAGGATTAAGTAGTTTATTACCTGCTTATGAGATTGTCCCTTTTTAAGGATAATGTTAAGGTTGATCAAGCTTAGTCATTAATTGGTTGTCATATACATGATCATAATCTAAACTGGAACCATCGAATTTTTCCGTTCTAGTCGATCAAATGACATATTGCCATTGAAATGTCGCTCGCCTCCTCGGAGAATATTTTGTTTGCAACCTCGTCCCAAGAAGATCTCGTACATCAATTCGAATAAACTCCTTTCATCCCCTTCGCCCTACCTAACCTAATTACTCCTAAATTTCAAGGACAAAATTCTTTTAACTTGGGTAGGATGTAAACCCCCTAAATTTCTACTACGATTTTTTTAAAATCTTTTTGTATTTAGTTTGTACTTCGTATCTGCACGTCGCATACGAGTTCGTATTTTTTTGTATTTGCGTAGCGTGCGAGATTTGCTTTTCGTATTACTCGACGAGTGCAAATGTGTGTCGAGGTACATATTTTAGAAAAATATTTTTATTATAAATTTTTTTATAGGAAAGTACATGTTCAAATAAATGTGATAAATATTTTTATAAAAGAGTTATTTTATTCGTCATTTAAAAATAAGCAGGGATTTAAAAATTGTGGGTTTATATGAAATGTATTCCAAATATTTTGCAAAATTTGGAATTTGTTATTAATATATTTTTGTTATTTATAAAAGCTAATTTATGATTTAATATTTAAGTAATTATCTTGATTTTTGAAATTAATTAATGTTATATTTTAATATTTATGAAAAAGATATTTAAAATTTTGTTTTATTTAATATTTGAATTATTTTGATAATTTAAATTTGGAACAAATTTTATTTAAATATACATTAAATTAAAGGAAGTTATCTAGATTGATTTGATTTTGATTACTTAAATCCTAAATCGATTTAAATAAAAATATGGAATCATACATCGGGGTTTAAACAATTACAAATCATTATCCAATTGGAAATTTTCACCTCCTATATAAGAAGAGGTACTCATCCATAAATTCTACCATACATAAACGTGCATCGTGTCCGTGCCAACACAAGCCTCGTGTATCGTGTCCGTGTCCACATAAATCTTATTCCAGTAGTACAGTTATCCGCGTCGTGTCGGACAGCCTCCGACACGACGACATGAAATCTAACCCCTACGCCTGCTGCTGTTCTCCGACTCCCCGTCACCCGAGCATCACCACCAATCTACCCTCGCTGTCATCAGCCAACCTCGTCTCCACCGCTGCCCCACCAGCGTCCCCGACCACCATCACCAACCTGCCTTCCCGACTCCGGCGACCTTCACCATCATCGTCCGTACATCCCTCAACAGCCTCGGCCGAACCCAGCTTACACCACCACCAAAACTCAAACGCACCGCAACCACTACCGCCATTAACGCAACCACCTCCGCCGTCTCCCCAAAAATCCGGCCATCGCCACCCAAAATCCACAACTACCAAAAGAATAAGAGAGAAGGGGAAACCCTAACCTCCGTCGTCTGCCGCGACCGCCACCGCTGCGCCTCACTCCTGGCCGAGCACCGCACCATCGGATCCGGCGCCGCGTTCCCTCCTGATCCCTCCGGTACAGCCGCCCCTTGTCGTAGCTGCGCGCGTGGCTGCCGCCTTCCCGCGGAGCTGCTGGCCCCCGCGTCTCCGGCGACCCGACGAACTCCTCCACCCGGCCGTCGCCTCCGCGCCAGGCACGCCAGCCCGCTAAGCCTCCGCTGCGGCGCTCTCCGTCGCGCCCTGCCCGTCAACCACCGGCGCCCATCCGCCCGCCGATGGAGAACCCCCTAGCCGCTCTCCTCTGCGAACCGCCTCCGCTCGTGGACGGCCCCGTACGCGCCGTGCCGCCGCGTTCACCGCCCCCTCCGACTTTTCTCTCCGCCGTCGAGCCGTCCGCCGCCAGCCGAGCCCGGCGCCCAGTGCATCCGCGCAACCCTAGGTGAGCTCCAAACCCCCACTCTCTCGCCCGTTCTTTTTCTCTCTCCTTCGAAAATAAGATAAACCCAAAGCGGATAGTAGTTCTCATATTATATTTTAGTATCATTATTACATTATTATTTGTTTTTATTAACGGGAGATTGTAAGTATAGTATTAATATTATTATTATTATTTTGAGTTGATTATTATACTCTTTTAGTATTAATATATTTTCTGTTAATATTGTTTGTTTTTATTACCAATTATTTTGTTAATATCAATGTATATAATAAAGACAGTAAGTATACATATGTACAAAAGTTATTATTTTTTTAGCAAAGGTAGTTTTCTAACTAAAGAAATTATTTTGACACGCGAAGAATTTTAGTCCAAAACCATTTTTTTGCTTTCAAACATTTTCCAAAAATTATTTTAACTAGTAAAAAGGGTTTTCGAAATTATAAATAATTTCGAGTATTACAATAATTGTTTAAATTATCTTTACTAATAAGATACAGGTTATCTTCCTAGAAATCCTATTTTTGGTAAACTTATAGTTTTAGCCAAAATCGATTTTTCTACATTTTCAAATATTTGTCAAAAATAAATTATTTTTACTAGTAAACATGGTTTTCAAGTATTATACGTATATTTTTTAGGAAATAATATATGTATTTCTTCACACAAATTCTCTCAATTATCTTGATTGCGACTGATCATCTTTTCTATTTTCTCGCGACTTTGGACCTCTACACATTGATCATAGCTATTGGACAATCAGGACTTGTTGGATTATTGCACCACATCAGGCGTAACACCAGGCAAGATACCTTGCCATAATTTACTGTTTATATATTAGTCTGTATATTATTTATTGCATATCACTGTGTATTATTTCCAGTTCTTTTAACTGTACCATTATTACAGTTCCTGATCTAGTGCATACTCAGTGATATTAGCTGTATTTTGTTATTATCCTTGGGTTGCATATGGACCTAGAGTTAAGGGACTACCATTAGTTTAGTGCATTACATAAACTTTGACACTGATGTGTCACGAGATGTGTGAGTTGTGAGTAGAATATAGTATCCGGATGCGTATAGGACGTGCGTTAGGTTTAACTATCAATAGTTGTATGTTAGAAGACTTGACGGTTAGTAGTGTTACATGGTCGTGGATGCGACATGATAGGTACATTGGGTTGGGGGAACATTTTCTTGTCGTTTGGGCTTCGATTGCACTTTCCTTGTAACCCGGAAGCTCCGCTGGACATACGGGTATGATTAGCCTCTCAGGTTAGCCACTGTCGTTTTTGAACGTCATGCGCTTAGGTCACTGATGCCCAAGTGGGGACTATACCAGATCCCATTTACAGCCTGGGCTCATGCGACGAAAGGTTTGTTCTCAACTGCTTGTTCACTTTAGTACGGTTAGGTTGCCTTATTTATGTCTTGTCACTTTCTTTGATTATGGCATATTTTATATTCAGTATTTATATGGCATGTTTATTGTATCTTGTTACGTCCCTCTGAGGACATGGTTATCTCTCCAGGTGTGTCTTGTGGTTTCTGTAGGTGCTCTAGCTAAGGCCATGACTTGCGCTCTATTCTTCGAGATGTTGCTTTTGGATCGTCATCTCCTTCGCTCACCAAATCATTTCTCTTTGTATAATTCTTTTTTATTGAAATTAGTTGGTAGTGGATTTGTCTCCGCCCAACGATTGTATACTTGACAAATTCAAAGTTGCTTTTATATCATTATTTATCTTTGTGGATGAGATTTAGTGCCTTGGTTACTGCATTTTACAGCTTATGTATACATACGACGGTCCATATACTTCGTATGTATACAGCTGGCATGATTACGTTTTAGTCTTTCTATTTTGGGACTGGGGCGTTACAGTCACCTATCATGTGGAAGCAGATCCGCTTACCTATGAAGAGGCAATGAAGATCAAAAAAGCGATTTTCTGGAAGGATGCGATTGACAATGAAATTGATTCCATCACCTCAAATAACACTTGGGTGTTGGTTGATCTTTCTGAAGGAGCGAAACCCATCGAATGCAAATGGATATTCAAGAAGAAGATGAAAGCAGACGGAACTATTGACAAGTTCAAGGCTAGGTTGGTAGCCGAAGGATTTTCTCAGAAGCAGGGGATTGACTACTTTGACATGTATGCTCCAGTATCCCGGATGACCACCATCAGAATGTTGATTGCTCTTCCAGCAATATATAAGATGGTGATACATCAGATGGATATGAAAATGGCTTTCCTAAATGGCGAGCTGACAGAAGAGATTTACATGCAACAGCCAGAGGGATTTGTCGTCAAGGGTCTTGAAGACAAAGTCTGCAAGTTGGTGAAAACTTTGTACGGTCTTAAATAGGCTTCCAAGATGTGGCATGAGAAATTTGACAAAGTTATAAGGTCAAATGGATACATGGTCAGCGAGACGAACAAGTGTGTTTACACGAAGTTCGCTGATGGAAGAGGTGTGATCGTTTTTCCGTACGTGGACGACATGCTTATCCTAGGTACGGATATGGGTTGTGTCACTAAGACAAAGAAATTCATCTCGAGCAAGTTCAATATGAAGGACTTGGGGGAAGCTGATGTGATCTTAGGGATCAAGATCATCCGGACAGACACTGGACTAGCGCTGTCACAGTCTCATTATATTGAGAAAATGATCCCTCGTTATGGGTATCGGGATCTTCCAGGGATCGATACACCGTACAGGTGTGATCTGAAGCTGAAGCCTAATTCAGGGGAAAGCGTCAGGCAGCTGGAGTATGCAAGCGTAATCGGGAGTTTGATGTATGCTACTACTGCCACAAGGCCTGACATAGCTTTCATCGTGGGAATGCTGAGTCGTTTCACGAGCAACCCAGGTGTTGAACACTGAAAAGCTGTGAAACGGGTTATGAGATATCTCAAGAAGACTCAGACATATGCATTGTACTACAGCGGAGATCCGCCGGTAGTGGAAGGCTTCAGTGATGCCAGCTGGTGCTCAGATGTGGAGAGCGAGAGGTCCACAGGTGGATTCATTTTCACAATGGGTGGAGCTACTATATCGTGGAAGTCGAAGAAGCAGACTATGCTCTCGCGGTCATCCATGGAATCTGAGTTCTTTGCACTTGATACCGCAGTCGAGGAAGCAGAATGGCTTCGGGAGCTCATGTATGATCTTCCAGTGGTTGGGGCGCAAATACCGGCGATACCGATATACTGCGACAACCAGGCGACTGCGACGGTACATCAAATGACCTCTTCAACGGAAAGAAGAGGACTGTGCGGTTGAAGCACAGGGCAGTTGTCACGCCCCAGTACCGAAATACGGAGACGGACTAGGCCAGCTATTCCATATGAGGTACGTAACGTCATACGGCGATCGTGGCTGTCGAGAGACTAGGGGGTACATGCTACAATCAAGTCTCCTATGGTCCCACAGAGTTCTATGTCTCAATCAATCAAGTCACATCAGCAATGAAATGAACATTAAAGATAAAGCAGTAAGGCGTCCCTGACGCTTCATCAAAATGATCATGAGAGACTAGCTTTATAATTTAGCTATCTCAGAGAGTCAGGAGTACAAAATTATACACAGCTGCAGTCTGTTTAATTACAATTATGTACTGACACAAAATATCGAGTAATCCGGCTAACAGATGCCGGTGGCTAAACGCCTCAAAAGTATAAGCAGGAGTGGTGGAGAAGAAACCCACTCGAGTCCCCGAACTGCCATGCTCCTAGTATGCACCATGGATGTCAGGGAGGAAGATAGTGTCCTCTGGCTCTGCTACGAGATCTGGCCAAACAAAACCAGCGGGGTCAGCCCCGAATAGCAAGTACCGCCAAAGGGGCACAAGAGTTAAGATTTAAAAACTCAGTTAAATAGAATGATTGATAATAGTAATACTTATGCTACTATTATAGGGTGGCGCAACATCCTCGAAACCATATGGCACCCTTACAACCAAACAAGGACAAAAGGTGCCGCATGGAGTCGGGACGTGTCGTACTCTATAACTTTCACATAAGTTAAAAGGTATAAACAATAAAATCTCCTGATCGTGACTTCGGTCGATAGCCTATCGCAGCACAATAACCAACCCAACAATCAAACAAGAACATGGGTTGGATCATGTACCACGATAGACCATGTTCCTCGGTCATTCACAGAAGTAGTACTTCACAACCATAAATAGTCTTCCGTTCATAACTTCGGTCCACAGCCTATCATAGTACGATAACCAACCCAACAATCAAATAAGAACATGGGTTGGATCACGTACCATGACAGTCCGCTTCCCTCAGTTATTTACGGAAGGCAATAGGATACAAGCAAGTCATTTTCACGGCCAATCAAGTCTACGAGTTTCTAGTGGGACGAGGTTATCCTCGCATCATGTTAATAGGAATCCTCAGATCGTATCTTTCCAGCAAGGCTAGCCAACCCAGGGGTTCGCGTAGACAGGTATGATTGAGCACAGGTCCCTCGTAAGGCCACCTTGCTAAAACATATAATATATAGCAGGAATTAATCGGATACAGTCATCCACTCGTTGCAGATGACACAGTATCCGTGGAGACCAGCCGGCGCGTCAAGACAGTATCTCAAGGCGGCTGGTGTAACACGATCTCGGGATTTTGCCCTCCCCATGCATCTAGTATATTTAGTTGCCTAATTTAACCCTAGGTGAAATCTTGGACTTTCATGCTGTGGCCTGCATGATTATCCTCCTAAAGTCGTACTTTAGTACGAGTACCCCAAAGAGGATCCATGTCAATCAGTATGTCAACATGTTCTACCCTCCTTAGTGTAATGCATCATTGCAAATACGCCACGTGGAGTTACGAGTCATTTGTCGAGCATGAACAAGAACTGGGACATTCAGGTACATGTATCAGGTAGGAACACTTTGTTCTCCGGGGTCACATTAGTGCTCATATCAGGCTTGGGACAAAAGGCGTAAGGATATAAAATGGGCATATAATATATATATAATAATAATAATAATAATAATAATAAGGTAACAAGATAGGGCACATAAGTCCATGCGGCTCAAAGGGAGTGAGTCCATGCGGCTGGGTCAATACAGGTTCATGCGGCTGGGACTGCACGCTCATGCGGCTCAAGGAGCCCAAGGCGCATGCGGCTGGAAAGGCGGGTTCATGCGGACGAAGGGGTGTCGGCTTATGCGGCTGCGAAGGGAGCAATCGCCAGGCGGCCGGGTTCAACAGCATATGCGGCTATGATCAGACGAAGTCCTATGCGGCTGAGCATGGGCGATACATATGCGGCTGGATGATGGATGGGCCTTATGCGGCCCAAAAACAGTAGCGCATATGCGACTAGGTGCAAAGAACTCATGCGGCTGAAAGCTAGCCGCATGAAGTCCATGCGACTCAAGATAACAGGGGCTCATGCGGCTGAGTCTGAACAAGGCTATGCGGCTCAATTACTTGCCGCATGAAGATTAATGCGGTCAAGTACTCAAGCAAGTTTTATGCGGCTAGGAAGAACTTTCCATGCGGCTGAGCTCGAACGAGTCTCATGCGGCTGGAAAGGCCATGCGGCCAGAGACTTGCCGCATGAGGATTCATGCGGTCAAGTACTGCTCTTCTTCTCCCCTTGTCCGAGAAGAGGAGCCAAGCCACCATGGCTTCCAAACTACACAAAACCTTCATCCGGAGCCCAAATCGGAACTCCCTTAGGTCAAAATGGGGTAGAACGAGATCCTCTACAACATGGAACCATCAAAACTAGGAAATAACAAGATTAAGTAGATCAAAACCCACAAAATCCGAAAATAAAGTAAACCTAGATCTACAAAAATCAAAGCTTCAAAATGGAAATTTCTAAGTTCTAAACTAGTATAGATTGAGGAGAAGAACATGTTTTGGCAAATAGTTTTGTAAGAAATCATTGACAAAATTATGGATCCATCTCTTGAGCAAGTTGGTACTTGCCTTGGTTGGTGGAGGAAATAAATGAGAGGAAGTAAATGAGAGGAGAGAGAATGAGATGAGTTATATATATAGATCTTGGACCCATGGGTTCATGATGAACCATTGGTGAACCAAGAATAGGTTACCCAAATGAGCCAAAACTGTAGGCCCAAATGCAGAAAATAAATTAGGAAATAATATTTTGTCGAATATTTTGGGAAATGCATGAAGAAAGACAACATAATAAATATAGTATAAATACAAGGTAAATACAATTTGTCGGTATACGTATTAAAATACGTATTACAGGATCGGGGAGTGACATCTCTACCCTTCTTAGAAAAATTCCGTCCTCGGAATTCCAGCCAAGACAGGATAGTGAAGTCAGGGCAAGCAGGGCATAATCATATATAAGTTAACTATCATCGCAGTTATTATCATACATCACAAAGTGCAAAACAAGCAGATGCAGATAAGCATGGAATCGTGTCAATAAGGTACAAAAATCTACCTTATTAGTCAAACAAATGCGGATACCGAGATCTGATCTCGTCCTCGCGCTCCCAGGTTGACTCTCCCGGAGTGTGATGGTTCCAAGAAACACGGACAAGGCTTATCGTCTGATTCTTGAGTACCTTCTCTCGCCGGTCTAAAATAGACACGGGTTGTTCCTCGTAAGTTAGGTCGGTACCAACGACCAACTCAGAATGATCGAGGACATGACTCGGATCCGGGACATACCCACGTAATTGGGATACATGAAACACATCATGTATGCCAGTTAACAAAGGCGGAAGGGCAAGTCGATAAGCCACATCGCCTACCCGAGCGAGAATCTTAAAAGGACCAACGTATCTTGGACTAAGCTTTCCTCGGGTTCCAAATCTGATGATACCCCGAGTAGGCGAAATCCGCAGAAACACTTGGTCGCCAACTCTGAACTCTAGAGGCCTACGATGCTGATCTGCCCAATGACGATGTCGGTCCTGCGCAACTCGAAGGCGTTCTCTGACCAACTTAACTATCTCCACAGTCTGCGTGATCATCTCTGGTCCCAACAATTTCCATTCTCCGACGTCGTCCCATGCCAAAGGGGACCTGCACTTCCTTCCGTACAATGCTTCGAACGGGGCCATCTGAATGCTAGCCTGATAGCTGTTGTTATAGGAGAACTCCACTAGATGAAGGTGATCCTCCCAAGATCCGCCAAAATCCAAGGTACACGCCCGTAGCATATCTTCTAACATCTGAATGGTTCTTTCTGATTGCCCGTCAGTTTGGGGATGATAAGCAGTACTGAATCTTAACTTGGTTCCCAAACTTTGGTGTAAGCTCCACCAAAAATGGAAAGTAAACCGCGTATCCCGATCTGATACTATACTAACTGGAACGCCGTGCTGCCTTACTATCTGCTTCATGTACATTTCTGCTAACTGCTCAGTAGTCTGTCCGACTCGGAGGGGAAGGAAATGAGCGACCTTCGTGAGTCGATCTACTATTACCCAGACTGCATTCTTACCAGTCGGGGATCTAGGTAAACCGGTCAAAAAGTCTATCGTGATGTGCTCCCATTTCCATTCTGGGATAGGAAGCGGCTGTAGCAACCCTGCTGGTCTCTGCTGCTCGGCTTTCACCTGCTGACATACCAAACACTTGGATACAAATCTCGTTATCTCTCTTTTCATGCCATTCCACCAAAAGTACTGCCTGATATCTCGATACATCTTCGTTCCTCCTGGATGAATGGAGTAAATAGAACTATGAGCTTCGGACATAACTTCTTGCCGAAGGTCTCCACTCGGTACACAGAGTCTGTTTCCAAACCTGAGCGTACCATCTTCATGAATCACTAACTCCTTCCTACGGCCTGATTCACACTCCGACCGCAACTTCTGAATCTGTGGATCTCCTGCTTGTGCTGCCCTTATCCTCTCTACTAAGGTTGACTGAATCTGCATACTGGTCATTCTTCCTATATCCCTTGGCAAAACTACTTCGATTCCCATACTCTGAAGGTCTTCTAAAATATGCTTCTGCGAGGTCAGGATAAAGGCACTGTCTCTCCTACTCAGTGCATCTGCAACTATATTCGCCTTGCCTGCATGATACTGAAGATCTAAGTCAAAATCCTTCAGTAGTTCTAACCATCTTCTTTGCCCCATGTTCAAATCTCGCTGCGTGAACACGTATTTCAAACTCTTATGATCAGTATAGATCTCTACCCGATCTCCGTATAAATAATGCCTCCACAACTTGAGTAAAAACACCACAGCTGCTAACTCCAAATCGTGAGTCGGGTAATTCTTCTTATGGTCTCGAAGCTGTCGAGACGCATATGCTATCACCTTTCCGTGCTGCATCAATACACATCCAAGACCCTTCCCAGATGCGTCACAATATACTGTAAAGCCTCCCGCTCCTACTGGAAGCGTCAAGATCGGTGCTGAGATCAATCTCTTCTTCAATTCTTCAAAGGATGCCTGACAGCTAGCTGACCAAACAAACTCTACGTCCTTGTGCGTCAAACGCGTTAAGGACGCAGAGATCTTGGCAAAGTCCGCCACGAACCATCTGTAGTAACCAGCTAATCCTAAGAAACTTCGTACTTCTGCAACCGTTCTCGGGACTGGCCAATGCTCTACGGCCTCAATCTTCTTCGGATCCACTGACACTCCTGCCCCAGAAATTACATGCCCCAGGAACGAAATGTGATCTAACCAGAATTCACACTTGTCGAGCTTCGCATAAAGTTGATACTTCCTCAATGTCTGCAAGACAGTCCTAAGGTGTTTCTCATGCTCCTCTTCACTGCTGGAATAGACAAGAATGTCATCTATGAACACCACCACAAATTTATCCAAATATGGCAGAAAGATGCGGTTCATTAAATCCATGAATACTGCGGGGGCGTTGGTTAGTCCAAAGGGCATTACTAAAAACTCATAATGCCCATATCTAGATCTGAATGCTGTCTTCGGTATGTCTTGCTCCCGGACTCTTACTTGATAGTATCCCGACCGAAGATCGATCTTGGAAAAGACACTGGCCTTGCTTAACTGGTCAAACAGGTCATCAATCCTTGGTAGCGGGTACTTATTCTTCACTGTTACTGCATTCAGCTTGCGGTAGTCGATGCACATCCTCGTCGACCCATCCTTCTTGGGAACTAGAATCACTGGCGCGGCCCAGGGTGATTTACTGTCTCGGATGAATCCCTTAGACTTCAACTCTTCTTCATGTTGATACAACTTATCCTGTTCTGACGGCGACATTCTGTAAACTCTGTCTGCAATAGGCCTCGTTCCAGGGTTCAACTCAATGCTAAATTCTACCTCTCTGACTGGGGGTATCCCTGGGAGCTCATCAGGGAAGACGTCGAAAAAATCTTCGACCACTCTCGGAATCTGTCCTGGCTCTGACACTGCTGCTGAGATGACGCCTCCGGCCTGATTCTTCAAGGTTCGAGTAAAGATGAACTGCTCCATCCCAGGGACGCTGAATATGACCCTTCCTCCTCTACAATCAATTGTCGCATGACTGTCTCTCAACCAGTCCATGCCAAGAACGACATCAAAATTCTCCATAGGGAATTCAATCAATGATGCGGGCAGTAAATGCCCACACACCTCCACCGGACATGAAAAGCGTACTCTGCTAACTTCTACGAGCCCATTGCCGGTGAGTATATCCATCCTCTCCGGCAATGCCTCAAACTCTAATCCAATCCGTGTAGCATATTGTGCAGACATGAATGAATGAGTAGCGCCTGAATCAAATAATGCTACAGCGGGAAATGAGGTGACGAGAATTTTACCTGCCACCACGTCACTAGACGCTAGAGACTCTCCCAAGGTCAGTGTGAGAGCCTGGCCCCGCGGAGCCCCTTGTTGCGGCCTTCCTCGACCATGCTGTTGCTGCCTCTGAGGGCCTTCGGCTTCCTGTGCCTGGCGAAACATCTGAGCCTGCGTTGGTAGACGCTGGGCTAGGGGCCTTACTGCTAATACTGGCCCTCCACTCGGGGTTGCCACCGGAGCTGGCAATGCTGGAAACTGCTGAGCTGGCCCTCCTGGCCTCTGCATCATAGGACAAGTGGAAATACGGTGGTCTGAACTACCACACCTCAAGCATAAGCCATTCGCTGACCGGCACACCTCCCTCGTGTGCCCTGCCTTCCCACAGAATGTACAGCCCTGGGGTGCTCCCTGACGCTGTTGTTTGTTCCTCGGCTGCTGATGCCGAACTGGCGCTGTATTAGTTGACACGGCCGTCCTCCGCGGCGCTCCTGCATCATGAATACGTACACCGGGTGCTGGTGCCGATGTTCGCTGCATTGCTCCTCCTCCAACCTGGGAATGAGATCTCTTCTGACCTCCTGTCCTTGATGCCAACCTCTGCTAGGTAAGCTCGTGCCTCCGAGCGGCCGTCAAAACAGCGTCAAACGTCTGGTAGTCGTACCCTTCCACAAGCTGTAATAGTTCCAAATGAAGTCCCTGCTGGAACCTCATAGCTTTCTCTGGCTCCGTTGCCACCATTGCTGGTGCGAAACGGCACAATCTGCAGAACTCTGCTGCATACCCATCTACGGTCTTGCCTGCTTGCTTGAGACTGATAAACTTCTGCTGGAGCTCATATCGAGCTACTACGCCAAAATACTTGGCCTTGAATCTGTCACTGAAGGTGGTCCAACGAACAGGGCGTCTTGTACCAACTTCTTCTGATGCCCACCAGTCGCGGGCAAGATCCTGAAGTACCAGTTTGACCTGATCAACCTTCTCATCATCTGGAACCTTGGCTGCCACAAGAATGGCTTCGATGTCTTGAATCCAGGCATCCGCAGTGATGGCATCCTCCGTGCCATCAAAATACCTCGGGTTCAAGCGACGGAACCTTCCTGATGCTCCCGAGTCAACCCCGGCACTCCTCTTAAGAGCTAACTGAATCCCTTGGTTCAGCAACACGTTCTGCTCCTGCTGCCGAGTCTGTTACTGTTGGTTAGTGACAAGAAACCCCCGAATGATCTCCAGGAGTGCTACAGCGTCTGGTACTGCCGTCGCTGCTGGTGCTGCAGGAGTTTCAATAACCTGCGGCTGCACTGCCTCTGGTTCCATTTCTGCTCGTGCCTGTACTGGAGAAGGTTCTCTCCCATATTGCTGCCCAGTCGAGCCATGCTCTTGCTGCTCTTCCTCATGGGCCTCTCCCGCTACTGAGAATGAAGCACCCCTATAGAGAAGAATATCAGATTATCAAGTCCGGACGAGGAAGATTTCGAGGATGCAAGTCAGGTTAGAGATCGAGGCAAGGACAGAGAATTCGAAACAGAATTTCAAGGGGAACAAGTTTTGATTGAGACTCCTAGTAATTCGCAATAGCCCACAAGTCTGAAAATCAGACCTGCATGGGCCACTACTAAAACCTTGTCACGCCTCAGTACCGAAATACGAAGACGGACTAGGCCAGCTACTCCATATGAGGTACGTAACGTCATACGGCGATCGTGGCTGTCGAGAGACTAGGGGGTACATGCTACAATCAAGTCTCCTATGGTCCCACAGAGTTCTATGTCTCAATCAATCAAGTCACATCAGCAATGAAATGAACATTAAAGATAAAGCAGTAAGGCGTCCTTGACGCTTCATCAAAATGATC
This sequence comes from Iris pallida, assembly GCA_029216955.1. Taxonomy (NCBI): domain Eukaryota; kingdom Viridiplantae; phylum Streptophyta; class Magnoliopsida; order Asparagales; family Iridaceae; genus Iris; species Iris pallida. The sequence goes on along the minus strand of JANAVB010015309.1, from coordinate 233,549 downwards.
ATGAGAGACTAGCTTTATAATTTAGCTATCTCAGAGAGTCAGGAGTACAAAATTATACACAGCTGCAGTCTGTTTAATTACAATTATGTACTGACACAAAATATCGAGTAATCCGGCTAACAGATGCCGGTGGCTAAACGCCTCAAAAGTATAAGCAGGAGTGGTGGAGAAGAAACCCACTCGAGTCCCCGAACTGCCATGCTCCTAGTATGCACCATGGATGTCAGGGAGGAAGATAGTGTCCTCTGGCTCTGCTACGAGATCTGGCCAAACAAAACCAGCGGGGTCAGTCCCGAATAGCAAGTACCGCCAAAGGGGCACAAGAGTTAAGATTTAAAAACCCAGTTAAATAGAATGATTGATAATAGTAATACTTATGCTACTATTATAGGGTGGCGCAACATCCTCGAACCCATATGGCACCCTTACAACCAAACAAGGACAAAAGGTGCCGCATGGAGTCGGGACGTGTCGTACTCTATAACTTCCACATAAGTTAAAAGGTATAAACAATAAAATCTCCTGATCGTGACTTCGGTCGATAGCCTATCGCAGCACAATAACCAACCCAACAATCAAACAAGAACATGGGTTGGATCATGTACCACGATAGACCATGTTCCTCGGTCATTCACAGAAGTAGTACTTCACAACCATAAATAGTCTTCCGTTCATAACTTCGGTCCACAGCCTATCATAGTACGATAACCAACCCAACAATCAAACAAGAACATGGGTTGGATCACGTACCATAACAGTCCGCTTCCCTCAGTTATTCACGGAAGGCAATAGGATACAAGCAAGTCGTTTTCACGGCCAATCAAGTCTACGAGTTTCTAGTGGGACGAGGTTATCCTCGCATCATGTTAATAGGAATCCTCAGATCGTATCTTTCCAGCAAGGCTAGCCAACCCAGGGGTTCGCGTAGACAGGTATGATTGAGCACAGGTCCCTTATAAGGCCACCTTGCTAAAACATATAATATATAGCAGGAATTAATCGGATACAGTCATCCACTCGTTGCAGATGACACAGTATCCGTGGAGACCAGCCGGCGCGTCAAGACAGTATCTCAAGGCGGCTGGTGTAACACGATCTCAGGATTTTGCCCTCCCCATGCATCTAGTATATTTAGTTGCCTAATTTAACCCTAGGTGAAATCTTGGACTTTCATGCTGTGGCCTGCATGATTATCCTCCTAAAGTCGTACTTTAGTACGAGTACCCCAAAGAGGATCCATGTCAATCAGTATGTCAACATGTTCTACCCTCCTTAGTGTAATGCATCATTGCAAATACGTCACGTGGAGTTACGAGTCATTTGTCGAGCATGAACAAGAACTGGGACATTCAGGTACATGTATCAGGTAGGAACACTTTGTTCTCCGGGGTCACATTAGTGCTCATATCATGCTCGGAACAAAAGGCGTAAGGATATAAAATGGGCATATAATATATATATATATATAATAATAATAATAATAATAAGGTAACAAGATAGGGCACATAAGTCCATGCGGCTCAAAGGGAGTGGGTCCATACGGCTGGGTCAATACAGGTTCATGCGGCTGGGACTGCACGCTCATGCGGCTCAAGGAGCCCAAGGCGCATGCGGCTGGAAAGGCGGGTTCATGCGGACGAAGGGGTGTCGGCTTATGCGGCTGCGAAGGGAGCAATCGCCAGGCGGCCGGGTTCAACAGCATATGTGGCTATGATCAGACGAAGTCCTATGCGGCTGAGCATGGGCGATACATATGCGGCTGGATGATGGATGGGCCTTATGCGGCCCAAAAACAGTAGCGCATATGCGGCTAGGTGCAAAGAACTCATGCGGCTGAAAGCTAGCCGCATGAAGTCCATGCGACTCAAGATAACAGGGGCTCATGCGGCTGAGTCTGAACAAGGCTATGCGGCTCAATTACTTGCCGCATGAAGATTCATGCGGTCAAGTACTCAAGCAAGTTTTATGGGGCTAGGAAGAACTTTCCATGCGGCTGAGCTCGAACGAGTCTCATGCGGCTGGAAAGGCCATGCGGCCAGAGACTTGCCACATGAGGATTCATGCGGTCAAGTACTGCTCTTCTTCTCCACTTGTCCGAGAAGAGGAGCCAAGCCACCATGGCTTCCAAACTACACAAAACCTTCATCCAGAGCCCAAATCGGAACTCCCTTAGGTCAAAATGGGGTAGAACGAGATCCTCTACAACATGGAACCATCAAAACTATGAAATAACAAGATTAAGTAGATCAAAACCCACGAAATCCGAAAATAAAGTAAACCTAGATCTACAAAAATCAAAGCTTCAAAATGGAAATTTCTAAGTTCTAAACTAGTATAGATTGAGGAGAAGAACGTGTTTTGGCAAATAGTTTTGTAAGAAATCATTGACAAAATTATGGATCCATCTCTTGAGCAAGTTGGTACTTGCCTTGGTTGGTGGAGGAAATAAATGAGAGGAAGTAAATGAGAGGAGAGAGAATGAGATGAGTTATATATATAGATCTTGGACCCATGGGTTCATGATGAACCATTGGTGAACCAAGAATAGGTTACCCAAATGAGCCAAAACTGTAGGCCCAAATGCAGAAAATAAATTAGAAAATAATATTTTGTCGAATATTTTGGGAAATGCATGAAGAAAGACAGCATAATAAATATAGTATAAATACAAGGTAAATACAATTTGTCGGTATACGTATTAAAATACGTATTCCAGGATCAGGGAGTGACAACAGTACACGATCTTATCAAGAGAGGTGTTATTGCAGTGATTGATGTTCGGAGTCAAGAGAACCTGGTGGATCCGTTCACCAAGGGCCTCAAGGCCAGCTGGTTGATGACACAGCTTGTAAAATGGGCTTGAAGGCATTATGACATTGTATTATTGTATTCCTACCATAAAGTTTTATGTTAATAGTTCAAAGAGAAATCTACTAGGCATCTAGCTTTTGGTTCAAGGGAGGACCACTAATTGGAAGAATATCAGGAACAGTGGGTACATGTTCTATTGGGCATGGAGAGGTTACGGACCTACAACCACTGTTGTCTACTGTTGTTTTCTGCAAAAAACAGATCCTATGGGAAGGTTGGCTTAAATGCCTTAATGAGTTCTCAGGCAGAGTGAGTGTCTGGTGTGCTTTACAGGAAGCACGGTAGAACAACACTACAAGGAGTGAAACTCCATGCTACTGTAGGGTGACTCCACCATGAGGTTCCCAGGCATGGGGTAATGCCTCGGCCTTGCTAGCCAAGTCACAGCGACGTAGCACCGCAAATAGGCAGTTAGCCTAATGTTGTATGTTAAAATAAAGAGGGGTGTAGTCAACACTACAAAGAGGAGAAGTTCCTTATGTTACAGTGGCACGACACCACGATGAGGTACCTGGTTAGAGATAAAGCCTCGGCCTTGCAAGCTATGTCGTTGCGGCGTAACACCGCAAGGGAGCCTAAGGCTTCATGCTGGGTAGTTTGGCACTACAAAGAGGCGATTGCCTCATGCTACAGTAGTATGACACTACGATGAGGTTCCTGGTACGGGATAAGGCCTAGTCTTTATGCCACGTCATAGCGGCATAGCACCGCAAGGAAAGCGCAAAGTGCTTCATGTCATGTCTCTTTAACAAAAAACTCACATATAGTGTATGGACAGAGATCTCAGGCCATCTCTTGAGGGTAAACTGGTAGACGCCCAAAATTATATACTGAAACCAGGCTGGCATAGGGTCTTTAATGTGCAAGCCAGAAGCACATGTAACTACATTATGTGAGTGGAAAGAATTTCAGCTATGGTACAGAATTCAAGGCTTAGTCCATTCTTGTATTATAGTCTATTGTTTGACCCATGCGAGAAGATTCAAGTCGTCAGCGACATCTCTCCTAATGCATGATGGACAGTTACTGTGGGGAACACTTATACCCATATATAGAGATATGTGGGGGATTGTTGGGTTTTGGCCTTTTCATTGTGAATTTTAGTCCCACATCGGCTAGGCTAAAGGAGTTGTATCTCTATATATTAGCTATGCTATTTTAGAGATGCACATGTGTTGTGGAGGTACACATGGGTGTGCAATGTTGGGTTATTTTTCTAATAGAAAAAAGGCTAAATCAACAATTGAAAGCATTCATGCTTTTTTGCTCTTGGAAAATTTATTTCCATGGTCGGGCTTGGGCTTAGCGACTCGGACTCAGACTCGGACTCGGGATCATGGGTTCATGAGGCGTAATGTGGCGTTTTGTTGGCGCACTTTACACTTAGCACGTCAGCATCGTCGCTAGGCGCATAGTGCGCTTAAGTTGCGCTCGTTGCGCGAGCCACTAGCGCGGTCAGGCGCGTTGCCAGGTTGCGCGGCCAGGTTGCGCAGGTCATGTTGCGCTGCCAGGTTGCGCGGCCATGTGCGCTGCCATGTTGCGCGGCCCAGGTTGCGTGACCAGGTGCGCGCCCAGTGGCGCAACCAGTTGTGCGTAGTTGCGCGGGTGGCGCAGGGTGCGCAGGTGGCGCAGGGGGCGCAGGGTGCGCAGGTGGCGCAGGGTGCGCAGGTGGCGCCGGGTGCGCAGGTGGCTCAGTGCGCGTTCAGCGCGTGGTGTACAAAGCGCGCGGGGTGCGCGAGGTGCGCAACTTGCTTCAGATCGTGCTTGTGCATGATCTGAGCGGTTACTACACGTTCGGATTGGTTATTACTACGTCCCGAATGTTGTGTTAACCGGACAATTGCTACTCGAGCCTATAAAAGGTCTATTCTCTCTCACAGGCAGATACACAGAGGCATATACAGAGAGTTACAAAGTTTACAAGTGTTTCTTAACACAAGTAAATAGAAGTCTTGAGAGAGAGGAGAAGTGTTGCACCAGCGTAGCTTTTGCACGAGAGTCCGTGTACGATTCGAGGAGTCAGAAGAGCAGAAGTATTCCGAAGTTCTCCGACGAACTTGTTGGTTCCTGGAAACTATTCATGTGGGACGAATTTAGCTTTGAGCAATGGTGATCATTCACCTCAGCATGATATTCATCCACCAATCGCCTGTCATCTTCATCTTTTTCGCTGTTGTGAATTACGAAATCTTTTTAAATTCTCGTAATATCATATGCTGCTGTAACGAGACCTTCTTAGATCTCTGTTAAACTTGCACAACCTTCCTAGAAGTGTTGCGTTGGAACATTATTTTTTACAATTGTTTCATCTTCTCAACTTTCAAAATTGTGCCCAGTACTAACATTAAGGGCCTGTTTGGTAACTTGGAAGTGGGAGTAGGATTCTACTGTTCATTGGAAGTGGGAGTAGGAATTCAAGTTCCGGTGTTTGGTTCGCTTGGATGTGGGAGTGGGATTTGGTAAGTGCAGTTACTGAAATCCATGGGACCCACCTCCAAATCCGGAAAACAACTTCCTCTTTTTTGTTGAAGATGTGGGTTGGAAAGTGAAAAAAAGGTAGAAGTAAGTAATTAATTAATATATATAGTACTTAGTTAATCACAAATATTTACTAACTAATTAAATAATTAAATAATTATAATTATAATTATAATTATAATAATTATTATTATTATTATTATATACCGATTTCTCTTTATATAATATCGAATTATTATAATAATAAATTATTTAATAAAAAAAAAATAATAATAATAATAATAATAAATTATTTCGCTTTTTTTTTTGCTTTTCCTAAAAAAAATCAAATTGTTGGGTTCATTTTGCTTTGGTTTTTTTTTTTTGTGGAATTTTTTTTGCAACCGGATGTGATTTTTTTAATCAGCCGGATGAACTTAATATTGCTAAATTATTAAATTTTGTAATCTAGCAAAAACTAATTATTTAATTTTTATTAATTTAAATTAATTTAAAACTAATTATTTCACTCTGTTAATTTACTAAACTAATTATTTTATTTGTTAAAGCTAATTAATTTACTAAACTAATTATTTTATTTATTAAAGCTAATTATTTCACTTTCCACTTTCCTATCTCAACCAAACACATTCCTCTGATTTTTCACTTTTCACTTCTCACTTCCTATCTCAACTAAACACATTTCTTCCCTTTGAAAGTCCAAATCCATACATGGATTCCTATCCAACTTTCCTCTTTGAAAGTCCAAATCCATATTTTCCAACACTTACGGTTTACCAAACAGCCCCTAACTTGGAACGAGACTCACACAAAAATATCTTGCTTTCTTGTACAAAATATGTTAGTCCTCAATTACCATAATCCTCGCAGTAACATTAAAAAAAAATTTCTAGAACTTGGAATTGGACATTCGTTTGAACAATAATAATTCTTGGAAAAAGAAACCTAGCAATTTTACATTTATTCTAAAAATTTCGCAAAATTTACAATCCAGCCATTGAAACTACAAATTAAGCTACACCTCCACCTTCTCCACCATTCTCCTATTCTTCTTCACCTCGGCTGCTGGATCATCCTTGGACTCACCTTCACACTCACGATCTTCGGTGCCTTGTCGAAGCACCTCGTCCCGGCCGCCACCCGGCCATGCGGTCCCTTCCACTTAAACGCGCCGAAGCTCACCAGTTCTCTCCCCACCTTCACCCTCTCGTTCTCCTCTGCAAAAACAAATATTACATAAAAGTTTTAGAAAATTTACAATAACCCCCTGAGACAGTTATAAAACTTATACATTTTACAAATAAACCCCTAAATGATTTAGAAATGCTAAATGGGAAATATTTTAGGGGGTTCTTGTTTCTTACGAGAAGAGGGTGGGTAGGAGTGGAAGAGGAAGTCGGTGTCGGAGAGGGCAGGATCGCAAATATCTAGAGCTTCGAGGTCGTTCTCGTCGGGGTCCTGGAAGCACTCCCGGAGCCAGTAGTCGCGGAAGTAGGGGGAGGAGTCGACGAGGGCCCACCACTCCGCCGAGAAGTCCTCCACGGCTTGGTACCGGGACGCGTCCGGCACGTACGGAGCGGCGTAGGGGTTCAGAGTGGACGCGACCCGGCCAGAAATTACATCCATTGCCACAGCTTCGCTTTCTCCTTGTCTACTTTACTTGATTGATGATGGAAGGACCATGAGAGGAGGGGTCAGTTTATAGTAGGTTGAGAATGGAAACGGGCTTGGGTTTTGCTAGGATTTACGGTTGAGGAGTACGGGTAGGGATGGTAAATATGTTGAAGTAAATTGGCTTTTTCATCGGCTTGCAGAAAATGTTCGGCAGGGACCAGCAGCCCCCGTGGCATTATTCTGTACGTTACGTGTAGCAATCGAGTTTTTGTTAGAATTAGATATTTTTATCTATCACATGAGTGAAGGACTGTAAACGGATTCAAATGGTTTCCATTTGGCTCATGTTTCGATGGATCCAAGTTCAATTTAAGTTCGTTTATGGACTAATCGTTGTCGAGTTCGACCATACATTATTCGATTCGATTTTGTTCGTAAACATGTTCGAACTCGGCTCGATATCTTGTTATTTCCGGGGCTTGATCAAAGATGAAAAAACAGATACAATCGAGATCTGAGATGTCCCACAAAACTTTGCAGTGATCAAACTCAAGATCTACGATGGTACAAAAAATCAAATAGCCAAATTACAATCTGAAGGAGGAAAAAAGAGAAGAGAAGATCTCTCGTTCTTCCTTGCAAACGTGTTACAATTGGGACAGAACGAGTTACAATAAAACTAGAGAGAGATGAGAAGAAGAACAATGCTGGGGTATCAAAACACCGTTGCTCAAAGCAAGATTCGCCCCACACGATCTACTTCCAGGAACCAGCAAGTTGAAGAACTTGTGGAACGCTCGAAGTCACCTCTGTTCAGACTCCTCGGATGGACTTGCAATGGCGGCAGCAACTCTCTCTCTCTCTCTCTCTTTCTCCTTTTCTGACTTGTAATTTTCGTAGTCATCACAAAGGAGGCCAGAAGAGAGTATTTATAGAGAGAGGGTGGAAACCCTAGCCGCCTCTTCAGTTATGGAAAGATTGAATCAAATTCCAAAAGATAGCAACGAGATTTAATTCAAATCCCACGAAATTAATTCAAATCCCCACAAAGATAGGATCTGAATTAATTCAAATCCCACAAAGATAGGATCTGATTTAATCGCATTGATTCAGCCTTTCTATAACTGATTTGAAATCTGCACAGTCAGCGGATCCCTCCATGCGGCAGCAGCAGCTGCTTGGCCGCATGAGCCTAATGGCCGCATGGACCGCATGAGCCGCATGGACCGCATGAGCCGCATGGACCGCATGGACCTCATGGACCGCATGGACCGCATGGACCGCATGTGCCGCATGAGCCGCATGTGCCGCATGAGCCGCATGGCCGCATGGCCGCATGAGCCGCATGAGGCCACATATGAGCCGCATAAAGACCGCATGACTGCTGACGTGCTAAGTGCAAAGTGCGCCAACAAAATGCCACATTACGCCTCATGAGCCCATGAGTCCGAGTCCGAGTCCGAGTCGCTAAGCCCCTTTGGGGCTTAGCTCCAATTGAAATTAATCCAAGAGAATGACAAAAGCATTAATGCTTAATCCTTGGAGCATTATTCTTACCTCCTTGTAAAATCACCCACATGGTTTCCTCCTTAGGGTCACCACCCCATGTGCATCTCTCAACAACACACCCAAGTATATATGTTGAGATAACTCATGGTGCATTTCCGATGTGGGACTAAAATTTACAAGGCATGTTGAGAGCAAGCTCTCTCCATGTAAAGAAAGCACCAACAATCCTCCACATATCACAACATATATATGTGTCCAGGGTTGAGCGTTCCCCACAGTAACTGTCCATTTTGTATTAGGATAGATGTCGCTGACGACTTGAATCTTTCCGCATGGGTTAAATAACAATGTGATACAAGAATGGACTACGCCTTGAATTCTGTACCACAATTGTAATTCTTTTCACTCACAAAGTGTAGTTACGTGTGCTTATGGCTGCACATTAAAGGCCCTGTGCCAGCCTGGTTTAAGTGTATAATTTTGGGCGTCTACAAGTTTACCCTCAAGAGACGGCCTGATATCTCTTTCCATACACTATAGGTGAGTTCTTTATTAAAGAGATATGGCATGAAGCCTTGTGCTTCCTTGCGGTGCTACGCCGCTATGACATGGCCTGAAGCCGAGGCATTACCCCTACCTGGGAACCTCATCGTAGTGTCATACTACTGTAGCATGAGGTCACAAGCCTCTTTGTAGTGCCAAACTACCCAGCATGAAGCCTAAGGCTTCCTTGCGGTGTTACGCCACAACGACATGGCTTGCAATGCCGAGGCTTTACCCCTACCTGGGTACCTCATCGTGGTGACGTGCCATTGTAATATGGGGCCATCCTCCCCTTTGTAGTGCTGTCTACAACTCTTTAATTACGCCACAACGACTTGGCTTGCAAAGCTGAGGCATTACCCCTACCTGGGAACCTCATGGTGGAGTCACCCCACTGTAGCATGGAGTTTCACTCCTTGTAGTGCTGCTCTACCCTGCTTCCTGTAAAGCACACCAGGCATTCACTCTGCCTGAGAACTCATTAAGGCGTTTAAGCCAACCTTCCACAGGATCAGTTTTTTTCGCAAAAAAAATACATAGTAGACAACAGTGGTTATGGGTCCGTATCCCTTCCATGTTCTAGAGAACAAGTACCCACTGCTACCTGATAGTTTCCCAGTCAGTGATCCTCCTTTGAACCAAAAGTTAGATGCCTGGTAGATTTCTCTTTGAACTAATAGCATAAAACTTTATGGTAGGATTACAAAGACACACTATCAGAATACCTTCAAGCCCATTTTACAAGCTGTGTCATCGACCAACTGGCGCTTGAGGCCTTTCGTGAACGGATCTGCCAGGTTCTCCTGACTCCGAACATCAATCACTGCAATTACACCTCTTTTGATAAGATCGTGTACTGTCCTGCGCTTCAACCGCACAGTCCTCTTCTTCCCGTTGAAGAGGTCATTTGATGCCACCGCCGTAGTCGCCTGGTTGTCACAGTATATCGGTATCGCCGGTATCTGAGCCCCAACCACTGGAAGATCATACATGAGCTTCCGAAGCCATTCTGCTTCATCTGCTGCAGTTTCAAGTGCATAGAATTCAGATTCCATGGAGGAACGAGAGAGTATAGTCTGCTTATTCGACTTCCACGATATAGCAGCTCCACCCAAGGAAAAGACATATCCACTTGTGGACCTCTCGCTCTCCACTTCTGAGCACCAGCTAGCATCACTGAAGCCTTCCACTACTGTCGGATACCCGTTGTAGTGCAGTGCATATGTCTGAGTTTTCTTGAGATATCTCATCACCCGCTTCACAGCTTTCCAGTGCTCAACCCCTGGGTTGCTTGTGAACCGGCTCAGCATTCCCACGGCGAAAGCTATGTCAGGCCTTGTGGCAGTGGTTGCATACATCAAACTTCCGATAACGCTAGAATACTCCAGCTGCCTGACGCTTTCCCTTGAATTTGGCTTCTGCTTCTGATCACACCTGTATGGCGTATCGATCCCTGGAAGATCCTTATACCCATAGCGTGTGAGCATCTTCTCAATGTAGTGAGATTGTGACAGCGCTACTCCAGTGTCTGTCCGGATGATCTTTATGCCCAAGATGACATCTGCATCCCCCAAGTCCTTCATACTGAACTTGGTTGAGAGGAACTTCTTTGTCTCTGTGACACAGCCTATATCCGTACCTAGGATTAGCATGTCGTCCACGTACAGACAAACGATGACTCCTCTTCCATCAGCGAACTTTGTGTAAACACATTTATCCGTCTCGCTGACTCTGTAGCCGTTTGACCTAATAACTTTGTCAAACTTCTCATGCCACATCTTGGGAGCTTGCTTCAAACCATACAATGATTTCACCAACTTGCAGACTTTGTCTTCAAGACCTTTGACGACAAATCCATCTGGCTGTTGCATGTAAATCTCTTCGGTCAGCTCTCTATTCAGGAATGTAGTCTTTACATCCATCTGATGTATCACCAACTTATGTATAGCTGCAAGAGCGATTAACATCCTGATGGTGGTCATCCGGGCTACTGGAGCGTACGTGTCAAAGTAGTCTATCCCCTGTTTCTGAGAAAAACCCTTGGCTACCAGCCTGGCCTTGAACTTGTCAATAGTTCCATCTGCCTTCATCTTCTTCTTGAAGATCCATTTACATCCGATGGGCTTTTCTCCTTCAGGTAGATCTACCAACACCTATGTGTTATTGGAGGTGATAGAGTCAAACTCGTCATTCACTGCCTCCTTCCAGAAGATAGCATCTCTGGTCTTCATCGTCTCATCATAGGTAAGCGGATCTGCTTCCACATGATAGGTGACAAAGTCATCTCCGAAGTCTTTCGGTCTCCTCGCTCGCTTAGCTGACGGCTCTGCGAGTTCTGGTACAAGAGTTGTTTCATCAACAACAGCTTCTTCTTGGACTACTGGCTCATATGAGATTTCAGTCTCATTTGTACCTACATCATTTTTCGGAATGTCCGAAAGAACAATATTTTTGTCTTTTGCAAACTTGTCTTCAAAGTATTCAGCATCGCGAGATTCGATGATATGATTTGACTCAATATCAAGAAATCTTCGAGCATCACTCTTCTCGGCATACCCCAAGAAGATCGCCTTCGTAGTCCTTGTCCCTAGCTTCTGAATCTTCAGATCTGGGAGTTTCACATACGTCAGACACCCCCACACTCGAATGACATTCAAGTTTGGTCTGACTTTGAACCAGAGTTCATGAGGAGTTACGTCCGAAGTTGCATGTGGCACTCTATTTAGAATAAAAGTGGCCGTCAATGCAGCTTCTCCCCAGTAGCATTTAGGAAGACCCGCAGTTAGCAGCATAGAGTTCATCATTTCTGTCAACGTTCTGTTCTTCCTCTCCGCTACTCCGTTGGATTGAGGAGAATATGGAGCAGTAGTCTCGCATATGATTCCATGTTCTTTGCAGAACGATATGAATTCATGAGACCTGTACTCCCCACCTCGATCACTTCTTAATCTCTTGAGTTGTTGTCCAGTCTGCCGTTCAGCTTCGGCCCTGAACTCTCTGAACTTCTCGAAGGCTTCGTCTTTAGACTTGAGCAAGTAGACGAACGCGTATTTTGAGAAGTCGTCGATAAAGGTTATGAAATACTTCATCCCGGCCTTCGTAGAGAAATGTTTGAAGTCACAGATATCGGAGTGCACCAACTCCAGAAGATCTGTACTTCGAATGACCCGATGAAAGGGTTTCCTTGTGATCTTCGTCTGAGCACACACCTCACACTTCTCCACCCTACCCCCACATTTGGAGATAAGTCCTAGACTAGACATTTTGTTAATTCTTTTACAATGAACATGTCCTAGTCTATTATGCCACAGCTCAAGAGAATAATCAGAAAACGCAACTGCATTAATATCTTCAGACTGGTTAACAAGCTGAATTTTAAACATTCCTTCGGTTTGATAAGCCTTCCCGAAGTATGTTCCTTTCTTGGACATCACCATATGACCAGCATTGATGCCCATCCTCAAGCCTGCGTTGCAAAGCAGGCTACCAGAGATCAGGTTCTTGGCAATCGCCGGAACATGCTTCACACCTTGAAGCGTCAGAGTGTTCCCAGAAGTGAGTTTCAGTTTCACGGTCCCGATCCCCAGAACTTCAGCTTGGGCCTGGTTCGCCATGACAACCTTCTCAGATATCAGCTGGTACGTGACGAAGCATTCCTTGCCTGAACAGACATGACAAGTCGCTCCAGTGTCTATCCACCAGTCAGAGTCAAACCCCACAGTTGTGACCTGTCCGATCATAGCAACAATGTTAGAAACCAATGAAACCTTATTAGGCTCACCTTTATCTGATTGTTTAGGCTTAGATCTGCATTCACTCTTGTAGTGGCCTTTCTTGCCACAATTGTAACAAGTCACGTGGGACTTGGTCTTCTGTTGCTTGAAAGAATGACCCTTCACTTTTAGATTAGTGAAGTCCTTCTTTTTGGGATGAGAAGCCGCCTGTTTCCCCTTGGGATCTCTCGTCTGCACAAGATTGGCTTTAGCCAACTGTTTGGACAGAGTGTCCACCTTCTGTTGGGAACGCATCTCGTCCTCAACATGGTTCTCTTGAAGTAGATCTCCCAAGCTAATGTCTAGCTTCTTTCTGTGCATCCTTGCATAGAAGGTACTCCATCCAGCAGGAAGTTTTGAGACGATCCCTCCGACGACAAACTTGTCGGGAAGGGGCATCTCTTCATCTTCCAGTTTCTGACGCAGCTTCAGAAATTCCTTCACCTGTGGCAGCATGGACTTTTCGTCCTCAAAGAGCAATTTGTGATATTTTTCAACCACAAATATTTTGCTCATGTTCCTGTCTTCTTCATACAGATTTTCCACAGACTCCCATATGTCTCTGGCAAGTTCCTTCTTTGAGTAGGATTCTGCCAGGGAGTCCTCCATAGCATTCAGGATGAGAAGCCTGCAGATGCTATTTTTCCTTCTCCACTTGGCCTGGAGTTTGGTAGCCGCGTTGATTGCGGCAGTAGATCCAGTGTCTGGAACAGAGGGTTCTTCCTCCAACAGAACATGATCAACGTCTTTTAGTTGAAGAGTTAAGTACACCTTTCTCTTCCAGACTTGATAGTGCTCTCCATCGAACTTTTCCAACTTGCAAAAGTCCGATTGGAGGAGCGAAGCATTAATGTTTTCTATCTATACGGATCTTGCTTTGAGATTGTTATTCCCGGGGCTTGATCAAAGATGGAAAAAACAGATGCAATCGAGATCTGAGATGTCCCACAAAACTTTGCAGTGATCAAACTCAAGATCTACGATGGTACAAAAAATCAAATAGCCAAATTACAATCTGAAGGAGAGAAAAGAAGAAGAGAAGATCTCTCGTTCTTCCTTGCAAACGTGTTGCAATTGGGACAGAACGAGTTATAATAAAACTAGAGAGAGATGAGAAGAAGAACAATGCTGGGGTGTCAAAACACCGTTGCTCAAAGCAAGATTCGCCCCACACGATCTGCTTCCAGGAACCAGCAAGTTGAAGAACTTGTGGAACGCTCGAAGTCACCTCTGTTCAGACTCCTCGGATGGACTTGCAATGGCGGCAGCAACTCTCTCTCTCTCTTTCTCCTTTTCTGACTTGTAATTTTTGAAGTCATCACAAAGGAGGCCAGAAGAGAGTATTTATAGAGAGAGGGTGGAAACCCTAGCCGCCTCTTCAGTTATGGAAAGATTGAATCAAATCTCAAAAGATAGCAACGAGATTTAATTCAAATCCCACGAAATTAATTCAAATCCCACAAAGATAGGATCTGAATTAATTCAAATCCCACAAAGATAGGATCTGATTTAATCGTATTGATTCAGCCTTTCTATAACTGATTTGAAATCTGCACAGTCAGCGGATCCCTCCATGCGGCAGCAGTAGCTGCTTGGCCGCATGAGCCTAATGGCCGCATGGACCGCATGAGCCGCATGGACCGCATGAGCCGCATAGACCGCATGGACCGCATGGACCGCATGGGTCGCATGTGCCGCATGAACTGCATGAGCCGCATGTGCCGCATGTGCCGCATGAGCCGCATGGCCGCATGAGCCGCATGAGGCCGCATGCCGCATGTGAGCCGCATAAAGACCGCATGACTGCTGACGTGCTAAGGGCAAAGTGCGCCAACAAAATGCCATATTACGCCTCATTTTCCCATGAGTCCGAGTCCGAGTCCGAGTCCAAGTCCGAGTCGCTAAGCCCCTTTGGGGCTTAGCTCCAATTGGAATTAATCCAAGAGAATGACAAAAGCATTAATGCTTAATCCTTGGAGCCTTATTCTTACCTCCTTGTAAAATCACCCACATGGTTCCCTCCTTAGGGTCACTACCCTATGTACATCTCTCAACAACACACCCAAGTATATATGTTGAGATAACTCATGGTGCATTTCCGATGTGGGACTAAAATTTACAAGGCATGTTGAGAGCAAGCTCTCTCCATGTAAAGAAAGCACCAACAATCCCCCACATATCACAACATATATATGTGTCCAGGGTTGAGCGTTCCCCACAGTAACTGTCCATTTTGCATTAGGATAGATGTCGCTGACGACTTGAATCTTCCCGCATGGGTTAAATAACAATGTGATACAAGAATGGACTACGCCTTGAATTCTGCACCACAATTGTAATTCTTCCCACTCACAAAGTGTAGTTACGTGTGCTTCTGGCTGCACATTAAAGGTCATGTGCCAGCCTGGTTTAAGTGTATAATTTTGGGCGTCTACAAGTTTACCCTCAAGAGACGGCCTGATATCTCTTTCCATACACTATAGGTGAGTTCTTTATTAAAGAGATATGGCATGAAGCCTTGCGCTTCCTTGCGGTGCTACGCCGCTATGATATGGCCTGAAGCCGAGGCATTACCCCTACCTGGGAACCTTATCGTAGTGTCATACTACTGTAGCATGAGGTCACAAGCCTCTTTGTAGTGCCAAACTACCCAGCATGAAGCCTAAGGCTTCCTTGCGGTGTTACGTCGCAACGACATGGCTTGCAATGCCGAGGCTTTACCCCTACTTGGGTACCTCATCGTGGTGTCGTGCCACTGTAACATGGGGCAATCCTCCCCTTTGTAGTGCTGTCTACAACTCTTTAATTACGTCATACAGCATTAGGCTACCTGCCTATTTGCGGTGCTACGCCGCTGTGACTTGGCTTGCAAAGCCGAGGCATTACCCCTACCTGGGAACCTCATGGTGGAGTCACCCCACTGTAGCATGGAGTTTCACTCCTTGTAGTGCTGCTCTACCCTGCTTCCTGTAAAGCACACCAGGCATTCACTCTGCCTGAGAACTCATTAAGGCGTTTAAGCCAACCTTCCACAGGATCAGTTTTTTCTGCAGAAAAAATACATAGTAGACAACAGTGGTTATGGGTCCGTATCCCTTCTATGTTCTAGAGAACAAGTACCCACTGCTACCTGATAGTTTCCCAGTCAGTGATCCTCCTTTGAACCAAAAGTTAGATGCCTAGTAGATTTCTCTTTGAACTAATAGCATAAAACTTTATGGTAGGATTACAAAGACACACTATCAGAATGCCTTCAAGCCCATTTTACAAGCTGTGTCATCGACCAACTGGCGCTTGAGGCCTTTCGTGAACGGATCTGCCAAGTTCTTCTGACTCCGAACATCAATCACTGCAATTACACCTCTTTTGATAAGATCGTGTACTGCCCTGCGCTTCAACCGCACAGTCCTCTTCTTCCCGTTGAAGAGGTCATTTGATGCCACCGCCGCAGTCACCTGGTTGTCACAGTATATCGGTATCACCGGTATCTGAGCCCCAACCACTGGAAGATCATACATGAGCTCCCGAAGCCATTCTGCTTCATCTGCTGCAGTTTCAAGTGCATAGAATTCAGATTCCATGGAGGAACGAGAGAGTATAGTCTGCTTCTTCGACTTCCACGATATAGCAGCTCCACTCAAGGAAAAGACATATCCACCTGTGGACCTCTCTCTCTCCACTTTTGAGCACCAGCTAGCATCACTGAAGCCTTCCACTACTGTCGGATATCCGTTGTAGTGCAGAGCATATGTCTGAGTTTTCTTGAGATATCTCATCACCCGCTTCACAGCTTTCCAGTGCTCAACCCCTGGGTTGCTTGTGAACCGACTCAGCATTCCCACAGCGAAAGCTATGTCAGGCCTTGTGGCAGTGGTTGCGTACATCAAACTTCCGATAACGCTAGAATACTCCAGCTGCCTGACGCTTTCCCTTGAATTTGGCTTCTGCTTCTGATCACACCTGTATGGCGTATCGATCCCTGGAAGATCCTTATATCCATAGCGTGTGAGCATCTTCTCAATGTAGTGAGATTGTGACAGCGCTACTCCAGTGTCTGTCCGGATGATCTTTATGCCCAAGATGACATCTGCATCCCCCAAGTCCTTCATACTGAACTTGGTTGAGAGGAACTTCTTTGTCTCTGTGACACAGCCTATATCCGAACCTAGGATTAGCATGTAGTCCACGTACAGACAAACGATGACTCCTCTTCCATCAGCGAACTTTGTGTTAACACATTTGTCCGTCTCGCTGACTCTGTAGTCGTTTGACCTAATAACTTTGTCAAACTTCTCATGCCACATCTTGGGAGCTTGCTTCAAACCATACAATGATTTCACCAACTTGCAGACTTTGTCTTCAAGACCTTTGACGACAAATTCATCTGGCTGTTACATGTAAATCTCTTCGGTCAGCTCTCCATTCAGGAATGCAGTCTTTACATCCATCTGATGTATCACCAACTTATGTATAGCTGCAAGAGCAATTAACATCCTGATGGTGGTCATCCGGGCTACTGGAGCGTACGTGTCAAAGTAGTCTATCCCCTGTTTCTGAGAAAAACCCTTGGCTACCAGCCTGGCCTTGAACTTGTCAATAGTTCCATCTGCTTTCATCTTCTTCTTGAAGATCCATTTACATCCGATGGGCTTTTCTCCTTCAGGTAGATCTACCAACACCCATGTGTTATTGGAGGTGATAGAGTCAAACTCGTCATTCACTGCCTCCTTCCAGAAGATAGCATCTCTGGTCTTCATCGCCTCATCATAGGTAAGCGGATCTGCTTCCACATGATAGGTGACAAAGTCATCTCCGAAGTCTTTCGGTCTCCTCGCTCGCTTAGCTGACGGCTCTGCGAGTTCTGGTACAAGAGTTGTTTCATCAACAACAGCTTCTTCTTGGACTACTGGCTCATATGAGATTTCAGTCTCATTTGCACCTACATCATTTTTCGGAATGTCCGAAAGAATAATGTTTTTGTCTTTTGCAAACTTGTCTTCAAAGTATTCAGCATCGCGAGATTCGATGATATAATTTGACTCAATATCAAGAAATCTTCGAGCATCACTCTTCTCGGCATACCCCAAGAAGATCGCCTTCGTAGTCCTTGTCCCTAGCTTCTGAATCTTCAGATCTGGAAGTTTCACATACGCCAGACACCCCCACACTCGAATGACATTCAAGTTTGGTCTGACTTTGAACCAGAGTTCATGAGGAGTTACGTCCGAAGTTGCATGTGGCACTCTATTTAGAATAAAAGTGGCCGTCAATGCAGCTTCTCCCCAGTAGCATTTAGGAAGACCCGCGGTTAGCAGCATAGAGTTCATCATTTCTGTCAACGTTCTGTTCTTCCTCTCGCTACTTCCGTTGGATTGAGGAGAATATGGAGCAGTAGTCTCGCATATGATTCCATGTTCTTTGCAGAATGATGCGAATTCATGAGACCTGTACTCCCCACCTTGATCACTTCTTAACCTCTTGAGTTGTTGTCCAGTCTGCCGTTCAGCTTCGGCCATGAACTCTCTAAACTTCTCGAAGGCTTCGTCTTTAGACTTGAGCAAGTAGACGAACGCGTATTTTGAGAAGTCGTCGATGAAGGTTATGAAATACTTTATCCCGGCCTTCGTGGAGAAATGTTTGAAGTCACAGATATCGGAGTGCACCAACTCAAGAAGATCTGTACTTCGATTGACCCGATGAAAGGGTTTCCTTGTGATCTTCGTCTGAGCACACACCTCACACTTCTCCACCCTACCCCCACATTTGGAGATAAGTCCTAGACTAGACATTTTGTTAATTCTTTTACAATGAACATGTCCTAGTCTATTATGCCACAACTTAAGAGAATAATCAGAAAATGCAACTGTATTAATGTCTTCAGACTGGTTAACAAGCTGAATTTTAAACATTCCTTCGGTTTGATAAGCCTTCCCGAAGTATGTTCCTTTCTTGGACATCACCATCTGACCAGCATTGATGTCCATCCTCAAGCCTGCGTTGCAGAGCAGGCTCCCAGAGATCAGGTTCTTGGCAATCGCCGGAACATGCTTCACACCTTGAAGCGTCAGAGTGTTCCCAGAAGTGAGTTTCAGTTCCACGGTCCCGATCCCCAGAACTTCAGCTTGGGCCTGGTTCGCCATGACAACCTTCTCAGATATCGGCTGGTACGTGACGAACCATTTCTTGCCTGAACAGACATGGCAAGTCGCTCCAGTGTCTATCCACCAGTCAGAGTCAACCCCCACAGTTGTGACCTGTCCGATCATAGCAACAATGTTAGAAACCAATGAAATCTTATTAGGCCCACCTTTCTCTGATTGTTTAGGCTTAGATCTGCATTCACTCTTGTAGTGGCCTTTCTTGCCACAATTGTAACAAGTCACGTGGGACTTGGTCTTCTGCTGCTTGAAAGAAGGACCCTTCACTTTTAGATTAGTGAAGTCCTTCTTTTTGGGATGAGAAGCCGCCTGCTTCCCCTTGGGATCTCTCGTCTGCACAAGATTGGCTTTAGCCAACTGTTTGGACAGAGTGTCCACCTTCTGTTGGGAACGCATCTCGTCCTCAACATGGTTCTCTTGAAGTAGATCTCCCAAGCTAATGTCTAGCTTCTTTTTGTGCATCCTTGCATAGAAGGTACTCCATCCAGCAGGAAGTTTTGAGACGATCCCTCCGACGACAAACTTGTCGGGAAGGGGCATCTCTTCGTCTTCCAGTTTCTGACGCAGCTTCAGAAATTCCTTCACCTGTGGCAGCATGGACTTTTCGTCCTCAAAGAGCAATTTGTGATATTTTTCAACCACAAATATTTTGCTCCTGTTCTTGTCTTCTTCATACAGATTTTCTACAGACTCCCATATGTATCTGGCAAGTTCCTTCTTTGAGTAGGATTCTGCCAGGGAGTCCTCCATAGCATTCAGGATGAGAAGCCTGCAGATGCTATTTTCCCTTCTCCACTTGGCCTGAAGTTTGGTAGCCGCGTTGATTGCGGCAGTAGATCCAGTGTCTGGAACAGAGGGTTCTTCCTCCAACAGAACTTGATCAACGTCTTTTAGTTGAAGAGTTAGGTACACCTTTCTCTTCCAGACTTAATAGTGCTCTCCATCGAACTTTTTCAACTTGCAAAAGTCCGATTGGAGGAGCGAAGCATTAATGTTTTCCATCTATACGGATCTTGCTTTGAGATTGTTATTCCCGGGGCTTGATCAAAGATGGAAAAACAGATGCAATCGAGATCTGAGATGTCCCACAAAACTTTGCAGTGATCAAACTCAAGATCTACGATGGTACAAAAAATCAAATAGCCAAATTACAATCTGAAGGAGGGAAAAAGAGAAGAGAAGATCTCTCGTTCTTTCTTGCAAACGTGTTGCAATTGGGACAGAACGAGTTACAATAAAACTAGAGAGAGATGAGAAGAAGAACAATGTTGGGGTGTCAAAACACCGTTGCTCAAAGCAAGATTCGCCCCACACGATCTGCTTCCAGGAACCAGCAAGTTGAAAAACTTGTGGAACGCTCGAAGTCACCTCTGTTCAGACTCCTCGGATGGACTTGCAATGGCGGCAGCAACTCTCTCTCTCTCTCTTTCTCCTTTTCTGACTTGTAATTTTCGTAGTCATCACAAAGGAGGCCAGAAGAGAGTATTTATAAAGAGAGGGTAGAAACCCTAGCCGCCTCTTCAGTTATGGAAAGATTGAATCAAATCCTAAAAGATAGCAACGAGATTTAATTCAAATCCCACGAAATTAATTCAAATCCCACAAAGATAGGATCTGAATTAATTCAAATCCCACAAAGATAGGATCTGATTTAATCGCAATGATTCAGCCTTTCTATAACTGATTTAAAATCTGCACAGTCAGCGGATCCCTCCATACGGCAGTAGCAGCTGCTTGGCCGCATGGACCGCATGAGCCGCATGGACCGCATGAGCCGCATGGAAGTGCAAAGTGCGCCAACAAAATGCCACATTACGCCTCATGAGCCCATGAGTCCGAGTCCGAGTCCGAGTCGCTAAGCCCCTTTGGGGCTTAGCTCCAATTGGAATTAATCCAAGAGAATGACAAAAGCATTAATGCTTAATCCTTGGTGCCTTATTCTTACCTCCTTGTAAAATCACCCACATGGTTCCCTCCTTAGGGTCACCACCCCATGTGCATCTCTCAACACACCCAAGTATATATGTTGAGATAACTCATGGTGCATTTTCGATGTGGGACTAAAATTTACAAGGCATGTTGAGAGCAAGCTCTCTCCATGTAAAGAAAGCACCAACATATCTCATATTAGGACTTTTTCTAGTATATATTATGCCTTTTTTAATAGATAGAAATAGATTTTGTCTTAGAAATTTTATTCATTTTGTGTTCTTTATATGATAGTAAATTTATGATATAAAGAGCATAAGTAATTTAATTAAAAAAGTCTTTAAAAATTGAGAGAAACAGTGTGATAGTTTATACAACATGTTCAATAGGACTTTGGTTCGAATTCGATTCGTTCGAGTCTCTAATCAAACCGAGTTCAAACACCATTTTTAGAGCTCGACCTTAAACTCGGCTCTAATCAAACTCGTCCGATAGTTAAATCAAACTAAATTTGAATACTTTTTGTTCAATCACATTCGTTCGATTTTCAGTCCTACAACAGTGTAGTTACAAAGTATGTAAAAAAAATTGTATCCATAGTATTATTGTTCATCAAAACTCGATTGATGAGTCCACATGTTAATTCGAGCCCAGTGTGAGTTCCATATGGTTGATTTGAGCACCTCATTCCTCATGTAAATATCTACCTAAAATGATACAGAATAACTCGCAAGTGTACTGTGTACCAAGAAAAAAATAGTATCTATAGATGCATCATACATTGGACCATTACTACTATATATTAGTTGTTTAAAACTTTTGAGTTATTTGTATTTACCTCTCAATTGCTAATCATATTTCTAATTTTCTCCCAATTTTATTTTAATTAGTGTAACCCTCCCTCCCCCCCCCCCCCCCCTCCCCCTTCCCCAATCCTATGGTAAAGTGCAAACAAACCCTATTTAGATTTGTGTTTTTGCATTTGAAGACCTTTTGTTTATAAAAAAACCCCACATTTTAATTTTTGTTCAGTTTGCACCCCTGCCGTTAAAAGTCGTTAAAATACGTCTAAAAATAAGATTTTATCCCTCCCTCCTCTCTCTCCAGTGGTAGGGGCTTGTCAAGCGGGACCGACCAGAGGAGAGGGGAGGGTGGCCGGCCAGCGGAGGGAGGAGGGGACGGGTCGAGCTAGGGGTGAGCATTCGGTTAATTCGTTCAAACCGAACCGAAAACTGAATTGAACCGAAAATCGAATAAGCAATACTGAAACCGAACAGAATTGGCTCATAACCGAATCAAACCGAACCGAATTAAATCGGTTCGATTTTCGGTTTATTCGGTTTATTCATTTTTTTGTTTATTTGCACATTTTTGTTAATATATATAGTACTTAAATATACCTAAATTTATTTAGTATATATCTGTAGTATATACATATATTTATTTATTTAGTGTATATATATATATATATATATATATATATATATATATATATATATATATATATATATATATATATATATATATATATATATATCGGTTTTGGATCGAAACCGAAATCGAATAAAAAAACTTAGTATTTTCAAAACCAAAACCGAACCGATTTTTTTTTTTAAATCGAACCGAATCTCTTATTCGATTCGGTTCGATTTTCGGTCCAAAACCGAATAATGCTCACCCCTAGGTCGAGCATAGCCGGCCAGCGGAGGGAGGAGGGGGATTGGGGGGGCTAACCAGCGGAGGGATGAGGGGGCGGGTCGAGGGGGCCGGCTAGCGGAGGGAGGAGGGGGGGTCGAGGGGGACCGAATAAGAAAAAATCGAACCGAACCGAGATTTGATTCAGTTTAAAAAAGATTCGGTTCGATTTCGGTTTTGAAAATACTAAATTTTTTTATTCGGCTTCGGTTTCGGGTTTCGATCCAAAACCTAAAACCGAATAAGAAAATTTAGTATATATATATATATATATATATATATATATATATATATATATATATATATTTTATATATATATATATATATATATATATATATATATATATATATATATATATATATATATACACTACAAATATATACTAAATAAATTTAGGCATATTTAAGTACTATATATATTAACAAAAAAGTGCAAATAAATCAAAAAATTGAATAAACCGAAAGTCGAACCGATTTAATTCGGTTCAGTTTGATTCAGTTATGGGCCAATTCGGTTCGATTTCGGTTTTGATTATTCGATTTTCGGTTCAATTCAATTTTCGGTTCGATTTGAACCGAATTAACCGAATGCTCATCCCTAGCTCGACCCGTCCCCTCCTCCCTCCGCTGGCCGTCTACCTTCCCGTCTCCTCTGGTCGGCCCCGCTTGACAAGCCCCTGCCACCGAAAAGAGAGGGGGGAGAGCGTGGGGGGAGGGATAAAATCGTATTTTTAGACGTATTTTAACATCTGTTAACGACATGGGTACAAACTGAACAAAAATGAAAATGTGAATTTTTTTTTAAAACAAGGGGTCTTCAAATGAAAAAACGCAAATCTAAGGAGGGTTTCTTTGCACTTTATCCGAATATTGGGGGGTAATACTAATTAAAATAAATTTGGGGGGGGGGGGGGGGGAAGTAGAGATATGATTAACAATTGGGGGGGAGGGGGGGGGGGGGTAAATACAAATAACTCAAAACTTTTTGTATGGTTATTGAACTATTTGAATTCTTAGATATTAGGAAAAATTTGAGTGGCACCCCACATTTATTACGCTTATTTAATGTGCACCCCACATGTTTACATAAATGCATAACACCCCCTACTTCAAACGTTTTCCATCGAAGACTAACAGTTGACTGATTTTGTGTGTTATTTGTGACCAAAATAACACTCACGTGCTCCAGGTGATGACATTAAAATGGGAAAATTCCTAAACTACCCTCTCTTCTTTGAATGACCCTCTCTCTTCCCGACAGAAACCCTCTCATCCCAAAACCCACCTCTCTCTCTTCCACTCCCTTTTCTCTCCCGTCGAAATCCCCCCCGTCACCACACTTCGTGGTCGTAGCAAACACCCAGGTATGAAACCGACCTCGCTCTTCTCTCCCTTCTTTCTCTTTCGCATAACCACGCTGAAATACCGATCATTTTCCTTTCCTTCAGATTGCTGTCAGTCGAAACGTCCAGGAGAGTCCATGGCGAACCAAACACCCAGGTACACCCATGGCGAACCCTTTCTTTCCCTTTCTTTTCCATCTTTTTATTCGATTATGTTTCGTTTTTCAGGAATTTCCATAAATTGTACACTGGAAAATATTTGTATTTGTTTAATGTATGAAAGTGATTAGGGTTTTTCCTAAAATTGTGCACTGTAAGCGTTTTTAGGTTACGAATTAGGGTTTCTTTCCTTGATTTCCCTCTTTTTATTCGATTATGTTTCATTTTTCAGGATTTTCCATAAATTGCACACTGGAAATTATTTGTATTTCTTTAATGTATAAAAGTGATTAGGGTTTTCCCTAAAATTGTGCACTGTAAGCGTCTTTAGGTTACGAATTAGGGTTCCCCTAAAATTGTACACTGTATGAAAGTAATGTTTAATGTATGAATTTAATCATTGTATGAAAGTATTCTTTAATGTATGATTTTAATCAATGTAGGAAAGTAGTCGTTTTTAGGACTTTCCCTTAACAGTGTGAAATGTTGTGTTTGTCTCTAACAGTGTGAAATATAGTGTTCAGAAATGTAGTGTTCAGAAATGTAGTATGATTATTGCTTGTCTTTAATTTATGAATTTAATCACTGTAGGAAAGTAATCATTGTATTGTTTGTCTGTAACAGTGTGAAATGTAGTGTTCATATATGAATTTTGGGTTCTAATGTGAAATGTAGTGTTCAGAAATGTGAAATGTAGTGTTCATATCTGTATGTAGAGTTCATATGTAGTGTTCATATGTGAAATTAGGGTTCAAAGTAACAATGTAGTGTTCATATATGTATGTAGTGTTCATATGTAGTGTTCATATATGTATGTAGTGTTCAGTTGCTATTGTATGCTATTGTAGGCTATTATAAGGGTATTTGTATTATACAGGAAGTACATGCTTAGGGTCCATTTTAAGGGTAGTTCAGTTGCTGTTGAAGTGGATCCAGACTTTATTAGTCTGCTGGATTTACCCTATACAGTTGAAAGTAACCATTTGGAGGGAGTTTATAAGTACTACTGGATTGATGACTTGAAGAATGGGGAAACAGTGGAGCTCCTCACTGATGCTGGGTTGTTGGACATGTTTAGTAAACAACTTCCTAACAAGAATGGAGAGATACACATATTCTTAGAAGAATATGGCAACCCTGCAATTGAAGAGCAACAACCTACTCAGTTATTAACACCAAGAAAGACTAAGAGGATTAAGAAACTAGCCCACAAACCAGTTAGAAAACATGTCCAGGGTCTTCATGAGGAGCAGTTGGGTCCACTACCTATTGACAGTGATTTGGACCTTCCTGAGGAGGAGTTGGATCAAATGCCCACAAGGCTCTTAACTGGTGGATTATATGCAGTTGCTGGAGGGTCTGACCAAGTAGCTCCTACACAGACAGAGGGTCAGGAAGAATATGGCACACAGGCTGAGACACAACTTCATGGAGATGAACCCCAGGGTGAGGAAGACTTTGACACACAGGCTGAGGAGGCAGTAGACAGGCAGGGTGAGGAAGAAGTAGAGGTTGAAGAAACAGATGATGAGGAGTATGTACCATCAATTCCAGATGATGAAGTAATGTCAAATAATGTTCACATTCCAGAACCAGATGTGGAAGAATGAGGGGGAAAAATAGAGTTCCAGAGGGAAGAGCTGCAGAGAAGAAGAACAGTTGCAATTGATGAACTTGATGATGAAGAAGAATACCAAAGCTGTGACTCAACTGATTCTGAAAAAGCTGGGGATGAATTTGATGACTTGTACACTGATGAGGAGATGGGTGAGGAGGAATACAGAGTTCCTGGGGTCAATGATCTCTACCTAGGCCAGCAGTGGATGAATCCAAGTGAATGCAGAATGTACTTAAGGTCATATGCTATCAAGAAGAGGTTTGAAATTAAATATGTGAAGAATGAAGGGGTGAGGATATGGGGTGTGTGTCAAGAGGAAACCTGTCCATGGATGTGCAGGGTGAGGATCTCACCAGATAAGACTACTTGTACACTAAGACAACTTAATGAAGAACACACTTGCATGCACTCCTCCAAGCTGCAGAACAAGATGTCAAATAGCAAATTCATCTCTCAGGTCTTAGAAGAGGACATTAAGGCACACCATAGTTCATGGAAATCAAAGGATGTTCAGAAGCAGATGTGGGCTAGGTTTACAGTGAAAGTCTCCTATTGGAATGCACACAAGGCCTTATTCAGAGTAAAGGAGATGATGTTTGGGGGTTATGATGATAGTTACAGAAAAACCCCTGAAGTTGCAAAGCAGGTATTGAGAACCAACCCTGGTAGTGTAGCCTATTGTGGGAATGTACCTGGTACAACAGAGTTTGCTTATTTATGCATAGGGTATGAGGCAAGCTTCACTGGATTCAGAAATGGGTGTAGACCTTTAGTTGGTTTAGATGGGTGTCATTTAAAATGGAAGTATGGTGGGGTATGTTTATCTGCAACAGCTCTAGATGGCAACAATGGGTTGTTCCCACTTGCCATTTACCTCTGCACATCAGAAAGTGAAGCTACATGGGTCCATTTTCTTAGTATGATAAAGCAGAAGCTGCTGCAACATCCAGGAGAGATTTCTTTCATCTCTGATAGGCAGAAAGGCCTAGGGAATGCAATTGAGAAAGAATTCTATGGGCATCCCCACAGGTTTTGCTTTAGACATTTCTACAAAAATTCCAAGTCCCACATCAATGGTAGCCTACAGATGAAGCATCTTACATGGGGTGCAGCTAGAGCATATAGGGAAGTAGACAATGCTAAGTGGATTGAAGCAATAGGTCAACAATGTCTAGATGGTCTTCAGTATTTGATAAAAGAGCACTTGGGCAGATGGTGCAGAGCATACTTTGACAAGACAACAAAGTGTGAGCATATCACCAACAATTTTTCTGAGGGCTTCAATAACTGGATAGGAGAAATTAGAGGTCAGCCAATTACAATGATTGTGGAGACGTTTCACTTGATGGTGATGAAATTGATTTATGAAAGGAAGATTACTTCTAGAGCATAGGGTCAGCATGACTTGACTCCAAGGACTCTAAAGATCATTCAGCAGAGGTCAAAGCAAGTCAACAAGTATCAGGTTAATGGTGCTGATGATGGGCTGTTTTGTGTCACTAGTGTCTTCTCCATTGAGAACAGATGGACTGTTGATGTCAATGAAAGAAAATGTGACTGTTGTGTATGGGATTTAACTAGGATCCCCTGTGTGCATGTTGTTGCTGCACTGCTACCTAGCAGGCCTACATGGTCAATGTAAGTATCACATTTCAGAGTTTGTCTAATATCTTATTTCAGAGTTTGTCTTGTCTTATATCATATTTCAGAGTTTGTCTTACTTATATCACATTTCAGAGTTTGTCTAATATCATAATTTAGAGTTTGTCTTACTTATACACTAATCAGAGTTTTTCTTGCTGAAGGTTCACAAGTCCCTACTATCATGCCAAAACCTACATGAAGGCTTATGCTGGAAAGATTGTTCCTTTGCCTGAACAAAGCCTATGGGATTTTGTAAGTTTCTCTTAATTTGGATGTCCCTTATGTAGGCTTCTCTTTACTTTAACTATTCTGTAGGCTATGGGATTCTGTAGGCTTCTGTAGGTTTCTGTAGGCTTCTCCTTATATAGGCTTCTCTTTACTTTCACTATTCTGCATATTGCAGCCACCATATGAGGTTGGTCCACCTGGTAGACATAGGCAACCTGGAAGACCAAAGACTGTTAGAAGGAAGGAGGCAGATGAGGCACCAAGACCTGCCAAGAAGCAAAGGATTTGTGGGAGGTGCAAGCTACCAGCTCATTATAATGCTAGAGGGTGCCAAGGAGAACCAGTTGGGGGAAACACTAAAAAATCAAGGGCACCATATCCACCAAGACCACAAAAAGAACCAAGACCTGCAAAGCTACCAAGGAGTACCAACCATGTTTACAAGAGACCAAAGGTTTCAAGGGGAAGGAGGAAGGCACCACAGCAATCAAGTGATTCCAATGCAACACAAGGAGTTCCAGTGGAAGATTTGATACAGCATAATTTAGCCAATGTACCTGGAAGGGCTGATGGCATTATAGGATGTCTACCACCAATGAGCTCAAACAACTCAGTTTTCAGACCACCATGGAGAGTCAATAGCAGCAGCAGTAATGTGCAGCAATAGCACATTAATGTGAAGTCAACAGTTTGTGAAGTGAACATTTTGTGAAGTGAACAACTCATCTTTGTGCAGTGAACATTAATGTGAAGTTAACAACTCATCTTTTGTAATCTGCAGTAGAAATATGCAGTTAATTAGACCTTATGTTGAATATGTTGTGATATGGAGTAATGTGCAGTGAATATTTTGTCATCTTTTGTAATCTGGAGTAATGTGCAGTTGAAATATACTGTTAGTGAGCTGCAGTTGAAATATGTTGTGATGTAATGTGTAGTTAACTTGAACATTTTGTGAAGTAAAAATGCAGTTGTTTTGTCTTGAAATGCAGTTCTTTGATCTTATGCAGTTCTTTCCTCTTGTGCAGTTCTTTCCTCTTGAAATGCAGTTGAAGTACAATAGAAATACAGTTCTTTGATCTTGTTATATATCTTGTTAGATCTCTGCAGTTGAAATGTAGTTGTTTTGTTAGAGATCTACTGTTAGTGAGCTGCAGTTCTAATATACCGTTAATGAAGTAAAATTCAGTTCTTTTGTAATCTTTTGTTAGATATCTGTAGGCTTCTTCTTTCATCTGTAGGCTTCTTCTTTCATCTGTAGGCTTCTTCTTTCATCTTTTGTTATATATCTGTAGGCTTCTTCTTTTGTTAATGAAGTAAAATTCAGTTCCTCTTATGCTCTTCAAATGCACTTCTTTCATCTTGTTACATATCTGTAGGCTTCTTTTGGAACATTTTCCCTCTAATGCACTGAAATATCCTCTTTTGTAATCTGTGAAATGCAACAGATTGTAATCTGAATGCATTTGTAATCTTTTAACATGCAAGAATTTTAGATTTAAATACAAGCAAGATTTTTCCAAAGTTACTTTCAACAAACAATTCATAGCACCATTTTTCCAGAATTTATGATTTACATAGCAACATTACATACCAACATTTTTTTCAAATTTACTACACAACTCTTCTAAAGTTGTGTTCAATACAATTTGTACAGGAATTTCAGAGTTACTATCACTAGTTGTAGCCTCGTTCAACCATTGGAATGCATTGTTACACTTCATGCATTGCAAAAATCTTCTTCCCTTGCTGTGACTCCTCTTGGACATTAAGATGACTCTCCTTC
This sequence comes from Iris pallida, assembly GCA_029216955.1. Lineage (NCBI taxonomy): Eukaryota > Viridiplantae > Streptophyta > Magnoliopsida > Asparagales > Iridaceae > Iris > Iris pallida. The sequence goes on along the minus strand of JANAVB010015309.1, from coordinate 204,201 downwards.
CTCCACAATTTGGATTAGGGCAAATGGTTTTCCTCCAAGGACAATTTTTTCTCCAATGACCTAACTCACCACATGTAAAACAACCTTCTCTTCGAGTGGTTGAAGATGAAATTCCTGAGCTTGAACACAACAGCGCAATATCCAGCCATTGAAAATCCGAGCAGATGGGGCATTTCAAAAATTTCCGACCGGGATTGCCTTCGGTTCTGGACTTAGAAACGTACCTAATCCCCTTGCAACCTCCGATCTTGCATGGTGAGCTCAAATAAGCACATTCGTCTGCAAGATGGGTATTCATCGAGCATATTTGACATTTGTCCTAAACAAAATAGAAAATCTCACGAATTGAGACAGAGAAACCACAAAAGCAAAGGCTTTGATATATTAAAGGAAACAAATTAGGTCAATTTTACATTACCTGGCTTCCAAAGTCGGCCATGGAGCTCGGATTTGAAAGGGGAGAGGAAGACTTCAGGTTTAGGTCAGAGCTGAAGGAGAGAAGAGAGAGAACGTTATTCCTAATGTAGGGAAGAAGAAAGGGCAATTTAGGTATTTCAAATTTACGTTTTACTCACCTGAACTCACCTGGGGGGTGTTATGCATTTATGTAAACATGTGGGGTGCACCTTAAATAAGCGTAACAAATGTGGGGGTGCCACTCAAATTTTTCCTAGATATTACAAAATAACAGTATCAGTCTCTATTCTAGATGTATTATAAGAAACAATGGCAATTTTCTGAAACTTGTAGGCACTCAAATTCTTTATCTTATTTGATTTTTTTTTTTAAATAAGCATTTGGATTCAGATCGATGTCATTTATTTGATGAAATGTATAAAGAAAAGAATTTAGCCTATATTTAGAATCAATGTTCTTAATTGTTGTGATGGTTGTAAGGTGTCATATACTGTGTTTGGGAACATTTTTGAGAAGCAAAAAATATTTTGAGGGGAAAAAAAATGACGAAGTGTAAAATAAAAGTAAATTTAATTTTTCTTTCACTTTTTTGGATGACCAAAAGTAGAAAAAGAAAAAGTTTTAAAATAATACTTTATTTATTTGTGGAAAAAGATATAATTACCATTTAATACTTAATTTTTTTCAAATCACAATTGATACGAAGGGTAGTTTAGTAATTTCTTTCGCAATTCTCTCAACTTTCTCTATTTTTTTTTTCCACTTTAAGGATAATATTTTTTTGAGTAAGACCCACATAAATTTTTGTCCCAAATCTTTCTTGTTCATTTTTTCTCTCCTTTCTCAGACACCGCTATTTTTAATTTCCCTCACCCACCATTTTTTTTTTTCTTTTCTCTTCACAAACGATACCTCAAGGACCATTATAACTGTTGCACAAATTACATAAAAATTCGTACAAGTGACTACAAACTTTAACCACAAAGTGGTGAATACAACATAAAAAGAAAACCTACAATAACGATAAAAAAAACACTACAAGGTAATAAATTGTATTACTAGTCTACTATAACAAAGTTCTAAAAGCAACAACTAATTTGCTAAGATTACAAATTTACAAAAAATTGGAAGATATCTAAAAACTTTGTCGGAGGAATAAAAATTATCGTTGTTCAAAACAAGATTCGTACATTTTTTGTCGACTTGTTTCCAAGAACCAACAAGTTCTGACGAACTACTAGAACGCTCCTTAGTCATCCTTTGACTTCGTGCAACTGCTATTGTTGCTTGTTGCTACTGCAACTCACTCTCTCTCTCTCTCTCTCTCTCTCTGCATATAATCTCTAGAGTTCTGTATGGCCACGATTGGTTTGCGCAAAGGAAAGGAAAGGAAATTCATTCTTTGATTTTTTTTTCCTTTGAAAGATTGCAATTTCAATCAATTTTTTTCGATGTTTGGAAAAGGCAAGAAATTTTGGAGAAAATGAATAGGGGAAAGTGAATCCTTGAATGAATGGGAGGAACTTTTTTTTTTTTTTTCCTTTTTTTTTCTCTTGAGAATCAATTTTTTATTTCTTCTTATTTTCTTTTCATTGGTATCCCAACAAAAAAAAGGAATCACTTTACTTTTACAAGACTCCAATTCCGCGAACCAAACGTAGCCTAAGTGCAAAACTTGGAGCATCATTAATTAGTAGTTGGGACTCTCAAATACAATTTGGGGCCCAAAATTAAAAAAAAAAAAAGAAGATAAATGTAGAAAGGTTGGATTTGTATAAGAATAGTATGAAATGATAAAGTGAGCTTCGGTTCAAAAAATTGTGTGGTCAAAAATTAATGTAGAAAAAAATAATATAAAGTCTAGAATGTAAAAAGTTGGGCTCTAAATTGGAACTTATTATTCTATAAAACGAGTTCCTATAATCTAGAATCTAGAAATCGGAAGGCCAACCCTTAGTAGCTATTGATGGAATAAAACCGAAATTATAAAAATTAAAATTAGAAATAAAATTTACTATTTTACAAAATAAATTTTTATATTCTAAATCTAAAATATAGAAAATGAGATGGACCTTACTAGCGATGCTCTATAGAGGTTATATACTTATATAGGGATTCAGGATCCTAAGACACAACATCATTCAATCGTGGAAAATATAAACCACTGGACCGCAGGAACCACAGATCCGCTTGTCCACTGAAACGACTATCTTGAACCATGAGCCCCATGAAACTACAAGTCCCACGGAGCTGCCGGAACTCTTTAAGCCCATTGGAATCACATAACCCCCACATTCCTATCAATACTATGTGTGCATGACAATAAATAATAATACATATATTAAAATACATATTTAGGGTTGGCCATATCATGGAATGTTTGAGCGGATTTTGAGAGACCATTTTTAAACCAAACCCCGAACAGTAACTATATTTATCTTTGTATTTTGACACAGAGTAAACCTGAAGATTTAACGAAAACAAAAACTGAAAAAGGAATTGTAGCCTTAGTATTTGGCTTATTTAGATAATATTTCCACAAAATGTTGTCATGATAAGGTCTAGAGTTAATTATCCTAAGACCTATATTGGTTCACGGATTTAAGGAATCAAGAAAAGAAAAATTGTTCTTTTCTTTTGTTTGGTAGCCACAAACTTGGAAATCAATTTCCTGATAAGGGAGAAAATTGGTGAAAATATGGTTCCACTCAAGATCCATGGGATTGATTTTCCCTCCTCTTTTTCCAACATTTATTACAAAAGTTTTGACAAAAGTAACCATGTGTCATTGCTTATTTTACTATTAATGCTATTTTTTATAATATTATTTTTTATTTTAAAAGGTAAGAATATTATTGGAACATTGTTATATTTTGCTTTCCTTTCATAGGTAGTTTCCTCCTTTACCAAACAACGGAAAGAAAATGTGACAGGAATCTACTTTCCCATTTCCATGAAAAATACAAGGAATTCATTTCCTTTCCGTGAACCAAACGAGGCCTAATGGCGTCTGAGGAGGGTCATGATCGTCATTTTTGGTGACTGAACTTTTTTGGTTAATTAATTGGTATCTAAGCTTTGTATTTTGCTTTAAAAAGTGTCTAAACTGTGTTTTATTATATTTTTTTTGGATAAAAATCGATAAAAATAGACATGTGATGGTCACGTGCATTATTTTTAGAATTATTTTTGTCATAACCAGACACTACATCGACTATGATTGATTGTAGTCATCTTGTACTCGACAAAAGTTGTTTGTTTATATAGATTTTTTTCGAACACCAATATTCTTCTGAAAATGATAGTTCAACAACAAAAATATGACAAAATAACCATAAAAAATAAGTCACGTGACTATAACATGTCCATTTTTAATGATTTATATCCAAACCACAAATAGAACATAATTCAAACACTTTTTTAAACTAAAAATACAAAACTTAGTTATCAAATTAACAAAAAAAAAATTCAATCATCAAAACGACGCCGATCACGATATTTCTCAGACACTATTCGGATAATTAACTCTAATAGCTAACAAGATTGCATCTAGTGTGCATCTTACCATTTAGTAAGAAATGATACCACAAAATTAGTACGACACACGTCGGTTGTGTACACTAAACTGTGTAATAAAAACATTTGGAAGGAAAATATAAAAGTCATCCAAGTTGTATGTATATCAACATATATATAATTTTTTTAAAAATAATAAAAATAATTAGATAACTACCTAAATATTCTATTAATAATTTAAAAAAATTAACTAAGTATTTATTTATCTAATATAATTTATTTATAAATAAATAATTTCAACTCAAGTGATTAAGGTATGAGACATGTTTCTTTGTTGTTTGAGTTCAATTCCTAAGAATAAATTTTTTATAATAAATTTATATTTAAATTTTTTCAACGTTTTAATTGGACTACAATAACCAACTTTAATTGAAGATTATATTTATACTACTATATAACAATAAAAATTGGATCTTATCCTGAAACTTTTTTATTCCAAAAATATTATCTATAGTTACTAGTTAATATTTTTATTAAATTTACAATAAATAATTAGGTAATTATTTGTATGATTTTTTTTAAAAATATTGTTTTCTTTTCTCAAGTAATAAAAATAAAAATTTTGCTTTTCTAAACACTATTAAATTAAAAACTATTATTTATTTTTTATGTAATATAAAATACGTGTGTGTACGTGAATATACGAGTTAATATTAATATAAATTTAATGAGGTTACAAAACCTTCGTTAGTGGAGGTATATTTTTCATATAATATATACTCTTTTTAAATATTATAAAATTTTATTCTTCATAATATATAAAAGACGCTTAACAAAATCAGACCCCGAGAGGAGTAAAGAAAAGGAGTTTGTCGCAATGTTGTAAAAACCGGACCGGACCGGCGGTCGGACCGGGTCCGACCGCTTTATACCCAAAAATCGGTCCGGTTCGATTAAAATCGGATTTTTTAAAGAACCGTCGGTTTTTTGTGAAAACCGGGTTCAACTGGTGAACCGACCGAACCGGTTCGCAATTGAACCGACCAATTTTGATTTTTTTTTTAAGAAAAAAAAAATTAAAAAAATTATCATGAAACATTTGGACAATTTGATTCTTGGTTTGGTTTTGATCGACCTTATAGTTGTAAGAGTAAACCAAACCAACATACTTATGACCAAACAAAACTAAACCAATAAGTAAATATGGATATCTTACGTATTTAAACCAAACTAAACCAAATCTATTTGAACCCCGATTGAATTCCGGTTGAACCCGATTGAACCCGGTTGAACCCCGGTCTGACTTATACCAAAAAATTTCGGTTCAATCATCGGTCCAGTTTTTAAAACATTGGTTTGTCGTTTTAGAGTAATTAATTGTGGGTACAGTCATCGTCCTTATCCATTCCCGAGTAACGTCATATGGGCCGCATCATGTCATGTCCACTGATTTCAATATTATATTTACTATTTTTATTGCTACAATGGAAGTATATTCCAATGAGTGAAACGTAACACTTGACCAGTAGGAAAGCGAAAGGGTGGCAAAGTGACGATTCTAGTTTTGTCGTTTTATGTCAGTGTGAGCATTAGTAATATTTTTAAATTAAAGTATTCAAAATTTTGATACAAAATATCTATATTAGGAGATATTATACTAAACTGGAAATTATTGAGAAATCTAATTTCGGGGTTACTTTTTATGAAAAATTTATCCGCAGGATGTGTTTTATGAAATGTCCAAAATTATATATTTCCACGTTAACTATTCCAAGATTTTCTTTAGATGCTCTGTATTTACAAAATTAATACCATAACTACCCCCTCCGCACAAACACAGATTTGGATTGCGATTCTCTTCTTCTTCTTCACGAGAGATCTGAATCCAATTGCTCTCATCTTCAGCAGAGATCACAAAGATCGTTCGTAGTTCACCGTACTTTTTTTTTCCAGTCGAACTTCGATCATCGCTCATCTTCCTCTTCTTCTTCTTCTTTCCCGACAATTAGGCCAATTGTGGATAGAAGATCTTCTTCTTCTTTTCCATAAGAGTTGGCATCGTTTTGAAAAAAGAATGAAAACTCTTAAATCTTTATTCATGTCAAATTTCTTTCCACCAAAAAAAAGGTTTCTGTCAACTGTTCTCCGTCGATATAACACGAAGAATAGTTATTCTCCTGCATTTTAACAAGGAGAATGCCATTCTCCGTGTAAATTAACACAGAGAATGGCATTCTCCAGTGTTTTAACATTTGAATGATCATTTTCCGTGTCATTTAGCACGGAGAATGACCATTCTCCGTGTAATTTAGCACAAAAAATGCCTCTGTTACCCCCACCAATTTATTGGAGTGGGTGAGGTTACCAATCTATGTGAAAAATATCCCGGAGTTGGATTGAGTATTTCTATATATAATAGAAATATTCCAATGGATTTGGATTATATATTTCTATATATAGTAGGAATATCTCAATAGAGTTGGATTGTGTATTCCTATATATAGTAGGAATATCTCAATAGAGTTAGATTGGGTATTTCTATACATATTAGGAATACATCAATGGTTTAGATTGAGTATTCCTATATATAGTACAATACCTCAATTAGTTATGGGTTTGAGGCTATATATACTAGGTGTTTCCTCACCATAAAATATATCTAAAAAGTAAAGAGGAGCAATAGTGCTTTATAACTATTGAGAGAGAGAGAGAGAGAGAGAGAGAGAGTAACATCCAATTTTTCAAATGAGGGTAATTTTGAATTTTTGTAATTATAATTATAATTTATTTGTATTTACATAACATTATGATTTTTGGTAATTTTTAATCATTTTTAAACTATTTAAAAACTATGACATGTGATTTTGATGTGCTGCTAGTGAAACCCGAGAGACTGTCTGACCTAGAGCCTAACCATGTGATTGGAAATATTTATTTATCATTTTTAGCCTTGGGATAATTTAGTCATTTTGACTTATTAAAATTATTTGATTAAATATTGGATTGGTGATTGTTATTTTGACTTGACTAGTTGTGACTTAAGAGACTAGCCTAGAAGCTAACCCTAGTTATGGTGACTTGGTAGACAATGGTGTGACCCTAGTCTAATTTAAGTTAACCCCATTCTAGCCATTAGAATCTAGTTTTCAAATAGGAGAAATAGAATAGGTGCATTGATTTCATGACTTGTGATTTAATTCCATGACTTGTGACTTAAGCCCATAGGCCCATAACTTGAAGCCCTAACCCTAACCAAACCCTAAGTGACCAGCCATATAGAGATTCCCACTCCTACTTAATGTCACCTCTCCTTGTTCTTGCCTCTTTTGTGCTCAACCAAGTTTTTAGAAGGAAAGGTAAATCCCCACTTTCCAAAATTCCTAATAAATCCATTTTTAATCCTTTTTGACCCAAATCTTTTGCATACGATTCTAATCCACCTCTACTTGCTGATTTTGAGGAGTAATTTCAGTTTTAGAGCAATTGGGAGGATTTGGCTAGCAATGAAAACCGTTTGATTTGAGGCTTTTTCTTGATCCTTGCAATCTATAGGTAAACCCCTCTAATTCTATTTTATTCTAATTTTATTGCATGGTAGCCTAGATCTAGGTGTCCTCTAGCTGTAGTGTAAGTTTGGTGTCGTTTGCATTAGGTTTCGTGTCCGTATCGGACACGATCAAACCCATAGGCTAGGGGTTTGTGGAAATGCCACAACTATCGTTTTGTGCTGATTTTTGAAATGTTTTTGAATGAAATCCTAGATCTAGGTTTTGCTTATTGATTTGTGCCCTTGCTCACTGAATTTGGGGTCGTGTCGTGTCCACACGCGGACACGAACACGCCCGCAGCAGCCTTAGGACGGTGTCCTGTTACTCGGGCTCAATTGCTCACTGTATATGACACGAGGACACGCCATTTTTTGGGAGGATGTCAGGACACTGACTGACATTAGCCTCCAAAAATCTGGGCTCGAATGGTTGAGTGTGCCAGGAGTTCTCCTCCCCGCACTGGTCGCACGAGCAGACTGAACCGCACAAAATTAGTCACTGACACGCGGATGGACACGCCACGCCACATGGTTAGGACATAGTGCAGGGTGCCAGTGGGGTAGCCCTATCCCTGGCGTACACATGTGCACGACCACGTGGCCTGTGTCGAGCGCTGGACACGTGTGCACGCGTGTACGATGCTGTGTCGTGTCACGACCCGTACCCACTGTGAGGGTACGAGTACGTAAACGCCCAGCCTATGCCGCAGTGTCGACGGTAGAACGCTGTTCTAGGTCACTATCTAACCAACAACTCACGCGATTATATAATGTACTTGTCAAATCTCAACTCCGAACGGAGGACAAGTATAGATATAATGAAATCTCAATCACAGTCTAAGCACGATATGATAACACAGAAGTTATAACTAAGACTGAAAAACAACAACCAACTACTAAATAATAATAATCTCAAACAATCAATATCTCAACTTATTACAATTCAAGTTCTAAAACATGAAATTCGAACAAAGTCAACTAGCTAATCTTCCGATCACTCCTGAGTGTCGGGGCCAAAGGTAGCTAAGCTGTCACACCCACTTTTTCATTTCAAAGGTATTTTGGTAATTTTGGATTATTTTATTATTTATTGAATTCATGTAATGATATGTGGGTTGGTTTGCTGTCTGAGTAGTTTTGATGGGTTTAACCTAGCTAACCATGACCTAGAACCTTGATGACATTTTAGAATTAGATTTATTATCATTAGAGTTAAATTAGATTTTATTAATTAATTTTAGGCCTAGTTAATTGATTTATAGCCTTATTTTAGTAGCCTTTCTAAAGCCTATTTGACTTGGGCTTTACTAGCAACCTAGGGAGCCCAAGCCCATGCACCTAACCCTAACCCTACCCCCTATACTTGGCCGGCCATAGGCAGCCACTACTCCCCCTCATTTGCATTAGTTGTAGCCTTCAAGAAACCCTAGATCTCCCCCCTTCCAAAATTCACAACTTTTGCATCCGGAGCCCGATTCTCCTCAAACGAAGACCGTCGTGCTCGTAGGAAAGAGAGGATCTTGCTGGAGCAGTGCTAGCAAGGTGGTGGAGACGTTTGCTTGAGGGTACTCGACCGTTGGAGCGTTCGGGGAGTCTTTTGCATTGAGATCCTTGGCTCTAAATAGGTAAATCCTAATCTAGTGTAGTTTTTACTGATTTTTCTTCATGATAGGGAGCATCTAGGTACCCATGACCTGTAGGATTAATTCTGTCCATTTTTGCATTCTTTTAGTGTCCGTATCGGACACATGTCGGCTAATATGCGTAGGTGTTCGACGAAATATCTCAACGAATTTAATACTGTTTTCTGTCAAATCTTTTTGCATGTTTGGATAGCCCTATACACGAGGATCACGATCCCATAGGTTTCGTCACGAATCGGACTTGTGTCCGTGTCACGACCCGTACCCACTGTGAGGGTACGAGAGCGTAACAACGCCCAGCCTACGCCGCAGTGTCGGCGGTAGAACGCTGTTCTAGGTCATGAACTATAACTAACATAATATGAATGCTCTCCATAAGGAGGCCAACACAGAGGTACAACTCAATCACAATCTAGAGATAGAATATGGCACGATAAAATAGATAAGAGAATCCTCAACCGAGGTACAACAGAAATGAAATTCAAGTCTCAACAATCTCTACAATATACAATCTCTGAATCAAGAACAACAACTAAACATAAAAAAAGGAAAACAGTCTAAACGATCTATACTAAGCAAGGTATCGTCCTCAGCAGCTGCCTGAACCTCCCCTGGGGTCCAGATCGCGAGTGTCAACTAGGCAAACTCCAAGTAAGGGTGCAGGGTGCCTCATCATCCTCTGTAAAATTTTTAACAGGTCCAGTCAGGACGGGAGCGAGCACAAAACATCTCACGCAGTTCATATCATGTTAGAAAATATAAAGAATGCAATAGAGTAAGGTACATAAAACGCTGAAAGAAAGAAGTATATGAAAAACAGTAAAGATTTGATAACAGGAAATGTCTAAATATGATAAATAAGAACTGTAAGTCTACTGTGATTTAGAGTACAATATGGTTATGTAAACGGTCTAGGAAAATGCAATGGTAACTCCATTGTACGTGGGTGTACAATAGACATATACAATAGTTATACAATATTGTACAATAGGATTTGAGTACATAACCAATTCTACTCTCCCTCCCCAAATCAATACACAAGGATCTACTCCGGTTACGTTATCTTGCACAATAGTGTACAATGTTATACAATGGATGTACAATATTATACAATAGATGTACAATGTTATACAATGGATGTACAATGTTATACAATAGTTGTACAATGGTCTATCCCTGGGACTCATGTGATACTGAGAGTACAATATGCACAATGAGTATACAAGGATATGGGTATTCGAAAAATACAATATGTAAGTGAAACGCATATCACAATATGTATTTATTGAATACAAGGAGATAACATCTCAGAAGAAGATTCGTATAGTACCAATCCGTGATAATGATCGTGTCAACATCAAGTACAGTAATCTAGAGCAAGAATATAAATCCAGACAAGTATGAAACGGTCAGAGAATGTACTCGCCTCATATCTGAATGTCTGAAGTAAATGTACTGTCCGAGATGAGATACCTGACTCCTAGTTAGAGCAACACAAGTCAAGATGTATACAGGAGATGATAAATGTAATCTATAATGCATCTGCATGCTGTCTAGGTCGAACTAGGCCAAAGTCAACTCTTGGTCAACTCTGGTCAACTACACTAGTCAAACTAGGTCATCTAGGTCAAGCCCTAGCCCAAACAAGTCTAACAAGTCTCACTAGGCCTAACCAAGCCTAGGCTAGCACTCACATACCATATACAAGTCTATATAAGCTATCAAACCTACAATTTACATACCACATTATCCATGCATATATTGCATTACCTATTTTACATATCATACAAGCCTATATACATATTTACATATATTCATATATACATAGAGATTTAGGGAGAGATTAAGGTATACATGTGTGTGTATAGAGTTTAGATAGGTGTCAAGTAAACTAGGTGCTTGTGTGTGTGTAACATGAGAGGGTGTTAATGTAAATTAGGAAAAAAATAGTGTAGTGTAGGGTGTGAAAAGTGTTCAGTTAGCAAGGGGGAAATTTGTGTCATGTGTGTGTGCACTTGGGTGTGTAACTAACATGTGGGTAATGTGACAATGTGCAGGAAAATGAAAACATGGCATACATGATGAAGAAATTCAGAAAGTGTAACAGGAATACCCTAGGCCATGGTTTGTATCAGAGCAAACAAGCAATTCTCAAGATTGAAGTTCAATCTCAGTTTTCAAACATCAAAGCAAACTCAGTTTTAAGGAAAATGATTCACATTGAAACTCAGCTTTCATCCATAAAACCAATACAAAACAGTTAATAGGAAAACAACCTATACAATCCCATAATCTCAGTTATCACATTCTCAGGTTTTAGGATCTCAAAACTAATTAATCAACAGTCCAACAACAATTCTCAGGTTTTGTTTTAAATGATCAGTTAACAACAACATAGATGAGAAGGAAAGGAATCTAGTTAAGGTATTGAACTAAGGAGAAATCTCATATTTGGTAGCATTCGAAAGGAAATCAGTTTGCAAGTGATTTAAGAATCAATCTCAGGTTTAGGGAAAACCTGGAAATCAGTTCTCAGCTAGGAAGGGAATAGGAAATGAACTCAGTTCTCAGGTTTTGAGAATCAGTTCAATGTGGCTGTCATTCATTCTCAGGAATTCAGGTATTCAGTTTACAACAGTGTGTATGTGTGGGCATGAATTGGATTCCTGTGTGTGTATATGTATGTGTGTGTGCAATGAAGCAATGGCATGGCAATGTGTGTACAGTGTCAAATGGAAGGAAAACAGTGGGAAAATCCTGGAATCAGTGTGTCAGAGTTCATGCATGGGTGTGTGATGATACACAGGAAAAAAAATAGTGTGTGGAGAGGAACACAGTGAAGTCCCAAACAATCTCAGATATCACATGAAAAAATTTAAACATTAACCAACAGTTAAAACCATTTAAGCAGTCCTCAAAATTGAAATCCAGATTTGAATCACACATCCACCAATTCAAACCCAAAACATATCAAAATCGACACACACCTAGCTAACAGATAGGTGAGCCCATACATGGCCCTAAACCACAATAATCTACAGTTTAAAATGGTTAAATTGATGACCAAAAATGAATTTAAAACCTGGAATCAAACAGAAAACAGAAACTGAATATAGGTATCAGAAATTGTAGGGAATTTGAGAAACAACAATGCAATTTAAATTAAAACAGTAAATTTAAGGTTGGTAATGCATAATCACAATGTGTGCGTGTTATGTGGTGTGTTTGTGTCCACCAAAGTGGACACAAACGTGTCCAAGTCAAACACATATCACAGACACAAATCTGTGCACAGAACAGTATCGTGCACGCGTGCACACGTGTCAAACGCACAACACAGGCCACGTGGGGACACGTGGCCGTGTACATGTGTTCGCCAGGGGTAGGAGTAAGTGTCCAACCGCCTGCAACGTGTCCACGTTGTGTCGTGTCGTGTGTGTGAGTGCGTATCAGTGGGGCAATTCTGCGCGTGTACAGTACGCGTACAACAGTGCGTGATCCGTGCGCGTGCGATTGCTCTCAAACCACTGAACAAAACCCCACGAAAATTTGTGAGCCTCATGTCAGTCACCTAAACAGTGTCCACACCAAAATTCGTATTCAGAAGTGTCGTGTACAGGGAGTTATAGCCCCCGAGTAGCAGGGCACTGCCCGAAGGCTGCTGCGGGCGTGTTCGTGTCCGTTTTGGACACGGACACGACTCGAGTTTGTGCTCAGTCCGGTTGCAAACTAATGTATCATCAAATTTGTTCAAATACTTTTCAAAAATAACAAATAAAAATCCTTTGTGGCATATCAACAAACACTTAACAATACAGCCTGATACGTGTCCGATACGGACACGAAATGGACACCACTCGACACCAAACCAATACCTACAGCTAGGGGACACCTAGGGCTTCCTATCCATGAAAAGTAAACGAAATTTGGTGGAGGGAATAGGGATTTACCTATATGTTCAATTTGCATGAAAAAGCTTCAAAAAGGGGGGTTTTTTCTTGATGGCCAAGTGCTCCAAATTGGTCCAAACCTGAGATTTCTCTCCATGGACATGAAATAGAGCTGGATTAGGAACTAATGCAAAAGACTAGAGTGGAAAAGGAATTAAAATGAAGGATCTAGGGATTAGGGAAGAAATGACATTACCTCCTTCTCCAAATGTTGAAATCTCAATAAAGAGGCAAGAACAATAAATGAAGAGATTATTTATAGGGGAAAATAGCCCTAGGTGGCTGGCCATAAAGTGATGGTTAGGGTTAGGGTTGAGTCTAATAGGCTATGGGCCTTCTCTAGGCTAATCAAGTTCAACATTTGATAGGCCCCTTACACTAAATCAAGTCTCACTAATTAAACCCCTATTTGGATCCTAACTAGATATTTTCTAGCCACAACTTAAGTTAACCATTCTAACTTAGTCCATGGGTTAAGTCTAAGCTTCTAGGTTAGGTCCATTCCAGGTTAAGAACTAACAAGACACCAAGCAATTATTTAATTAATAATAAATTCACATATATTCCAATAAATTCTAATAATCCTATTAAATTCAAATAAATTCAAAATGACCAAAATACCCTCAAGGTAAAATGATAAATGGATATTCCAATCACAGGGTCAGGCTCTAGGGCAGACAGTCTCTACGGTTTCACTAGCTGCACACCAAAATCACAAGTCATGAATCTTAAATACTTTTAAAAATAATTAAAAATCACTTAAAAATCATATTATTATTTAAATATCACAATTAATTAAATCAAAACACAAAATTTCAAAATAACCCTCATTTTAGAAACTGGGTGTTACAGTCCGTGTCCAAACAGGACACGAACGCGCTGCACGCAGGCCACGCGCGTGCCCTGCTGCTCGGGGGTGATTCCTTGACGCACAGGCCACGTGGTCGCGTGAAATTTGACATGTAGGTGGGGGACGTGACTGAGATAATCCTTCCAAAGTTTCATGACGTTTTGTCGAAAAACGAGGGAGAAATCCCGTCGACACTGGCCGCACACACGCGCGCGCGGGACAGCCGCCACGAAAACGCGTTTCGTACGGACACGACATGACACGTGGACACGAATCAGGGTGTCCAACGTGTAGCCCTATACCTACCCTAGCCTAGGACACGAACACGTGACACGACGTGGGACACACGAGTCCCTAGACTCGATGGCACGCGTGCACGATGCTGTGCACGGGGCTGTGCACGCGCGCCCACCCGCGCGTGGACACGCTCTGCGTGAGTGTCGGACACGACACTTGGCCGCATGATATCTCGGCCAGTGGGTCGGGGATGTGTACACCTAGGTGTACGCGAAGTTTTACGAAGAATGGTTCGAAAACAAGCGAGAAATCGAGTCTGCACCGATTCGGTTCACGCGTGTATCGGGTTTCCAGATACTCGTTCGCTGGACACGATACGGACACGATTTTGACCCGAGGAAGACCCGAGAACGTCCCACATGTCGAGACCGACCTATTTGCCAAGTTTTGTGGGTTAATTCTGAGTATTTTGCGTTTTGTGCATTTTGTGAAAATCGGGTTTTCTTTGAATTGGAAAATTGGGATTTATATGATAATTTGATTTCTGAGTTTAATGGCAATAATTTCTGAGTATTTGGTACTTGGTCACTGTTTGGGACTTGTGGGAATCACTCTCGGGGTTGATTCATATTTTCTACCTATTTTTGGACATATAAGATGTTTTACCTATATACTTATATAGATATATATGTATGTGTATATAAATTTAATTTCCTTAATGCCTAAATTCGATATGCGTATTTGTAAGGGTCGAGACTCTGATCTCAGACCTGGGAACACACTCCAGGTTCGAGTGCGACCTTCATTAGCTTCATATTGGGTATATACCTATATAAGGATATATGCCTATATATAGTTTTGCTATAATTGTAATATGTTATGCATGGATTACTCTGTAGGCTCATACTATTTTATTTTCTCAGATTTTAGGCTCTGTACCAGCAGCCCAACATCATTATTCACTCACAAAATCATTATTCACTCACAATAGGTGTATATATATAATATATATATATATATATCTATATATATATATTTATATATATATATATTATATATATATTAAACATATATTATTTTCTATCTCTATCTCTCATATATCTACTCTATCTCTATCTCTCTCTCTCTCTCTATATCTCTATCTCTATCTATCCTCTATATATCTAGCTATCTCTCTCTTTCTTCTCTCTATACCCCTCTCTTTTTTTTCATCTCTCTATCTCTCTCTCTCTCTCTCTCTCTCTCTCTCTTCTCTATATCTCTTTCTTTGTGCTGACTGTGTAAATGTAGGTATGCAATATTTTCTTGTGATATCCTCAGAAAGTGTTGGACAGATTAAGATCTTCGTTAGGAGTCTAGTTTGGTCGAATTGGCCGACAAGTTGACCAAGTTGACAAAAGTCAACTTTGGGTCAAACTTGATCCAAATCGACTCAAACGAACTCCGAATGACCTGAAATTTTGTGTATGACTTAGAAATTAGTAAACGGACTAGTTGACCTTGGGTTGACCAGGTTTGACCAGAGTTGACCAAGGTTTGACTTTGACCTAGATGGACCTAGAATCATATAGAAGTGCATTGTAGGTATTCCTTCTGATATGTTAGACCTTGTTGTGACTTGTGGTTGTCTTAAATAGGTTTACATCACTACAGTACAGTTACACAGCCTCATCAGCAGCTCAGATTGTTAGGCGAGTACATTCTCTGACCGTTTCATTCTTGCTTGGACGTATTTACTTGTTATAAACTAGTTTACTTGTTGCCGTCACGATATATCACGGATTAGTACTATATGGATCTCTTCATGCGATATTATCCCCTCGGATACATCGGGTATATTATGCTCATGTACTTTATCATGTGCATCAGCTACTCATTGTATTCGTACTTATTCATGTATACTCATGTGACATTCATGTACTCTCATGATCATGTGAGCCTTCATGTATATCCCAGTGTACATGTGGACTAGCTATCCATGTGACGCACTACTTTCATGTGCAATAACATAACCTGGACAGATCCTTGTGTACTGATTGGGGTAGGGGGAGTATTTATTTGGTTATGTGATCTACACCATTTTCATGTGCAAATCCAAACTAGATTTAAGTCATGTATAACCAAAGCCAGTTTACATAACCAGATTGTGCCCTACATCACGTAGTTAGTTCAGTTCTCTATTATATCCTGCATATTATTTCCTTATATCATGTTCTCTCTTTTACAGTCTCATTCTTTATCAGCAGTTCATGTATATATTCTATAGCTTGTTTTATATTTTCTTTCATGTTATGAACTGTGTGAGAGATATGTATTCGTTCCTGTCTTGACTGGACATGTTGAAATATTACATATGATGAGGATTGCTGCAACACTTACTATGGAGCAGGCCTAGTTGACACAGCTGACCTGGACCTTCAGCAGGATCCAGTAGTCGCTGAGGACTTGCCTTGATCAGATTAGATTTACATTATCTTTTAGTATGAGACTTTGTGGTTGTATTAAGATTTGTTATGGTGTGGTTTTACACTAGGATTTGTATTTATATTATAACTCTCTGCTGTGATTATCTTTCTTCCATTCTATCTTAGCTTTTGTAATTGAGTAGTACCATTTATATATTATTCTCCATTCGAAGTATTTTCTAGACTGTGTTAGATGTTGGACCCAGGACAGCGTTCTAACGCCTACACTGCGGCGTAGGCTGGACGTACCCACGTCTCGTGCCCTTACACTGGGTGTGGGTCTTGACATAAGCCATCTCCCGGTCCATAGTAAGTAGGGCAAGTGTCCTCGGGGCAAGCATCTGTAATATTTTCAACAGGTCCAGTCAGGACAGGAACGAGTATAACTCATCAAGAAATCCCAAGTAAATGACAAAGAACTATAAAGCAGTTATAGACAGTTATATTGATGAACATGGCAGTTTATATGAATAATGATGTAGAGAACAGTTAAGGTATAAGAAAGTAAAGTAACTAAACAAGAAGAGAAACATGGCAATGAAGACTGTAAAATATAATCTAGCTAAACTAGAGTAGCATGATATAAGTCCAGACAGTATAATAAGAGTCAAGTGTAAACTCAATGTGAGTCCAGACAATGTAATCTAATACCAGGTGATTCCAGCACAAGATGAGTCCGGTATAAGGTGAGTCCAGTCAGTGATCAAAGGTTCCAGGGTGAGTCCAGACTATACTCTAACAGTATGTTTAAAAATATCGGGATCGACATGTGAACGACTGTAGGTAATACGGCACCCCACACACTCGGCCAAGTGTGGGATGGCTATCATTTCAGTATAATTCCAAGGGAGTGGTTCCAGTATTTGGGTATATTCACATGTCTACTCCAATATTTCCCCGCCCCATAAATATAAGTGAATCCATAACCCGACACGAAAATAAGTACAAGTCCAGCCAGAACATGAATGATACCAGTAAGTGATTCCAGGGTGATTCCAGTAGGTGATTCCAGTAGTGGTTCCAGAAATGGAGGCCAGACATGAATAAGTGTGTGTCGCATGAAATGGATCCAGCAATATCAAATCGTGTTTGTAACAGAGAATCAAATTGAACTAACTATAACTGAAGTACAGTATCCGACAAGTAAATGAGAGAACTATGAGAGAATGTACTCGCCTGGTATCTTGAATATCTGAAGAGAATATACTGTCTGAGGAGTGGTGTCTGTCTCCTATAGAACAGTACAAGTCACTACATGTCTAAAATAGTAAAATAGATTGCTACAATGCATCTACATGATGTTTGGGGTCAATCTAGGCTAAAGTCAACCCTTGGTCAACTCTAGTCAACTATACTAGTCAAACTAGGTCAACAAGGTCAAGCCTAACCCAAACAAAGTCTCACTAAGCCTAACCAGCCTATTCTAGCAAGCACACATCAAAACTAGGTTATACAAGCCAACAACACACATTCACTGGGCATTCATGCCATATACATAGGCTGTATCACATAGGGATACACCCGATAGGCTATATGCCATGTATATAGGTTATAGGCCATATAGGCTATATCACACATTTTACACATATAGTCTACTCTCACATATTTCACACATTAAAAATATATCTAATTTATATAAATAACACACTCATACACACATAGGCTACATTATGCATATATACAATATATATATTAACATACATAGAGTGATCTAGAGAGGGGATACATGACATGTGTGATACCACAATGTGTGAGTGTCAAATCAGTTTTGTGTGTGTGTGTGTGACATATGCCTTAGGCTAGTGTATGGATTAGTGTAATATATGTGATACAATATGTAGGCTAGATGTGTATGTGTGTTTACATGACAGTGCTAACATGTGTAATGGAGGGCAGTGTGTGTGATACAACATGTCAGTAGAGTGTGAGTGGACTGTAGGGCAATGTAGTGTGTTAAGGTGAAATAGGATAGTGTTCTCAGAAATATGGCAGCTAGTTTATCAAAACAGTGCCATGTGTCCTTGTATCCCAGGGAATTAGTGCAACAGTAAGTGGGGATCAATGTAATGTGTGTATGTGTGTGTATGGAACTGAAATCAGTGGTATGTGATACAACATAAAACATGGAGCAATGTGACAGTAGTGAATACATTAGTGTTCTCAGGAATATGTACAATTGACAGTTAATAACTAATCAATGTATAGCAGTTAGTAAATCGAATTCAGTAATGGTATGAATCAATGTGTGAAACCTCAGGAATTGCAGTGTGTTAACGGTAAAGGGGTGCACAATCTCAGGAAAACTGGAATTTAATCTCAGGAAAATTCAGTAATTGACAGTTCATATTTAGTCCCAACACCAATTCGAAATCCATATTTCCTTGACATCATCCTAATCTATGTAACCAACCTAGCAGTAACTAACACATATGTACATGAATTAAACATGGTAATTAAACATCAAATTTTAGTTTAAAAATAGAAATCGAATTCAGGAAAATTAAGCTAACAGTGTAAAATCAGGAAGTATCAGTCAAATAGGGAATTTGAAATTCGAACATCAAAATTATGTTAATACTATGAATTAATGGTTGGTAACACATCCCACACTCGTGCACGTGTCAAACAATGTATATGTGTCCAACCAAGTGGACACATTCGTGTTTAAATCACTAAAACACCACACGAGTTCTGCGTTTGGACACAGCGTCGTGCACGCGTGCACACGTGTCCAGCGCACGACATAGGCCATGTGGGGACACATGGCCGTGCACACACGTACGCCAGGTGTAGGGCTACCCCTCTGACATCCTGCAATGTGTCCTAATCACGTGTCGTGTCGCTTCTAGCTGCGTGTCAGTAAAGAAATTAGTGCGGTTTAGTCCGCTCGTGCGGCCAGTGCGGGGAGGAGAACTCCTCGCACACTCCACTATCTGGGCTCAGACTTTGGGAGACCTTTGTCAGTTGTTGCCCTATCATCCTCGCCAAAAATGGCGTGTCCTTGTGTCCTATGCAGTTAGCACGAGGCCACGAGCAGCAGGACAGTACTGCGCAGCCCGTGTGGCGTATTCGTGTCCTCGTGTGGACACGACACGACACCAAAACTACTGGCCAAGGATACGAATCCTTAAGCAAGCCCTAGATCTAGGATTTCATTCAAAAATATTTGGAAAAACAACAAAAGAAATCGGTTTGGGCATTTCATCAAACACCTAGATCTACAAAATGATACGTGTCCGATACGGACACGAAACTTAACGCAAACGGCACCAAACTTCTACTGTAGCTAGGGGACACCTAGATCTAGGCTACCATGCAATAAAAACAGGAATTAAATGGAATTAGAGGGGTTTACCTATATGTTACAAAGATCAAGAAAAAGCCCCAAATCAAACCGTTTTCGTTGCTATCCAAATCCTCCAAATTGCTCTTAGACTGAAATTACTCCTCAAAATCAGCAAGTAGAGGTTGATTAGAATCATATACAAAAGATTTGGGTCAAAAAGAATTTAAAATAAATTTACTAGGAATTTTGGAAGATGGGATTTACCTTTCTTTCTAAAACTTGGTTGAGCACACAAAAGAGGCAAGAACAAGGAAGGGGGCATTAAATAGGAGTGGGAATCCTATTATGGCTGGTCACTTAGGGTTTGGTTAGGGTTAGGGCTTCAAGTTATGGGCCTATGGGCTTAAGTCACAAGTCATGGAATTAAATCACAAGTCATTGAGTTAAAATCATAAGTCATGAAATCAATGCACCTATTCTATTCCTCCTATCTGAAAACTAGATCCTAATGGATAGAATGAGGTTAACTTAAGTTAGACTAGGGTCACCATAGCTAGGGTTAGCTTCTAGGCTAGTCTACAAGTCTCAATAAGTCAAAGTCAAGGATTGTAATCACCAATCCAATATTTAACCAAATAATTCTAATGAGTCAAAATAACCAAATTACCCCTAGGCTAAAAATGATAATTAAATATCCCCAATCACATGGTTAGGCTGTAGGTCAGACAGTCTCTAAGGTTTTCCTAGCAGCACATTAAAATCACAAGTCACATTTTTTAAATAGTTTTAAAATGATTAAAAATCACCAAAAATCATAATGTCATGTAAATACAAATAATTGATAATTATAATTACAAAACTTCAAAATTACCCTAATTTGGAAAACTGGGGGTTACAAGTCTACCCCCCTTAGAAAAATTTTGTCCTCAAAATTAAGATGATCGTACCTCTACTAGGTCAATTCCCCCAACAATCAAGGTTAAGAGATAATCATGCAACATAATCTTACTGGTCGTGATTCCATAGTCTCGAACATGGTAGCTACTCTATCTTGCAAATCACAAATAATATTCTGACAGGTACTAATAAAAATCACAGATGAAAGTGGGAAGGAAGAACAAGAAGGACAAACCTGCTAACCCATCACCTGCAGCGTCGGTCTCCTCGACCGCCATCGCAAAAGCTCCACCCCTCTGGTGCTGAGCTACAGGTGGCCTAGCTCCCTCAAAAGGAGGTGCAGCGGGACAATCTATCATCTTGTGAGCACCAGACCCATAAAATAGACAAACCATCAGCCTCCTCCTACAAGACTCCCAAACATGCCCTGCCTTCCTGCAGTAGGCAAAAGTCGGAACCCTGCGGTTCAGCCCTCTGGGCTGATGCTTGCCTGCTGAACCATCACTGGTGCCTGCGTCTGCTGAATTTGTACGTGAGGCCTCTTGGCCTGGCCTCCGCTGCTGCTGGTACCGTGAGCATCCCGACCCCTCTTCAGTTTCATCCCCAGGTCGTCCTCTGCCGCCATGGCTCCTGCCAAGATCTCCGTAAAGGTAGCATTCCGGCCACTCTTAGTCAGTGACCGAACCTCCCTGATCAACCCTCGACAGAACTTTCTTGCCTTCGTCTTCTCTGTCAGATCATCAATGAACCGGGCCAACCGACAAAACTCTCCGGCGTACTCAGCAACTGTCTGGTTCCCCTGAACCAGACTCTCAAACTGTGCCTCAATGCCTCCTAGTGCCACATCTGGGAAGAACTGTTCCTTGAACAGCTCCTAGAACTGCTCCCAAGTCTGACCCTCAACTCCCACTCTGGGATCCGTCTGGTACCAGGTACGAGCTAAGTCCTGCATCTGACTGTCCGCCGCCTCGATATGAAGTCGGGCTGGTATCTCCGCCAGCCTGAAAATCTTTTCGATATGCTCAATCTAATCATCCGTATAGTGAATGCCCTCGGTGCCCAAGAAATCTCTAGGATGCATCTTTTGGAAGTCCTAAATGTCCTTCTCCTTCCGGTAAGGCTGTTGCTGCGGGCCCTGAGTAGCCACCACCTCCACAGTCGTACGGACCAGCTGGTGGGCCTCGTCGATCCCTTGACGGAAGTCGGCAGTCTGACGCTGATGCTGCTGGTGAGACGCTAAAATCCTCTCCACAAAGGAAAACAGGTGGGCAGCATCAACCAATCCTGCAGGTGGCTGTGGGTGCTGCTGCTGAAATACCTCAGGAATGACTGGGGTCATCCTCAGAACATGTGGAGGCACACCCCCAAAGGCTACTGTCGTTCCTGTCTGATCAGGAACAGAAGGTGCTATAGTCCCAACAGGCTGCTGCACTGGACGAGAGGTGGCAGACCCCTCTCCAACGGCTGCTGTACCAAAGCAATGTGAACGTGTCTCCACCATCCTGAAGATAGATCGAAAAAGGAAGACAATACTGAGAAGGAATCGATAAAATTAAAAGAGGACAGTTTATTACAAAGAAGACAAATCAGTAAGATATGTAGATGGCATAAATTGAAGCAAAATTTTTCTAACTGTGATTGAGTACCTCTCCGTTAAAGCCTATCTCTCAATCCTATCGCAGGCTGTAGTGATACTCTAGTTCGAATACCACTACATAAACTCGACCTGCATGGGCCACCACTTAAAAGGTGTCACGACCCGCACCCAGTGTAGGGACACGAGAAGTGGGTACGTCCAGCCTACGCCACAGTATCGGCAGTAAAACGCTGTTCTAGGTCACTATCTAACCAACAACTCATGCAATTATATAATGTACTTGTCAAATCTCAACTCCGAACGGTGGACAAGTATAGATATAATGAAATCTTAATCACAGTCTAAGCACGATATGCTAACACCGAAGTTATAACTAAGACTGAAAAACAACAACAACTACTAAATAATAATAATCTCAAACAATCAATATCTTAACTTATTACAATTCAAGTTCTAAAACATGAAATTCGAACTAAGTCAACTAGCTAATCTCCCGATCACTCCTGAGTGTCGGGGCCAAAGGTAGCTAAGCCATCTCCCGGTCCATTGTAAGTAGGGAAAGTGTCCTCGGGGCAAGTATCTGTAATATTTTCAATAGGTCCAGTCAAGACAGGAACGAGTACAACTCATCAAGAAATTCCAAGTAAATGATAGAAAACTATAAAGCTGTTATAGACAGTTATATTGATGAACATGGCAGTTTATATGAGTAATGATGTAGAGAACAATTAAGGTACAAGGAAGTAAAGTAACTAAACAAGAAGAGAAACATGGCAATGAAGACCGTAAAATATAATCTAGCTGAACTAGAGTAGCATGATATAAGTCCAGACAGTATAATAAGAGTCAAATGTAAACTCAATGTGAGTCCAGACAATGTAAAATAATACCAGGTGATTCCAGCACAAGATGAGTCCGGTATAAGGTGAGTCCAGTCAGTGATCAAAGGTTCCAGGGTGAGTCTAGACTATACTCTAACAGTGTGTTTTAAAATATCGGGATCGGCATATGAACGGAACTAGGTACTACGGCACACCACAAACTCGACAAAGTGTGGGATGGCTATCATTCCAGTATAATTCCAAGGGAGTGGTTCAGTATTTGGGTATGTTCACATGTCTACTCCAATATTTTTCCGCCCACAAATACAAGTGAATCCATAACCCGACACAAAAATAAGTACAAGTCCAGCCAGAACATGAATGATACCAGTAAGTAATTCCAGGGTGATTCCAGTAGGTGATTCCAGTAGTGGTTCCAGAAATGGAGGCCAGACATGAATAAGTGAGTGTCGTACGAAATGGATCCAGCAAAATTAAATCGTGTTTGTAACAGAGAATCAAATAGAACTAACTACAACTGAAGTACAGTATCCGACAAGTAAATGAGAGAACTATCAGAGAATGTACTCGCCTGGTATCCTAAATATCTGAAGAGAGTATACTGTCCGAGGAGTGGTGTCTGTCTCCTATAGAACAATACAAGTCACTGCATGTCTAAAATAGTAAAAATAGATTGCTACATGTCATACTCAAATTTTTTTTTTTACTATTATAATACTGTGATTTGGAATTTGTTGCTTTATGGCCATGTGTCCCAAGGCCCTAACCCTAGCCCTACACCCTACCCATAACCCTAACCCTAGCCCTAACCCTACCCATAACCCTAGCCCTAGGGGGGGGGGGGTGCTAGGTGTCCCTACAAGGGATGGGGGGGGGGGACACCTCACCCCCTACACTCTTCTACATGTATATATATATATACACTCCCACACTCCCTCACCAAGCAAAAGAAAAAAAAAAAAAAACAAACAAACAAAACAAACACACACAAACACCCATCACCCGACCCCTCCCCCTAGCCTTGCTGCTGCCGCTGCTGTGCCGCCCGCCGCCGCCGCCAGCGCCGCCCGCCGCCGCCGCCAGCGCCGCCCGCCGCCGCCGCCAGCGCCGCCCGCCGCCGGCTAGCCTCCGGCCACCTCCTCTCCACTTCCTCCTCCTCCTCCTCCACTTCATCCCCACTCCATCATCATCATCTTCCTCCTCTTCCACTCCCAACCCAAAGAAAACCTAGGTAAAAATTTCTAATCCCTATTCTTCTTCCCCAATCTCTATTTTTCTAAACCTAGGTTAGAGTTGCTAACAAAACTCTATTGTTGTGGGGTTTGATTTAGGAATTGTGGAAGAAAAATCTAGGTCATCTCCAACACAAAGGCAAGTCCTCTCCCCCTTTCCCTCTTGGAAATTGGTTTTCAATATTCTACTTGTTATATATATATATATTATTTATTATTCAGTTTTTTTTTTTAAATTCTGAAATTTATGGAAATTCATGATAAGTTCAATTTTATAAAAATGTAAGATGGGTATAAGCATAGAAATTTGGAAAATGAACCATTTGTGGACACAATTATGTTTGTGTGTATAACTTGGACACATCGTTAGGACACAACACCAAAAATGGACACTTCGAATTATAAATTTGTGTGATTATATATGTATATATATATATATATATATAGATGTGTGGATACAACTCTTGGAATAATTATATATGCATGAAACCTACATACGTGTATACATACATATATAAATACACACCTATATGCACTTGACTCAATATATGGATGCAAATTATGAATCTACAAGAGCATGAATACCTATAAGTCTTGACAACTTAGAAGTTCAACCTTTGGAAAATCAATATATATACAGATTTTATATTTCCTAGCATGGTTGTGTATACATGTGTTAGTATGGATATGTAGGAATGAATAAATGACAATTTAACATTATATTTCAAATCTGTCCTTATTAGAATTATATTTAATTATCATGCGCTATCATGATTAACTAGTTAAAATAGATGGTTTTAGGCACCTATATGTTAGCATAACCCTATGTCTATAAATTCTCAATATTAAACTCTCTCTTGCATTTTCAAGGAATTAAATTATGGTACATAGTAAACATAAGTTAAATTTGGACTTTCGGATTTACCTTGTATGAGAATAACATCATGTCAAAGTTGCAAGGATTACAAAATTATTTTGCATATGGTTTTGGAATAAAATTTTGATATCATTATGCTACTAACAAGTTTTGTTTTGAAACTTGGATAGTGTTTAGCACAAACCCCAAAGAAATCGCTTAATTCGCTTAATTGCTTGCTAAGGTAAGAAAGCCAAAATTTTTTACATATATATATTAAATGCGTGGTTCCGGTGTTGAGAGTTGCTCCACCGAAGGGGTCGGCGTGCCCGGATATTAAATGCGTGGTTCCGGTGTTGAGGGTTGCTCCACCGAAGGGGTCGGCGAGCCCGTATATCTCTTATATCATGTTTTGTAAATTGTCGGAGCTCCTAAATACAAAGGAGACTCTGCCGAAATTTTTGAAAATTTTAGGAGATAGACAAATTTCTGATTTCGGAAATTTTAGAATCATTGGGTGGGGAGGACAACTGAATATCCCTAGATATCCCGTAACATAATAACCATAAAAAGCTGATCAGCGATTCCTGAATATCCTGATGAGTACTTCTATATAAGTACTAGCCCAAGAGAGGCTCCTGTCCTGCTACTTCTATTTCGACAGTAACATCGAATAGATTGGTTTTAGCCCAAGGGAGGCTCCGAATTCACAGCCTGATCCCAGGTTAACGGAATTGTTCACGGGAATTATTTAGGGAATTAATTCAGAGTACTGTTCTCAAATTTGCATTGCATTTAGTCTACTAAATCTCATTTTACTCCAGCAAATAACTCCACCTATCAAAGGTAGGTAGTTTCTTGATTGCTCAAGGGAAGCAAAAATCCTACTGAGAGCTCAAGGGAAGCTCAGAATATCTTACAATCTATGGAGTAGGATGTCATTTACATTTCCTTGATTTTTGTGAAGTAAACACATATAATATTGCTAGTTGGCATATTTCTTTCTTTTGAAGAACTGCATCTTTCTTTTGCATACTTTACCGTCCTTGACCGAGGACTTGCTTGTCGTTTTCTAAAACGACCTAGTATTGTTCACTAGGTGAAGAAGAGGACGTCTCCGCCGAAGTAACGCCGCAGTACAACGAGGAGTAATCGCCTGGACAACTGGCTAGTTATTTTTTTGTAATAAGCTTGTAGAAGTATTGTTGATGAAGTCCTGTATAACAATCTCTATATGTATAATAAGTTGTAATCTCTGGCATTTTCCATTTTTGCTGATGTTTACGGACGACAATCGCGGATTTTCGGCGCGTAGCCTGGGGATGTGTATGACGTCACCATTCCATTTGGGAAGTGGGACGTGACACGTCTTTTTAGTGGTGGCCCATGCAGGTCAGCGAAAATGGAAAATCCAGAATGGACCTTAGGTCTAGACGTAGGTTTTATACTCAGATAGAAAACTTTGATTTCCAATCATATCTTAGAAATCCTTAAGTAAGGTAGATAAATAGTTGGTAGCATTTTCCTTACAAATTCCTCTTTCCTGTCTAGATCTTAAATCCTACTAAGGAGTTACTAACCCAAGGAAGAATTTTTTTTTATTATTCAATCTAGGTCATGCCTCGGTTTGCACCCTTCGCAAGACTGGGAAATGATAGTCACAGCCTAGACGAGTATTATGCATTTGTAAAGAAGATGTGGCACGTAGCCCGTAAGGGAATGATCGAAGCCTATGGAGTACACTACGAATTGAAATATCCAGTAGTGTCAGACATAGATGATGAAAGGAAGGAGTATTACAACTCGGTACATTATTATGTCCTGATAAAGGCAGAACCCACCAAAGGCCCAAAGACTGATCGCAATGGTACCTTGGAAGAATGGCTGCAGACTCATCCAAACGCAATAGTGCACAACATCAGGAAGATGTGGATTTAGATCCTCAAGCATGTATGTATGTGCAATGTATGTAATATATGTAGTAAGAATGTAAGTAAGTAGGGAAATATGGACTTAGATCCCTAGTATCTATAGATGATAAGTATGTGTATGTAGCTAGGATGGATGAAATGTAAGATATATCTGCATGTTGGTAGAATGTGACCAAGTATGTATGTAAGCCAAGGGCATATTGTTCTATAAATAAATAAAATATGCTTTTTCTCCTTATGTTCCTTATAAGAAATTCTTACATAGGATATCAAGGATATGGACCTGTTTATACCCAGTTTGGAATGGGATGGAAGTGAGTACACCTTGTACCTATACCAACGCTATGCCAGGATACTATGGAACGCACCCGACTGGTATGACATTCACGTCTACCAAATATTCTATGGAGTCAGGCGTCCTATGGTACGAGACGTGGAGGATGGCGCTGAAGTGTACTTTGAGTACATCACCTACTGTCTTTATGTCCGAGACCCGAACCGCATCTATGTCGGATTGCACGGCTACGAAGGCACCATGGATGACTTTGAGAGGTTATATACAGAAGTAGAGATCCTTGCTGAAGGGAGGAGCTTATCGTACCCGATTGCTTGTCTTTCCAACAAGCAATTATGATGTAATATTGGGTATGGATTGGCTAACTGCAACATTAGCCAATATAGACTGCGGCCAGGGGAAAATTTCATTCCAACTC
Organism: Iris pallida; assembly: GCA_029216955.1. Taxonomy (NCBI): domain Eukaryota; kingdom Viridiplantae; phylum Streptophyta; class Magnoliopsida; order Asparagales; family Iridaceae; genus Iris; species Iris pallida. The sequence continues at coordinate 176,222 of JANAVB010015309.1, read as the reverse complement.
CCTGACGGCGAGTCTTATGAATTTGCAAGAGACCAAAATGAGTTCAATGCAGAGGAGCTAGAGAGATTTGAATTACCAGTACTACTGCAAGGAGTAGTAGAGCAATCATTTCCAAGGGTAGTAGAAGAATTCAAGGATGTGTTCCCAGAAGAATTACCAGGGCTACCCCCAGACAGAGCCGTGGAATTTTCTATAGATCTAATACCGGGAGCTGCACCCATAGCCAAGAAGATATACCCAATGAACAAAGAGGAGCTAGTTGAGTTAAATAAACAGATAAAGGAGTTATTGTCAAAAGGGTTTATCCAACCTAGCGCTTCACCATGGGGTGCACCAGTATTATTTGTGAAAAAGAAAGATAGTACCCTACGCCTGGTGATTGACTATAGGGCTTTGAATGAGGTTACCATCAAGAATAAATATCCCTTACCTAGGATCGATCAACTGTTTGATCAGTTAGGAGAGGCAAGGGTATTTTCGAAAATTGATTTGAGATCCGGATATCATCAGGTAAAGGTGAAAAAGGAAGACATCCCAAAGACTGCATTTAGAACTCGGTATGGGCATTACGAATTCTTAGTTATGCCATTCGGGTTGACAAATGCACCCGCGATATTTATGGACCTGATGAATCGAGTATTCTATCAATATCTGGATAAATTTGTGATTGTATTTATTGATGACATCCTTGTATACTCCAAAAGTGAAGAGGAGCATGAAAGACATTTGAGGATAGTATTGCAAACTCTGCGAGAAGAACAATTGTATGCTAAGCTTAGTAAATGTGAGTTTTGGCTGGACCAAATACCATTTCTAGGACATATTGTCAGTGAAGAAGGCATCTCGGTAGATCCAAAGAAAGTAGAAGCAGTTAAGTCTTGGCCAACACCTAAGTCAGTAGCAGAAATCAGAAGCTTCTTAGGATTGGCTGGCTATTATCGGAGATTTGTAGAGAACTTTTCAAGAATTGCAGAACCTTTAACCCGTCTTACTCGGAAGGAAGAGAAATTTAATTGGACGGAGAAATGTCAAGCAGCATTTGACGAGCTGAAGGAAAGATTAATTACAGCTCCAATACTAGCATTACCCTCTGGTTCAGGAGGATATGAGATATATAGTGATGCATCAGGTAAGGGTTTAGGATGTGTACTGATGCAGCACGGGAGAGTCATAGCCTATGCATCCCGACAATTGAAGACACATGAAAGGAATTACCCAACTCATGATCTCGAACTTGCAGCGGTAGTATTCGCACTCAAGTTGTGGAGACACTATTTATATGGAGAAAGAATCAAAATATACACAGACCACAAGAGCCTAAAATATGTATTCACACAAAAAGAGATTAATATGAGACAGAGAAGATGGTTGGAGTTACTGAAGGATTTTGACATGGAGCTGACCTATCATCCGGGCAAAGCTAATAAGGTGGCTGATGCCTTAAGTAGAAGACCCGAAGCTTTCTTTATGAATACACCCAAAGAAATCCTTGAGGATTTGAGAAAAATGGGAATTGAAGTGATACGCCCGCTAACCGAAGGAATGTGGCAAAACTTGCAAGTACAGTCCTCCTTAATAGATAGAATTAAGGAAGCTCAACAGAATGATTCAAAACTTCAGAAAATTTGGAAACAAACAGAAGAGGGACTCCAGACCGGGATAAGGAAGCATCCGGACGGATCATTAAGATTCGGAGATCGATTATGTGTGCCCAGTGGAGATTTAAGAACAGAGGTTATGTCAGAAGCCCACAACTCACAATATTCCGTTCATCCGGGCAGCACTAAGATGTACAAAGATTTGAGACAAACATTTTGGTGGCACGGGATGAAGAGAGAAGTCGCCAGATTTGTATCAAGATGTCTTGTCTGTCAACAAGTAAAAGCAGAGCATCAAAGGACAGCAGGACTTCTCCAGCCGTTACCCATACCCGAATGGAAATGGGAGCACCTCACCATGGATTTCGTGACAGGATTGCCTAGGACCCAAAGGGGTGTAATAATGCTATTTGGGTCATTGTAGACAGACTTACCAAGTCCGCTCGTTTTCTGCCCTTTCGAGTTGGACAGTCAACGGAGGTCTTGGCCGAAATGTACATGAGACAGATTGTTAGACAGCATGGAGTGCCAGTGAGTATAGTATCGGATAGAGATACCAGATTTACTTCACATTTCTGGAAAAGCTTGCAAGAAAGTCTTGGCACTAAATTGAAATTTAGCTCCGCCTACCATCCCCAAACGGACGGCCAGTCTGAAAGAACCATTCAGACCTTAGAAGACATGCTGAGAGCATGTACTTTAGATTTTAGAGGAGCATGGGATGATCATCTACATTTGGTAGAATTTTCATATAACAACAGTTATCATGATAGTATCAAGATGGCTCCTTTTGAAGCACTATATGGTAGGAAGTGCAGATCGCCGGTATGCTGGACCGACGTAGGAGAAAGACAATTGTTGGGGCCAGAATTAGTAACACAAACAGTGGATATCATCAAAGCAATAAGAAGTCACCTGCAAGCAGGTCAGGACAGGCAGAAGATGTGGGCGGATAAGCATCAAAGAATATTGGAGTTTCAACCCGGAGAACACGTGTTTCTGAAAATTTCACCAACTAAGGGAACCATCAGATTCGGGACCAGAGGAAAGCTAAGTCCCAGATATATTGGACCATTTGACATCCTGGAGAAAGTTGGGAATGTGTCATATCGACTCGCCTTGCCGCCAGCACTAGAAGGAGTTCACAATGTATTCCATGTTTCCCAGCTACGAAGATATGTACCGGACACGAGCCATATACTCGATCACTCAGAAATCACCATCGGGCCTACACTCCGGATAGAACAGAGACCCGTTGGGATCCTGGATCGAAGAGATAAGATACTCCGCAACCGGGTCATTCCGTTAGTACGAGTTGCGTGGAGCAGGGATTCTCCTGGAGATTCAACTTGGGAGAAGGAAGAAGACATGCGGAGGCAATACCCGTATTTATTTCCCTAAGACAGGTCAGTAACCATATTGCTAGTCTAATTATTTCAAATTCCGAGGACGGAATTTTTCTAAGGAGGGTAGACTTGTCATACTCAAATTTTTTTTTTTACTATTATAATACTGTGATTTAGAATTTGTTGCTTTATGGCCATGTGTCCCAAGGCCCTAACCCTAGCCCTACACCCTACCCATAACCCTAACCCTAGCCCTAACCCTACCCATAACCCTAGCCCTAGGGGGGGGGTGCTAGGTGTCCCTACAAGGGATGGGGGGGGGGACACCTCACCCCCTACACTCTTCTACATGTATATATATATATACACTCCCACACTCCCTCACCAAGCAAAAGAAAAAAAAAAAAACAAACAAAACAAACACACACAAACACCCATCACCCGACCCCTCCCCCTAGCCTTGCTGCTGCCGCTGCTGTGCCGCCCGCCGCCGCCGCCAGCGCCGCCCGCCGCCGCCGCCAGCGCCGCCCGCCGCCGGCCAGCCTCCGGCCACCTCCTCTCCACTTCCTCCTCCTCCACTTCATCCCCACTCCATCATCATCATCTTCCTCCTCTTCCACTCCCAACCCAAAGAAAACCTAGGTAAAAATTTCTAATCCCTATTCTTCTTCCCCAATCTCTATTTTTCTAAACCTAGGTTAGAGTTGCTAACAAAACTCTATTGTTGTGGGGTTTGATTTAGGAATTGTGGAAGAAAAATCTAGGTCATCTCCAACACAAAGGCAAGTCCTCTCCCCCTTTCCCTCTTGGAAATTGGTTTTCAATATTCTACTTGTTATATATATATATATTATTTATTATTCAGTTTTTTTTTTAAATTCTGAAATTTATGGAAATTCATGATAAGTTCAATTTTATAAAAATGTAAGATGGGTATAAGCATAGAAATTTGGAAAATGAACCATTTGTGGACACAATTATGTTTGTGTGTATAACTTGGACACATCGTTAGGACACAACACCAAAAATGGACACTTCGAATTATAAATTTGTGTGATTATATATGTATATATATATATATATATAGATGTGTGGATACAACTCTTGGAATAATTATATATGCATGAAACCTACATACGTGTATACATACATATATAAATACACACCTATATGCACTTGACTCAATATATGGATGCAAATTATGAATCTACAAGAGCATGAATACCTATAAGTCTTGACAACTTAGAAGTTCAACCTTTGGAAAATCAATATATATACAGATTTTATATTTCCTAGCATGGTTGTGTATACATGTGTTAGTATGGATATGTAGGAATGAATAAATGACAATTTAACATTATATTTCAAATCTGTCCTTATTAGAATTATATTTAATTATCATGCGCTATCATGATTAACTAGTTAAAATAGATGGTTTTAGGCACCTATATGTTAGCATAACCCTATGTCTATAAATTCTCAATATTAAACTCTCTCTTGCATTTTCAAGGAATTAAATTATGGTACATAGTAAACATAAGTTAAATTTGGACTTTCGGATTTACCTTGTATGAGAATAACATCATGTCAAAGTTGCAAGGATTACAAAATTATTTTGCATATGGTTTTGGAATAAAATTTTGATATCATTATGCTACTAACAAGTTTTGTTTTGAAACTTGGATAGTGTTTAGCACAAACCCCAAAGAAATCGCTTAATTCGCTTAATTGCTTGCTAAGGTAAGAAAGCCAAAATTTTTTACATATATATATTAAATGCGTGGTTCCGGTGTTGAGAGTTGCTCCACCGAAGGGGTCGGCGTGCCCGGATATTAAATGCGTGGTTCCGGTGTTGAGGGTTGCTCCACCGAAGGGGTCGGCGAGCCCGTATATCTCTTATATCATGTTTTGTAAATTGTCGGAGCTCCTAAATACAAAGGAGACTCTGCCGAAATTTTTGAAAATTTTAGGAGATAGACAAATTTCTGATTTCGGAAATTTTAGAATCATTGGGTGGGGAGGACAACTGAATATCCCTAGATATCCCGTAACATAATAACCATAAAAAGCTGATCAGCGATTCCTGAATATCCTGATGAGTACTTCTATATAAGTACTAGCCCAAGAGAGGCTCCTGTCCTGCTACTTCTATTTCGACAGTAACATCGAATAGATTGGTTTTAGCCCAAGGGAGGCTCCGAATTCACAGCCTGATCCCAGGTTAACGGGATTGTTCACGGGAATTATTTAGGGAATTAATTCAGAGTACTGTTCTCAAATTTGCATTGCATTTAGTCTACTAAATCTCATTTTACTCCAGCAAATAACTCCACCTATCAAAGGTAGGTAGTTTCTTGATTGCTCAAGGGAAGCAAAAATCCTACTGAGAGCTCAAGGGAAGCTCAGAATATCTTACAATCTATGGAGTAGGATGTCATTTACATTTCCTTGATTTTTGTGAAGTAAACACATATAATATTGCTAGTTGGCATATTTCTTTCTTTTGAAGAACTGCATCTTTCTTTTGCATACTTTACCGTCCTTGACCGAGGACTTGCTTGTCGTTTTCTAAAACGACCTAGTATTGTTCACTAGGTGAAGAAGAGGACGTCTCCGCCGAAGTAACGCCGCAGTACAACGAGGAGTAATCGCCTGGACAACTGGCTAGTTATTTTTTTGTAATAAGCTTGTAGAAGTATTGTTGATGAAGTCCTGTATAACAATCTCTATATGTATAATAAGTTGTAATCTCTGGCATTTTCCATTTTTGCTGATGTTTACGGGCGACAATCGTGGATTTTCGGCGCGTAGCCTGGGGATGTGTATGACGTCACCATTCCATTTGGGAAGTGGGACGTGACACTACAATGCATCTACATGATGTTTGGGGTCAATCTAGCCTAAAGTCAACCTTTGGTCAACTTTAGTCAACTATACTAGTCAAACTAGGTCAACTAGGTCAATCCTAACCCAAACAAGTCTCACTAAGCCTAACCAGCCTATTCTAGCAAGCACACATCAAAACTAGGCTATACAAGCCAACAACACACATTCACTGGGCATTCATGCCATATACATAGGCTGTATCACATAGGGATACACCCCATAGGCTATGTGCCATGTATATAGGCTATAGGCCATATAGGCTATATCACACATTTTACACATATAGTCCACTCTCACATATTTCACACATTAAAAATATATCTAATTTATATAAATAACACACTCATACACACATAGGCTACATTATGCATATAGACAAAATATATATGTTAACATACATAGAGTGCTCTAGAGAGGGGATACATGACATGTGTGATACTACAATGTGTGAGTGTTAAATCAGTTTTGTGTGTGTGTGTGTGTGACATATGCCTTAGGATAGTGTATGGATTAGTGTGATATATGTGATACAATATGTAGGCTAGATGTGTATGTGTGTTTACATGACAGTGCTAACATGTGTAATGGAGGGCAGTGTGTGTGATACAACATGTCAGTAGAGTGTGAGTGGACCGTAGGGCAATGTAGTGTGTCAAGGTGAAATAGGATAGTGTTCTCAGAAATATGGCAACTAGTGTATCAAAACAGTGCCATGTGTCCTTATATCCCAAGGAATCAATGCAACAGAAAGTGGGGATCAATGTAATGTGTGTGTGTATGGAACTGAAATCAGTGGTGTGTGATACAACATAAAACATGGAGCAATGTGACAGTAGTGAATACATTAGTGTTCTCAGGAACATGTACAATTGACAGTTCATAATTAATCAGTGTATAGCAGTTAGTAAATCGAATTCAGTGATGGTATGAATCAATTGTGTGAAACCTTCGGGAATTGCAGTGTGTTAACAGTAAAGGGGTGCACAATCTCAGGAAAACTGGAATTTAATCTCAAGAAAATTCAGTAATTGACGGTTCATATTTAGTCCCAACACCAATTCGAAATCCATTTTCCCTTGACACCATCCTAATCTAACATGTAACCAACCTAGCAGTAACAAACACATATGTACATGAATTAAACATGGTAATCATCAAATTTCAGTTTAAAAATAGAAATCGAATTCAGGAAAATTAAGCTAACAGTGTAAAATCAGGAAGTATCAGTCAAATAGGGAATTTGAAATTCGAACATCAAAATCATGTTAATACTATGAATTAATGGTTGGTAACACATCCCACACTCGTGCACGTGTCAAACAATGTATATGTGTCCAACCAAGTGGACACATTCGTGTCCAAATCACTAAAACACCACACGAGTTCGGTGTCAGGACACAGCATCGTGCACGCGTGCACACGTGTCCAGCGCACGACACAGGCAACGTAGGGACACGTGGCCGTGCACACACGTACGCCAGGTTTAGGGCTCCCCCACTGACACCCTATACCGTGTCCTAGATACGTGTCGTGTTGCTTCTAGCCGCGTTTCAGAGAAGAAATTAGTGCGGTTCAGTCCGCTCGTACGGCCAGTGCGGTGAGGAGAACTCCTCGCACACTCCACCATCTGGGCTCAGACTTTGGGAGACCCTTATCAGTCGTTGCCCCATCATCCTCGCCAAAAATGGTGTGTCTTTTGTGTCTTGTGCAGTGAGCACGAGGCCACGAACAGTAGGACAGTACTGCGCGGCCCGTACGGCGTGTTCGTGTCCTCGTGTGGACACGACACGACACCAAAACTACTGGCCAAGGACATGAATTCTTAAGCAAGCCCTAGAACTAGGATCTCATTCAAAAATATTTGGAAAAATAGCCAAAGAAATCGGTTTGGACATTTCATCAAACACCTAGATCTACACAATTATACGTGTTCGATACAGACGCAAAACTTAATGCAAACGATACCAAACTTCTACTGTAGCTAGGGGACACCTAGATCTAGGCTACCATGCAATAAAAACAGGAATTAAATGGAATTAGAGGGGTTTACCTATATGTTGCAAAGATCAAGAAAAAGCCCCAAATCAAACCGTTTCTGTTACTATCCAAATCCTCCAAATTGCTCTTAGACTGAAATTACTCCTCAAAATCAGCAAGTAGAGGTTGATTAGAATCATATACAAAAAATTTTGGTCAAAAAAGATTTAAAATGAATTTACTAGGAATTTTGGACGATGGGATTTACCTTTCTTTCTAAAACTTGGTTGAGCACACAAAAGAGGCAAGAACAAGGAAGGGGGCATTAAATAGGAGTGGAAATCCTATTATGGCTGGTCACTTAGGGTTTGGTTAGGGTTAGGGCTTCATGTTATGGGCCTATGGGCTTAAGTCACAAGTGATGGATTTAAATCACAAGTCATTGAGTTAAAATCATAAGTCATGAAATCAATGCACCTATTCTATTCCTCCTATATGAAAACTAGATCCTACTGGATAGAATGAGGTTAACTTAAGTTAGACTAGGGTCACTATAGCTAGGGTTAGCTTCTAGGCTAGTCTACAAGTCTCAATAAATCAAAGTCAAGGATTGTAATCACCAATCCGATATTTAACCAAATAATTCTAATGAGTCAAAATGACCAAATTACCCCTAGGCTAAAAATGATAATTAAATATCCCCAATCACATGGTTAGGCTCTAGGTCAGACAGTCTCTAGGGTTTTCCTAGCAGCACATTAAAATCACAAGTCACAGTTTTTAAATAGTTTAAAAATGATTAAAAAACACCAAAAATCATAATGTGATGTAAATACAAATAATTAATAATTATAATTACAAAAGTTCAAAATTACCCTCATTTGGAAAACTGGGTTTTGCATGTCCAGTCTTAGTGCTCGTATGGTGTTTTAGTGTCGTGGACACGGCTGTGTCCACTTGGTTGGACACAAACCTTTATGAGACACGTGCACGTGTGTGGGATGGTTTACCAACCATTAATTCATAGCATTAACATGTTTTTGATTTCCGATTTCAAATTCCCCAATTTAACTGATATACTGTGTTCCTATTTTCGATTTCTGAATTAAAATGTGTTTTCAAACCATTTTTCCATGATTTAATTTGCCATATTAACTCACATACATGTGTATTAGATTACTACAATATTGGTTATGATTGGTGTTAGGGTTTTGGATTTCGAAATGGATTTTTGAATGTTAAACTGCTATATGAAACTGTCATTATCCTGAGAAGCATTTTCCTGAATTACACATCACTAATTTCCTGAGATTTTACTGCTATTACACATCCAAATCTGAGATATTACACTCTCTATTGACACAACTACCTACTGTCACTTTTCTGTATCACACACTCCCTATCTAGGATACTGAGCACTATTACACTGAATCCTATTACACTAGCTGCCATATTCCTGAGAACAACATCCCATTTCACTGTTTTGCGGAGTTGCTAATACATTAGACATGTCACATTGACACACTTGCATTTGATTTCAGTTTCACTAACCTATTACTGTCTCATTAATACACACTTACACACATTGGCAATTCACCACTGATTCCTGAGAACACAGGTAGCCTAGTCAATATGTTCACACTCATTCAATGCACTGTCATATTGCTTATGTTCTCATATTCCTATACACACCCTATTAGCTATCTACATTACACTGATTTCCAATATGCCTACACACAATAGTGTAACACATGCACACACACACAAGTTAGTAGACACATCTGCCATGTATCCCCCTCTCTATCTTACTCTATGTATATGTAAATATATGTACACCCTATCTATATGATTGATAATAATTATGTGATGTATATATATATGTATGATATTTATATTAAATTAGTAAATATACAATATGTGTGAAATGTGTGAAATAGACCAATGGCCTATAGCCTATATATATGGCACATAGCCTATGGGATGTATCCCTATGAGATACATCCTGTGTATATGGCATGAATGCCCAATGAATGTGTGTTGTTGGCTTGTATAGCCTAGTTTTGATGTGTGCTTGAAAGAATAGGCTGGTTAGGCTTAGTAAGACTTGTCTGGGTTAGGCTTGACCTAGTTGACCTAGTTTGACTGTTAGAGTTGACTAGAGTTGACCAAGGATTTACTTTAGCCTAGATTGACCCCAAACATCATGTAGATGCATTGTAGCAGTCAATTATACTATTTTGGACATGTAGTGACTTGTACTGTTCTATAGGAGACAGACATCACTCCTCGGACAGTATATTCTCTTCGAATATTCAGGATACCAGGCGAGTATATTCTCTGATAGTTCTTCCATTTACTTGTCGATTACTGTACTTCAGTTGTAGTTAGTTCTATTTGATTCTCTGTTACAACACGATTTGATATTACTGGATCTATTTCATGCGACACTCATTTATTCCTGTCTGGCCTCCATTTTTGGAACCACTACTGGAATCACCCTGGAATCATTTACTGGTATCATTCATGTTCTGGCTGGACTTGTACTTATTTTTGTGTCAGTTATGGATTCACTTGTACTTGTTGGGCGTGGAAATATTGGAGAAAACATGTGAACATTCCCAAATACTAGAACCACTCCCTTGGAATTATACTGGAATGATAGCCATCCCACACTTGGCCGAGTGTGCGGTTTACCGTATTACCTACAGCCGTTCACATGTCGATCCCGATAGTTTAAAACACACTGTTAGTGTATAGTCTGGACTCACCCTGGAATCTTTGATCACTGACTGGACTCACCTTATACCGGACTCATCTTGTGCTGGAATCACCTGGTATTAGATTACATTGTCTGGACTCACATTGGGATTACACTTGACTCTTATTATACTGTCTGGACTTATATAATGTTACTTTAGTTCAGCTAGATTATATTTTACAGTCTTTATTGCCATGTTTCTCTTCTTGTTTAGTTACTTTACTTTCCTTTTACCCTAACTGTTCTCTACATCATTACTCGTATAAACTGTCATGTTCATCAATATAACTGTCTATAACTGCTTTATAGTTCTCTGTCATTTACTTGGGATTTCTTGATGGGTTGTACTCGTTCCTGTCCTGACTGGACCTGTTGAAAATAATACAGATGCTTGTCCCGAGGACACTTGCCCTACTTACTATGGACCAGGAGATGGCTTAGCTACCTTTGGCTCCGACACTCAGGAGTGATCAGGAGATTAGCTAGTTGACTTGGTTTAGATTTCATGTTTTAGAACTTGAATTGTAATAAGTGGAGATATTGTTTGTTTTGAGATTATTATTATTATTTAGTAGTTGGTTGTTGTTATTTAGTCTTAGTTCTAACTTATGTGTTATCATATTGTGCTTAGACTGTGATTGAGATTTCATTATATCTATACTTGTCCTCCATTCGGATTGAGATTGACAAGTACATTATATAATTACGTGAGTTGTTAGCTAGATAGTAACCTAGGACAGCGTTCTACCGTCGACACTACGACGTAGGCTGGACGTACCCACTTATCGTGCCCCTACACTGGGTGCGGGTTGTGACACATTTTTAGTGGTGGCCCATGCAGGTCGAGTTTATGTGGTGGTATTCGAACTAGAGTATCACTACAGCCTGCGATAGGATTGAGAGATAGGCTTTAACGGAGAGGTACTTAATCATAGTTAGGAAAAATTCTGCTTCAATTCATGCCATCTACACATCTTACTGATTTGTCTTCTTTGAAATAAACTGTCCACCTTTGATTTTATCAATTCCTGCTCAGTATTGACTTCTTTTTTCGATCTGTCTTCAGGATGGTAGAGACACAATCACGTCGCTCTGGTACAACAGCCGCTGGAGAGGGGTCTGCCACCTCTCATCCAATGCAGCAGCATTCTGGGACTGTAGCACCTTCTGTTCCTGATCAGACATGAATGACTGTAGCCTTTGGAGGTGTGCCTCCATCTGTTCAGAGGACGACTCCAGTCATTCCTGAGATATTTCAGCAACAGCACCCGCAGCCACCTGCAGGATTGGTTGATGCTGCCCACCTGTTTTCCTATGTAGAGAGGATTTTGGCGTCTCACCAGCAACATCAGCAGCATTAGACTGTCGACTTCTATCACGGGATCGAAGAGGCCTACTAGCTGGTCCGTACGACTGCAGAGATGGTGGCTATGCAGGGGCCATAACAACAGCCTTACCGGAAGGAGAATGATATCCAAGACTTTCAGAAGATGCATCCTAGAGATTTCCTGGGCACTGAGGGCATTCACTATGCGGATGATTGGATTGAGCATATCGAGGAGATTTTCTAGCTGGCGGAGATACCAGCCGGACTTCATATCGAGGCGACGAGCAGTCAGATGCAGGACTTAGTCCGTACCTGGTACCAGACAGATCCCAGAGTGGGAGTAGAGGGTCGGACTTGGGAGCAGTTCAAGGAGCTGCTCAATGAATAGTTCTTCCTAGATGTGGCACTAGGAGGTATTGAGGCACAGTTTGAGAGTCTGGTTCAGAGGAACCAGACAGTTGCTGAGTACGTCGGAGAGGTTTATCGGTTGGCCCGATTTATTGATGATTTGACTGAGAAGACAAAGGCGAGGAAGTTTCGTCGAGGGTTGATCAGGGAGGTTCGGTCACTGACTAAGAGTGACCGGAATGCTACCTTCGCAGAGATCTTGGCAGGAGCTATGGCGGCAGAGGACGACCTTGGGCTGAAATTGAAGAGGGGTCGGGACGCTCACGGTACCAGCAGCAGCGGAGGCCAGGCCAAGAGGCCTCACGTACAGATTCAGCAGACGCAGGCACCAGTGATGGTTCAGTAGGCACAGCATCAGCCCAGAGGGCAGGACCGCAGGGTGCCGACTTGTGCCTACTGCAGGAAGACAGGGCATGTTTAGGAGTCTTGTAGGAGGAGGCTGAAGGTTTGTCTATTCAATGGGTCTGGTGCTCACAAGATGATAGATTGTCCCGTTGCACCTTCTTTTGAGGGAGCTAGGCCACCTGTAGCTCAGCACCAGAGGGGTGGAACTTTTGCGATGGCGGCCGAGGAGACCGATGCTGCAGGTGATTGTTAGCAGGTTTGTCCTTCTTGTTCTTCCTCCCCACTTTCATGTGTGATTTCTATTAGTACCTGCCAGGATATTGCTAGTGATTTGCTAGATAGTGTAGCTACCCTGATCGAGACTGTGGAATCAAGACCAGTAGGATTTTGTTACATGTTATCTCTTGACCTTCATTGTTGGGGGTTTGACCTAGAAGGGGTGCGATCATCTTAATTTCGAGGACGAAATTTTTCTAAGGGGGTAGACTTGTAACACCTAATTTTTCAAATGAGGGTAATTTTGAATTTTTGTAATTATAATTATAATTTATTTGTATTTACATCACATTATGATTTTTGGTGATTTTTAATCATTTTAAAACTATTTAAAAACTATGACTTGTGATTTTGATGTGCTGCTAGTGAAACCCGAGAGACTGTCTGACCTAGAGCCTAACCATGTGATTGAAGATATTTATTTATCATTTTTAGCCTAGAGGTAATTTGGTCATTTTGACTTATTAGAATTATTTGATTAAAAATTGGATTGGTGATTGTTATTTTGACTTGACTAGTTGTGACTTAAGAGACTAGCCTGAAGCTACCCTAGTTATGGTGACTTGGTAGACAATGGTGTGACCCTAGTCTAATTTAAGTTAACCCCATCCTAGCCATTAGAATCTAGTTTTCAAATAGGAGGAATAGAATAGGTGCATTGATTTCATGACTTGTGATTTAATTCCATGACTTGTGACTTAAGCCCATAAGCCCATAACTTGAAGCCCTAACCCTAACCAAACCCTAAGTGACCAGCCATATAGAGATTCCCACTCCTGTTTAATGTCCTCTCTCCTTGTTCTTGTCTCTTTTGTGCTCAACTAAGTTTCTAGAAGGAAAGGTAAATCCCCACTTTCTAAAATTCCTAATAAATCCATTTTTAATCCTTTTTGACCCAAATCTTTTGCATATGATTCTAATCCAGCTCTACTTGCTGATTTTGAGGAGTAATTTCAGTTTTAGAGCAATTGGGAGAATTTGGCTAGCAACGAGAACCATTTGATTTGGGGCTTTTTCTTGATCCCTGCAATCTATAGGTAAACCCCTCTAATTCTATTTTTATTCTGATTTTATTGCATGGTAGCCTAGATCTAGGTGTCCCTAGCCGTAGTGTAAGTTTGGTGTCGTTTGTATTAGGTTTCGTGTCCGTATCGGACACATATCAAACCCATAGGCTAGGTGTTTGTGGAAATGCCACAACCATCGTTTTGTGCTAATTTTTGAAATGTTTTTGAATGAAATCCTAGATCTAGGGTTTGCTTAATGATTCGAGCCTTTGCTCACTGAATTTGGGGTCGTGTCATGTCCACACGCGGACACGAACACGCCCGCAGCAGCCTTAGGGCAGTGTCCTGCTACTCGGGCTCAATTGCTTACTGTATAGGATACGAGGACACGCCATTTGTTGGAAGGATGTAAAGGCACTGACTGACATTCGCCTTCCAAAATCTGGGCTCGAATGGTTGAGTGTGCGAGGAGTTCTCCTCCCCGTACTGGTCGCACGAGCAGACTGAACCGCACGAAATTAGTCACTGGCACACGGCTGGACACACCACGACACGTGGTTAGGACATGGTGAAGGGTGTCAGTAGGGTAGCCCTACCCCTGGCATACACGTTTGCACGGCCACGTGTCCCTACGTGGCCTGTGTCGAGCGCTGGACACGTGTGCACGCGTGCACAATGCTGTGTCCAGTCTTAGTGCTCGTGTGGTGTTTTAGTGTCGTAGACACGGCTGTGTCCACTTGGTTGGACACAGACCCTTGTGAGACACGTGCACGTGTGTGGGATGGGTTATCAACCATTAATTCATAGTATTAACATCTTTTTTATTTTTGATTTCAAATTCCCCAATTCAACTGATACATTGTGTTCCTGTTTTCGATTTCTGAACTAAAATATGTTTTCAAACCATTTTTCCATGATTTAATTTGCCATATTAACTCACATACATGTGTATTAGATTACTACAATATTGGTTATGATTGGTGTTAGGGTTTGGATTTCGAAATGGATTTTTGAATGTTGAACTGCTATATGGAAACTGTCATTATCCTGAGAAGCATTTTCCCGAATTACACATCACTAATTTCCTAAGATTTTACTTCTATTACACATCCAAATCTGAGATATTACACTCTCTATTGACACAACTACCTACTGTCACTTTTCTGTATCACACAATCCCTATCTAGGATACTGAGCATTGTTACACTGAATCCTATTACACTAGCTGCCATATTCCTGAGAACAACATCCCATTTCATTGTTTTGCTGAGTTCCTAATACAATAGACATGTTACATTGACACACTTGCATTATTTTTCAGTTTCACTAACCTATTACTGTGTCACTAATACACACTTACACACATTGGCAATTCACCACTGATTCCTGAGAACACAGGTAGCCTAGCCAATATGTTCCCACTCATTCAATGCACTGTCACATTGCTCATGTTCTCATATTCATGTACACACCCTATTAGCTATCTACATTACACTAATTTCCAATTCCCCTACACACAATAGTGTAACACATGCACACACACAAAAGTTTGTAGACACACCTGCCATGTATCCCCCTCTCTATCTCACTCTATGTATACGTAAATATATGTATACCCTATCTATATGATTGATAATAATTATGTGATGTATATATATATGTATGATATTTATATTAAATTAGTAAATATACAATATGTGTGAAATATGTGAAATAGACCAATGGCCTATAGCCTATATACATGGCACATAGCCTATGGGGTGTATCCCTATGAGATACAACCTGTGTATATAGCATGAATGCCCAGTGAATGTGTGTTGTTGGCTTGAATAGCCTAGTTTTGATGTGTGCTTGCTAGAATAGGCTGGTTAGGCTTAGTGAGACTTGTCTGGGTTGGGCTTGACCTAGTTGACCTAGTTTGACTGTTAGAGTTGACTAGAGTTGACCAAGGGTTGACTTTAGCTTAGATTGACCCCAAATATCATGTAGATGCATTGTAGCAGTCAATTATACTATTTTGGACATGTAGTGACTTGTACTGTTCTATAGGAGACAGACACCAATCCTCGGACAGTATATTCTCTTCGGATATTCAGGATACCAGGCGAGTACATTCTCTGATAGTTCTTCTATTTAATTGTCGATCACTGTACTTCAGTTGTAGTTAGTTCTATTTGATTCTCTGTTACAACACGATTTGATATTACTGGATCCATTTCATGCGACACTCATTTATTCATCTATGGCCTCCATTTCTGGAACCACTACTAGAATCACCTACTGGAATCACCCTGGAATTACTTACTGGTATCATTCATGTTATGCCTGGACTTGTACTTATTTTTGTGTCGGTTATGGATTCACTTGTACTTGTTGGGCGGGGAAATATGGAGAAGACATGTGAACATTCCCAAATACTGGAACCACTCCCTTGGAATTATACTGGAATGATAGCCATCCTACACTTGGCCGAGTGTGCGGTGTGCCGTATTTCCTACAGCCGTTCACATGTCGATCCCGATATTTTAAAACACACTGTTAGAGTATAGTCTGGACTCACCTTGGAATATTTGATCACTGACTGGACTCACCTTATACCGGACTCATCTTGTGCTGGAATCACCTGGTATTAGATTACATCGTCTGGACTCACATTGGGATTACACTTGACTCTTATTATACTGTTTGGACTTATATCATATTGCTCTAGTTCAGCTAGATTATATTTTACAGTCTTCATTGCCATGATTCTCTTCTTGTTTAGTTACTTTACTTTTCTTGTACCTTAACTGTTTTCTACATCCTTACTCGTATAAACTGCCATGTTCATCAATATAACTGACTATAACTGCTTCATAGTTCTCTGTCATTTACTTGGGTTTTCTTGATGAGTTGTACTCGTTCCTGTCCTGATTGGACCTGTTAAAAATAGTACAGATGCTTGCCCCGAGGACACTTGCCCTACTTACTATGGACCGGGAGTTGGCTTAGCTACCTTTGGCCCCGACACTCAGGAGTGATCGGGAGATTAGCTAGTTGACTTGGTTTAGATTTTATGTTTTAGAACTTGAATTGTAATAAGTGAAGATATTATTTGTTTTGAGATTATTATTATTTAGTAGTTGGTTGTTGTTATTTAGTCCTAATTATAACTCATGTATTATCATATCGTGCTTAGACTGTGATTGAGATTTTATTATATCTATACTTGTCCTCCGTTCGGAGTTGAGATTGACAAGTACATTATATAATTGCGTGAGTTGTTGGCGAGATAGTAACCAGGACAGCGTTCTACCGCTGACACTATGGCATAGGCTGGACATACCCACTTCTCGTGCACCTACACTGGGTGCGGGTCGTGACAGAGAGAGAGAGGATTGAAGAATATTATGAAGGAGAGATCGATTCGAATAATTTTTTGACATCTCTTGTTCTTCGGAGTCTACAGTCAAATTTTCTTCTTTCAAGTGAGTTTTGGTGATCCGTTTGGATCGGGAGGAGCTTGTAGAGGGTGTATTCTTTTTATTCCATTAGTTGAGGCTCTTCAGGGTTGGACTACGATCGTCCCGCGGTTTTTTTATCTGGGTTTTTTATGTCAAAATTCTCTGTGTCTGTGATTTGTTTTTGGCATTTTTGATTTGTGTGCTTTTGCTTAGTTCTCTCGCAGTACTATCTGGTTTGGGGGAACGGTTTTCGTATGTTGTTCCCGACATAGTGGTATCAGAGCTTTGGTTTCAAAGAAGTGTCAGGAGTTGATAGTCAAACCAGGAAGCAGAGATGGACGCGAAGTCGGTACGCATGGTAAACCTAAACGGTAACAACTATCACTATTGGAGGAGCAAGATAAAAGATTTGCTATTTGTCAAAAAATTACATCTGTCGGTATTTACTTCCGAGAGGCCCAGTGGTAAATCCAAAGAGGACTAGAATTTTGATTATATACAGGTGTGTGGGTATAAAAGGCAGTTTGTTGATAAGAACGTGTATAATTACGTTGCCAGTATTGAACACGTGAGGACACTGTAGGATAAACTAGAATCTTTATATGTGAAGTACAGGGGTAAATAAATTGTTCCTGATCCGAATGATGATGGGTCTAAGGTACAAAGAAGGTTCGTCTATTACGGATCACTTGAGTGAGTTTCAGGGCGTGGTTGACTAGCTATCCTCGATGGAAGTCAATTCGATGATGTGGTTCAGGGACTTTGGTTGCTATATATATTGTTAGACTCGTAGGAGACCGTACGAGTATCTATGATTGCTTCTGCTATGGAAGACGTGATCAGTCTGGAGTTTGCCAAGAGCGGGGTATTTAATAAAGAGATGTGGAGACTCTCTCAGGGCACTTCATCCACATCCCACTCAAATACGCTAGTTTCAGTGAGCCGCGGAAGGGGCAAAAGTAGGGATCCAGGTGGTGGCAGAAACAAGAGCAGAGGAAAGTCCAAGGGTCGGTATGAGAACTCAGAGTGTTACCATTACGGCAAGAAGGGCCACATCAAGCAAAACTGTTTTGCTTGAAAAAAAGAGAAGAAGGGTGATAAAGGAAAGAAAAGTTAGAACACTATAGCGGCTATCTCGGCACATGGAGGCGATGTGGTCATCATAGGTGATGAGGTTGCCATGAACCTTGCCTGCGATGACAATTCTTGGCTGGTAGACTTCGGTGCTTTAACGTACGTATCTCACAATAGGACACTATTTTCCACTTATACGACAGGCGACTGTGGAGTATTGAATATGGGCAACGAAGATGTGTCAAAGGTAGTTGCCATTGGAGATGTGCATATGAGGACGAAGACGAGTGCAGTTCTTGTTCTCAAAGATGTCTGTTATGTCCCTGATATTCATTTTAACCTGGTATCGGTTGGAAGGTTGGATGATGAGGGTTTCTTCAATCTCTTCAGGAACGGCCAGTGGAAGATTTCCAGAGGTTCGATGGTGATTGCCAGAGGAAGCAAGAAACTCTGGACTCTAATATATGGAGAGGAGCGCACATCGGATGCAGGAGGTAAATGCATTCAGTGATGCGTCTATCGAGTTGTGGCACAGACGGCTCAGCCATATCAGCGAGAAGGGGATAAGCTACTTGGTGAACATAAAGGTGATTCCAGGGCTAAAGTCTACAAAATTGGAGAAGTGTATGCACTGTTCAGCAGGAAAGCAAAATAGGGTGTCTTTCCAAAGTCACTCAAGTTCTAGGAAGTCAGTGTTGCTCGAGTTGATTCACTCGGATGTCTGCGGTCCTATGAAGGTCAAATCTATTGGTGGTGCTTCTTATTTTGTGACGTTTATTGATGATTATTTCAGAAAGATTTGGGTCTATGCCTTAAAGACCAAGGATCAGGTGTTGTACACTTTCAAAGAGTTTTAGGCCTTTGTTGAAAAGGAGACGGGTAGGAAGCAATGGTGTAGCGGAGCAAATGACCATGACACTAATGGAGAGTGTACGGTGTTTGCTATCAGAGGCAAACTTACCAGGTAGTTATTGGGGTGAGGCTCTTTACATTGCTTCTTATACTATTAGTTTATCTTCTAGTGCTCCTTTACATGATGATGTGCCTGATAAAGTATGGTACGTCAAAGAGCCATTATACAATCACCTGTGAGTATTTGGTTGTAAGGCTTTCGTGTATGTACCGAAGGACGAGAGATCCAAACTTGAGCCGAAGGACGAGAACTCCAAACTTGAGCCGAAGGATGAGAGATCCAAACTTGAGCCAAAGATGAGTCGGTACGTCTTTATCCGCTATAGTCGAGTTGAATTTAGCTATATGACTCTACGACCCCGTAGGAAGAAAGCTCTACAGAAGTAGGGATGTGTTATTCGTCGAGGATCAGACCATGACCAACACTCAGGATTCTGAGATGCCTTCTGAGGCTAAAGAATTGCCTGAGTTAGAGTCATTTTGCTTCGAACAATTCCATAGGATCCAGTTATGGGGGAGCTAGTACATGGAGTTGCCCCTAACCTTGATCATCAGCCTACTAATGGTGGTCAAGGTAACCCTCAGGAGGATGAGCTTGCCGAGGAGGTAGTTCCTGAATGGGATGAGGCTGTTGATATACAGCCAGCACCAGTGGTTCCGTTAAGGAGGAGTGACAGAGAGCGTCGACCATCTATGGGATACTCACCAAATGAGTATGTTCTATTGACTAACGGGGGAGAGCCCGTAAGTTTTGTAGCGGCTATGGACGACGAACATAGGCATGAGTGGATGTAGGCTATGTAGGAGGAGATGAGCTCCTTACATGCCAACTCTATTTATGATCTGGTGCGGTTGCCAAAGGGCAAAAAAGGTTTCAAAAAATTGATGGGTGTTCAGAGTGAAGCAGACAGATGATGCTACTCGTCCTCGATACAAAGCGAGGCTAGTAGTTAAAAGCTACGGTCAGCAGAAAGGCATAGATTATGATGAGATCTTTTTGCCAGTCATCAAACAGTCATCTATTCGGGTGGTGCTAGCATTGGCAGCCAGTTTCGACTTGGAGATCGAGCAGATGGATGTGAAGATGACATTCCTCTATGGTGACCTTGAGCAGCAGTTGTACATGGAGTAGCCTGAGGGATTCTGTGAGAAGGACAAGTCACACTTGGTCTGTCGGTTGAGGAAGAGCTTGTATGGTCTGAAGCAGGCTCCTAGACAGTAGTACAGAAAGTTCGAGTCGTTTATGGGGGAGCATGGTTATGCACGGACGACGTCAGACCACCGCATATTTGTAAGGTACTTTACCGAGGATAATTTCATTATTTTACTGCTCTATGTTGATGATATGCTAATGGTGGGTCGGAATCCCATTGGGATAGCGGAGTTGTCACGCCCCAGTACCGGAATAATGAGGGTAACTAGGCCAGCTACACCATATGATGTATGCAAATGTCATACGACGATCGTAGCTGTCAAGAGACAAGGGGGTGCATGCTACAATCAAGTCTCCTATGGTCTCACAGAGCATCTATGTCTCAATCAATCAAAATAAGAAGCAGTAAATAATGATCATATAAGACAAAGTAGTAAGGCGTCCCCGACGCTTCATCAAAATAAATCATGAGCCTAGCTAAATAAAATAAAAAGCTAGTGCCGAGAGTCACTGGTACATAACCGTAGTCAGTTGAAGTCTGATTTAATTACAATTATGTAAAAGAAAACTAATATCCAGAACAGCCGAATAAACAGGTGCCGGCGGCTAAATGCCAAGTACAAAATAGAAGATATCAGAGCAGTGAAGAAGAAACCCACTCATGATCCCTGACGCCCATACTCCTGGTGTGCACCATTGTTCGGGTAGAAGGCTGGATCCTCTGGTGCTGCTACGATATCTGGCCAAACAAAACCAGCGGGGTCAGGTCCCGAATAGCAAGTACCACAAGGGAGCATATAATGATTAACACAAAACCCAAAGAATAAAATAAGACCTGATTCAAGAGTTATAGGCTTATACCATATCATCGAGACAATACGACACCCTTACAACCAAACAAGGACAAACGGTGCCAATATCGTGTCGAGATAAGATATATCCTATAACCATGGGCAGGTGAAGGACTTCTGATCGCAACTTCGGTCCACAGCCTATCGCAGCACAATAGCCCAACCCAACAACCAAACAAGAAAATGGGTTGGACCACGCACCACGATAGTCCATCTTCCTCAGTTGCTAACAGAAGAAAACATATCACAAACAAGTCGGCTTACAAGTGGCCAATCAATCCTACGACTTTCTATGATTTGTCTGGATTATCCCCGTAATACAATATATAGGAATCCTCAGATCGTATCGCATCCAAGCAGGGCTAGCCAATGCATTATATATATATATATATATATATATATATATATATATATATATATATATATATATATATTTATATATATATATATATATATATATATATATATATATATAGCACTTTGATTATGCACCGGTCCCCCGTAGGGCTACCGTGCTAAAACATATAACACATATCACGTAGGAGTCGGATATAGTCATCCACGATAGGCGGATGAAATCGTATCCTTGGCGGCCAACCCGATACGTCAGGACAGGACCTAGGGTGGCTGGTAATGTACGATCTCGAGATTCTGTTCCCTCCCAATGCTTCTACCGATTTAAGTTGCTTATATTAACCCTATCTTAATCTTGGAATTACATGTCGTGGTCATATGGTCATCCTCCTATATGTCGTACCATAGTACGTGTACCCTAAGTATGAATACACATCGGCTCAAAGAGTCCCAAATCTAGATCCATGCTTAGTGTAATGCATCAAACAATAATCAATATACCACAACACTATTACTGACCAATTACCATAATTGTGCTAGAATGTACACATGTATTGACATATAACACGAATGATCACTTAGCACGCAGAGTCACACCTCAGTGTACTCATTAAATAGCACCGCAGTGCATACTAATATTGTACCTCAATACACACTTAGAAAATGTAACACACGTATACAGGTAACCAAGTCAGGAACACGGTCAAGTAAGGAAGTCACATGGACCCCTCGTGATATAAAAATCACATATGAATTCTGGTTAAATTGAGACATGAATATTCTTAAAGCAAAGACAAAGATCTAAAACTTTCATGTTTTGAGTTTTTTAAGATTTTAGCTACAAAATAGCTTAAACGGGCAAAAACAGCAAAATGATGCAATTTCGGCGCATAAAAATTCCTGCGCATCTGTGCATCAGAATTCCTGCACATCCGTGTGGACACACAAAAAAAGAGGAAGAAACACTATCTTTTCTTTATTGGCACAAGACACCACAAATCGAGTACGCCTGAGAGATCCTGCGCTGAGGATCCCCGAGTACAAAAAAGAATTCTGGAGAATGGGACGATGGAGATCGAGCGGCAGTTGCTCCTTTACTCCGTTGACACTCTGATAACAAAAGTGGAAGAAAACCTAAGAAAATTGCTAACTCTCGGCTCACTGCCAAGAATTACAGCAATTTGGCTCTTGAAAATGCTCTCCGTTCTGTATTTTAAAGAGGGATGAGACCCCTTTTTATAGTAGTTCTTGAGCTGGAATGATGTTATGTGCCCATATGAGGAAACACACTGGTTTTTATGTGGGCGCATGGTCCTGCTTTGGGCGCATAGGATGTAGGCGCATGCAGGCTACGTGGTCGTAGGTTGATCGTGGTGCTGACGTGGCCACATGCTTCGGTGCATGACTGCTCGTGGAGACTGACGTGGCCGTATGCTTCGATGCACATTTTGATCGTGGCTTTGACCGAGTTAGGGGCTGTTCTGGCTTGGGCGCATAACCTGAAACAGGGCTATGCGCCCCCCTTCTGGAGGAGCTTGTCTTGGGCGCATGGGCATATGACCTCACTGG
Source organism: Iris pallida (assembly GCA_029216955.1). NCBI lineage: Eukaryota > Viridiplantae > Streptophyta > Magnoliopsida > Asparagales > Iridaceae > Iris > Iris pallida. The sequence continues at coordinate 152,938 of JANAVB010015309.1, read as the reverse complement.
AGCTTGGGCGCATATGACCTTGCTGGATGCTTTGGACGCATAAGGCTCATTGGTGACTTGGGCTCTTATGTCTAGTCTGCTGAAATTTTTATGCTTCTACATGACCCCCTTCAAAGTTTTTGATATTTAAACGAGTTCGAAATACTTTGAAAGAAGCATGGACCGTCTTCTAGTGATGCAGTGGGCGCATAGCACGGCTCTCTCTTTGGGTGCATAGAGTTTGGCCAGCCTGTCAGAGAGATGGCTGTTGAGATCTTCCTCGAAAATTTGAACTGACAGATTCATCGGGGTGGAATTTGAAGAGGTCCATCCTTCATACGTTGTCCATGTCAGCAAATGGCAGTCGTATAGTGGGCACATAAGCCATGGTGGGCACATAGTACACAATGGGCGCATAGGAATAGTGGGCGCATAGGAAATGGCCCATGCCTATAAATTGGCTTTGAAAGAGAGAGAAAGTTCATTATTCTCATTTCTCTTAGAACTTTCAAAAGATTCTTCATCTTCTTTCTTTACGAACCATGTCTCCCAAGGTCGCCAAGAGATCTGCGAAGGGCAAGGGGGCTGCACCGAGCGGCTCTCCTCCTGTGGCAGCGTCCACACCAGTCCAGGACCCAATTCTGGGTGAAGCTATGCCTCAAAAACAAAGTCTCGAGCGTTAATTTGTGACGCTCAAACTTTTTTTCTGCCTGGGCACATGCGCCAAAGCCACATGCTTCTGTGAGCATTTTTATGCGCCCACAGAAGTCATGTGCCAATACTGTGGTGTGCTATGCGCCCACATGTTGCCATGTTATGCGCCCATATGCTGCTGCATGTTATGTGCCTATATACTGCTGTACGTTATGCGCCCACATATTTGTTGTGGACGCATAGCCCTTTGGGTGCATAAGATTCCTTCAGCACTTAGTTTTTCCTACGGATTCTGAGGCTGACTTTCTCTTCTGTCCTTGCAGTAAACATGTTTGTCCCGAAACTTGGCGGTATCCCTTTCGGTTCTGCTTGCCATTCCTCAGCACAAGCCTCATAACCAACATGATCAGCAATATTCAGGCAAGGATCAGTCACGACCAGCCTACGGAACGGATGATTGCCATAATTGAACAAGACAGAACCTTTCTGAAGCAGATGATTAATGATGAAAAGCACTTGTTCGGAGGGACACGCTGTTTGAAGAAGCCGTACTTCCTATTCGACGACAGTGTAGGATTTGAGAATGACGAGACGATATGCCTAGAGGACCCTTTGGTAGTTAAATTAAATGACCAAAGAATAGGGTTGCCATCGATAAAGCGCCAATACCCTCAATCGGCGTTTGCTGATCTGGCTGTGCAGAGGCAGATGAAATGGGACCTAACCCCGAACTGCATGGGGTTGTTTCTGGCAGGATCCAATTCAACTCTGGTGACCGAAAGAAGGACACGTTCAAGTGTGTCAAGGGTTCCACGTCATACTCCATGAGGGGGCTGCACCCTGGTGTCATAATAAACGATGTCTCGACTGATCTTCACCCCTATGCGGCTGAGACTCTCTCCAACTTGATGCTGTTAAAGAGGGAGTCGTACCCGGAAGGAAAGCTGCGGATGGAAGGTTGGAGGCATTCTGTCTCATTCTGGAGTGACCTTACTGGATGGGTGCTCTCGACTTACGAGGCCACCCTAAAAGCTGTCGGTCTTCTTTATACCGTTAGAGCCACCCAATATGGCATTAAGGTTAACTGGCCAGTGTTTATCTCCTTGGCAAAGTTGTACAACTATCACACATGCACCTTCTTCACTTCAGATGGGGAGATGGGTTTGGCTCTTCACGAGATGCAGGCGATATCCAAACTTGTCACGACCCGTACCCACTGTGAGGGTACGAGAACGTAACAACGCCCAGCCTACGCCGCAGTGTCGGCGGTAGAGCGCTGTTCTAGGTCAACATACATCTAACTATATATATCTAAACAGTTTATACTCTCCGAATGGGGGTGACATAACAGTAAAACTCAATCACATCTGAGGAAGAGATAGCACGAAATGAAATAGAACTCAAGGAAGTAAATAGATGAAATAGCAGTAGTCTAAGATAATTCCAGCAATATCCAACAGTACAAGGTCTCAGATGAAAGAATATATACAACTCATAACTCCAAATAAAGTCTAACTAAGACATGTCTCAAGACTGCATAAAGTAAGATAAGCCTAACTAGCCTAGTCTAGGCAATCAGGGTGATCTCCTCAGCTAGAGCTGGGTCCTCCTGAGGGTCCAGCTCGCAGGTGTCATCTAAGGCTGCCCCATAGTAAGTGTCCAGGCAAGCCTCCTCCTCGTCCTCTGTAATATTTTTAACAGGTCCAGTCAGGACAGGAGCGAGTACAGTACATCTCAACAGATCACAGCAGGTTAGAAAATATAAATATGCAGTAAAGTAAGATACAAGTACTGAAAGAAGTGCAGTATGTAAACAGAGAGAGAACTGTAATAGAAATATCTACTATACATAGGGAACTAGCAGTGACTAGTGAGTCAGAGTACAATATGAACATGTAATACTCCTCCCGTACCCCCGATCAATACACAAGGATCCAGCCAGGTTATGTTATATGATGCTATGTAACAGACCCCGAAGGTGATAGACCCCGAAGGTGATAACCCCCCGAAGGGTGATAGACCCCGAAGGTGATACATAGTAGTCCCATAAAAATGGGGATTCTGGGGGTATCCCAACAGTGTAAGTCCCATAAAAATGGGGATTCTGGGGGTAACCCAACAGTGTAAGTCCCATAAAAATGGAGATTCTGGGGGTAACCCAACAGTGTAAGATTCCAGGAAGACTCTACGATCATGAGGGTACATGTCGTAAGTGATCAAAGAACCAAGAAGCATATGATACGCTATGAAAGTGAAACGCACAGAACATAGAGTACCCGATGCTCCCTAAGGATAACATCTCAAGAAAGGATAGTACCAGTCCGTGTGACCAACGTGACAGTACAAGTAAAGTAATCTACTGCAGGAAATAATTCTAAGCAGGATATGAAATGATCAGAGAATGTACTCGCCTGTATCTGAGTGTCCAATATGAAAAGTACCGTCCAAGGAGTGGTGTCTGGCTCCTAATCATAACAGCACAAGTCACAACAAGTCCAGAATAGTAAAATGGAGTCCTACTATGCATTCTACATGATTCTAGGTCAATCTAGGCCAAAGTCAACTCTTGGTCAACTCTGGTCAACCTAGAAGTCAAACTAGGTCAACCAAGTCTAACTAGGCTATACTAAGTCTAACAATCTATTCTAGACAATACACACCATTCCTAGGCTATACAAGCCAACAACAATCACACATAAAAATACCTCACATTAGCTATCAATCAAGAGATTCATGTATACATGAGTAAAGGCTTATACCTATACACATACAACCTATACATAGAGCATATATCTAATACATGCCTATGATAACCATACAACACTAGATCAACACTATCTACAACCCACACCCTACAACTTATACATTAATCCACACTAACATTATATACACATTAACATAGATAGGCATAATAAAACATGTGTGTGTGTGGTGTGCTGAACAAGGTGCAGGAAGTATCCAAAAACAGTGAAGGGTGTAGGCTTGTGTGGTGTGCAATAGTGACTATGTACATTGCAGAAAATACAACAGTGAAGAGGGCAGCATGTAACAGGGAATGTGTAGGCTAGTGTGCAGGAGATAATAGTGAGAAGTGTGTGTTCTGTGTTTGCAGGCAGTACAAAATAAAGAGAGAGTGTGTGTATAGGCAGGTAGTGTAGTGCAGGGACACATAAAACAGTGATAATTAGGAAGAACATGTGTGCAGACTAGTGTGTGCTGGGACTTCACAATTTCAGGAAATCAAACAATGAAGGGGGTAACCAATGCAACAGTCCATATATAGCTATCTGTGAAAACAGTCCACAATATCAGATTCTACTAATCATAACTCAACCCATATTAATTTATCATGAACCCCAAATCTCAGGTTATATGAAACTGAGACTAAAACTCAGTTTGAAGAAAGGAAAAAGAAATCAATTCATGGTTCTCTATCAAGAAGTTCAGTTGACATAAGGAATTCCCAAGTTTCATCAAATTTGGACAGCACATAAATCTAAAGAATGAAACAACAACTCATAACAAATGTTAACACCTAATTCATACAGTAAAATGCCCTTTGAAATCATTAGAACTGGACTTATCACCACAGTGTAATAACTTGGACTTAAAATCAAGTATCAGTCCAACACCCTACCAATTCAAATCCAATAGCTCACAATTCAACACAAAAATGGAACCATTGATAGATCACATATATGAGAACAGAATTGAGCTTTAAAAACATGAATTTAACAATGATTTGCAGGTTCATTTATCAATCAAAACTCAATATTTGAAATATGGAACAAAGGGGACTGACAATTAATATTTTAGAATTTGCAAACAGGTAATACCCAAGAAAACACATTAAAAACATTAGACAGAAGGTTGGTAATGATCCTACACATACTACATGTGTCACACAACCTGTTCGTGTCCAACAAGATGGACGTGTCCAGGCAACCCAGATACCAAAACAATGTGAAATAGGCTAGAAAATGCACTGCCTCGTGCGTGTGTGCACCTGAATACTCCTATACTAGGGCTAGGTCTAGGTCGACCTGCCCTGAGTCCTCGTGTCCGCGTGTCCAAGTTAGACACGCATATCAGAACCCAAATACACGACTACACAAACTGTGTAAAACCCGTACGGTGTCTCGTGCACCCCCGACATGACACGAGAGGTCGTGCCACTTGGGGAGTGTCGTGACAGACACTGCCCCAACGTGTGTGTCAAAAATCTCGTGTCCAAGTGTCGTGTCCAGGGAGTTCTTGCCCCCGAGTAGCAGGGGATCCCTGTAGCAGCGCGCGAGCGTGTGCACGCGCGTGTCCAGGTCGTGAAACCGACACCAAACGACACTGACACGAACCCACAAGGACAGGAATCAAAATACCATATCTAAACTATCAATCCTATTTAAAAACAATGAATAAATTCGATCGAAATGCCCTTTGAGGCTTTTCGTCGAACACCTAGTCCTACTACTGATACGTGTCCAGAACGGACACGAAACCCCCGACACCAAGCACGAATCCTATCCAAACCCTAGGGGGACCCTAAGGGCTTCCTATTGGTGAAGAAAAAATGAAAATCTATGGAGATTTGTAGAAGTTACCTCTTGTTGAACTTTCAATAGAAACCCCTTATTCAATGCTCTCCACTTGAAGACCCAATCAATCCAAAACAACTTCACACTGAAATGAGAGCTCAACAACAGCAATAACAATCCTATTAGAACCTATTAGAACAATTTAGAAAGAAAAAGGAATAGGAAAGGAGCTCTAGAAATTAAATGACATACAAAACTCACCTCCTTGAAATTAGGGCTCTTCCTAAGAAAGAGGCAACCCTAGATTTGGGAGGGGTTTTATATGGAGGAATCCCTAGGTAGAGGGAGTGGCCGGCCACTATAACTTGGGGTTTGGGTTTTGCCAAAACATTGGGCTTTGGGCCAAGTTAGCTAGTCCTATCAAGTTTAGTCACAAAATGACTTGTGAAACCACAAGCCATTTATCAAAACACTTGATTCCTAAATTCCTAATTAAATTTCTAAAGAATCAAAAACTACTAACTTAAGTCATAATAGGTTAGCCTAGAGTCACTTGACCTAACCATGTCCAACTAACTAGGGTTAGCTCCTAGGTTGGCCTACAAGGGTCAAAACTAGTCAAAAATCAAACTAGTCCAAATAAATCCAAAATAATTCCTAAAAATTCCCATAAATTCTAATTAATTTTAATAAATTTAAAATACCCCAAAAATGACAAAAATACCCTCACACTAGAAATGTGGTAGTGATAAATCTACCATTTTTAATTTAATTTTGTTCTCGAAATTGAAAGGCGAAATGCAACTGATGAGAAGGATAGAAGGTATACCTCAAGGTCCAAAAAGATAAGGGTACCGCTCGCGCATCTCATCCTCCCGCTCCCAGGTAGACTCTCCTGGAGAATGATGCCTCCATGCGACGCGTACCAAAGCTATCACCTGGTTCCTCAGAACCTTCTCCCGTCGATCCAACACCTCCACTGGCTGCTCTGGATAGCTGAGAGAAGGCCCAACCTCTATCTCCGAATGATCGAGCACATGGCTAGGGTCAACCACGTATCGTCTCAACTGTGATACATGGAATACGTTGTGGACCCCCACAAGTGCAGGCGGCAAGTCTAGCCTGTAAGCCACGTCACCGACTCTCCCGCTGATAACGAAAGGGCCGATGAAGCGCGGGCTAAGCTTTCCGCCTCCACCAAAACGTATCGTACCACGAGTCGGAGATATCCTCAAGAAAACCTGGTCTCTGACCTAATCACAAGCAAGGTCTCAATTAATTTAAATAACAAACATGATCAAAAATCACAAAGAAACACCCTAAATCTAATCCTACTCTAATCTGTACCTCAAACTCCAAGGGCCTCCGGTGGCTATTGGCCCAGTGCCGATGTCTGTCCTGTGCCACGCGATGTCTGTCCCTGATGAGCTTCACCTTCTCGGCCGCATCCACAATCATCTCTGGCCCCAGCAAAGCTCGCTCACCAACATCATCCCAGGATAAGGGTGTACGACACCTACGCCCGTACAGAGCCTCAAAAGGTGACATCTCGATGCTGGCCTGGAAACTATTATTATAGGCAAACTCCACCAAATGAAGATGATCCTCCCAGGAACCTCCAAAGTCCAGAACGCACGTCCGCAGCATATCCTCAAGGGTCTGAATAGTCCGCTCTGACTGTCCGTCCGTCTGGTGGTGGTATACAGTACTAAACTTGAGCTGAGTGCCCAAGCTGGTCTGCAGACTCCTCCAGAAATAGGAAGTAAAATGGCTATCCCGATCTGAAACGATGCTGACCGGAACTCCGTGGATCCTGACTATCTGCCGCATATATAACTCTGCCAGCCTCTCTGTAGACGTGCCCACCTTGAATGGCAAGAAGCGGGCCGATTTGGTCAACCTATCCACGATGACCCAAATCGCATCTTTTCCTCCTGGAGTACGCGGCAATCGTGATACGAAGTCCATCGTGATATGCTCCCATTTCCACTCGGGAATGGGCAGCGGCTGCAACAATCCACCAGGCCTCTGTCTTTCTGCCTTGACCTGCTGACAGACCAAGCACCTAGCTACGAAGTGGGACACCTCCCGCTTCATCCCTGACCACCATACGTGCTCCCGCAGATCTCGGTACATCTTGTTGGCACCCGGGTGTATAGAGTACTGAGATCTGTGGGCCTCCTGCATAATCTGCTCTCTGAGCTCCCCGCTAGGCACACATAACCTGGCACCGTGCCTCAGGGCACCATCCTCTGCAAGTGAAAACTCAGGATCCCCCACTCCTATACTGATCTGCTCTATGATACTCTGCAAAGCTACATCCTCGAACCGGGCCGCCTTGATCCTGTCCACCAAGTCTGACTGAATCTGCATCCCCCATAGCTGCACCTGCACTCCCGGCACGATCACCTCAATCCCAAGGCTCTCCAAGTCGGCAAGCAAATGCTGATCCATGGTCAAACACATGGCTGTCGGATACCTACTCAAGGCATCGGCAACCACGTTGGCCTTCCCTGGATGATACTGTAGTGCAATGTCGAAGTCCTTCATCAACTCCAACCATCTGTGCTGTCTCATGTTCAACTCCTTCTGAGTGAACACATACTTAAGGCTCTTGTGATCCGTAAAGATCTCTACCCTCTCACCATATAGATAATGCTTCCACAGCTTCAATGCAAATCACTGCTGCCAGCTCCAGGTCGTGGGTAGGGTAGTTCTTCTCATGGGGACGTAACTGCCTGGAAGCATAGGCAATTACCTTCCCGTGCTGCTGCAACACACAACCCAGCCCCTTCCCTGAAGCATCACTATAAATAGTGAAACCACCTGATCCTGAAGGCAACGTCAGAATCGGAGCTGTCGTCAGCCGCTTCTTCAACTCATCAAACGCTGCCTGACACTCCTCTGACCATACATACTCAGTATCCTTCCGGGTCAACCGTGTCAACGGCTCTGCAACCCGGGAGAAATCCTGCACAAATCTCCGGTAATACCCTGCCAGCCCCAGGAAGCTCCTGATCTCTGCAACTGAAGTCGGCGCTGTCCATGCCACAACTGCCACGATCTTCTTGGGGTCAATTGAGATACCATCTCCAGTCACCACATGCCCCAAGAAGTCCACCCGGTCCAAGAAGAACTCACACTTGGAGAGCTTCCCGTAAAGCTGCTCCTTCCTGAGAATCTCCAGCACTATCCTCAAATGGTCCTCGTGCTCCTCCTCAGTCTTGGAATATATCAAGATATCATCAATAAACACCACTACAAACTGATCCAAATACTGATGGAACACCTTGTTCATAAGGTTCATAAACACTGCGGGTGCATTGGTTAGCCCAAACGGCATAACCAAAAACTCGAACTGCCCGTACCGCATCCTGAAAGCGGTCTTGGGAATATCCTTCCCCTTCACCTTCACCTGGTGATATCCCGACCTCAGATCAATCTTGGAAAATACCCGAGCTCCGCTCAACTGGTCAAATAGATCGTCGATCCGCGGCAGTGGGTATTTGTTCTTGATCGTGAGGTTGTTGAGTGCCCTATAGTCAATACACATGCGTACTGACCCATCCTTCTTCGGCACGAACAACACTGGTGCACCCCATGGCGACAAACTCGAGCGGATGAAGCCCTTATCCTGTAGCTCATCCACCTGCTTCTTCAGCTCCACCAGCTCGCTGTTGTTCACCCGATAGACATGCTGAGAGATGGGTTCCGCTCCTGGAACCAAGTCTATCGAGAACTCAATGTCCCTGTCTGGTGGCAGTCCCAGCAACTCCTCTGGGAAAACATCCATATACTCTGCTATCAAAGGGTGTGGAATCGTCTGCTCCTCGACCGAGACTCCACAGAAAACTCCGCTGCTCTGCTCTGCCTGACGTCTGGAGTACTCGAACTCTGGCTCCCCCGGCGCTCTGAAGAGAACTCTACCCCCTCTGCAATCAATGCTGGCGTGGTGCCTGCTCAACCAATCCATGCCTAGTACTATATCGTAGTTCGGAAATGGCATTACGAGCAGGCTCACCTCCAACTCACGGCCTCCCAAAACTACTCTCCGACCCTTACAAACATCACTCACGAGGATAATACCACCCCCGGTCGTGATCTTGTAAGTCCTAGGCAACGATTCAGCTACTATACCATGTCTAATCGCAAAAGATACTGAAATGAAGCTATGCGATGCACCCGAATCAAACAATGCAAATGCTGGACTGGAGTCGAGAAGAATCGAACCTGCAATCAGCTCTCCAGTCACCTCCGTATCTCCAGCTACCATGGCGAAAGCTCGCCCCTGCTGGCCTCCCCTGGTCTGCTGCTGGTGCTGGACAAACCTCTGCTGCTGAGTCGGCAGGGCTGGTCCCCGCTGTTGGCCCACTGGAGCTCTGGCTCCTGCTCCTCCTCCCGGAGCTGCTCGTCCTGCATGGCACTCCCTCATCTGGTGGTCTGCTGAACCACGCACAAGGTACTGTCCCAGCCTCTTCCTGCACTCATTGGCAATATGCCCGGGCTTTCTATAGTAGATACAAACGGTAACCTGCCTCTGGCCCTGCTGGTGCTGCCTCGGCTGCTGCTGATGCTGAGCTGGCCTCTACTGAATCGGCTGAGGCTGAAACTGCCTCGGCTGCTGGAACTGAAAGTGAGGCCTCTTGGCCTGGCCTCCGCTGCTGCTACTACCCCCAACTGGGTCTCTCCCTCTCTTGAGCCTAAGCTCAAGGTCATCCTCTGCTAGCAAGGCTCCCGTCAAGATCTCCTCAAACGTAGCATCTCTGTTCCCCTTGGTCAGGGACTTGACCTCCTTGACCAGACCCTTCCGAAACCTCTGGGCCTTCGCCGTCTCGCTCAGACCCTCAACAAACCTGCCGAGACGGCCAAACTCTCCCGCATACTCCTCAACAGAGAGGCTCCCCTAGACCAAGCTCTCAAACTGCGTCTCTAAGGCTCTGACTGCTGAATCTGGGAAGAACTACTTCTTGAAGAAGCCCCTGAACTGCTCCCAAGTCTGCTCTGGTACCCCCACCCTGGGATCCGACTGATACCAGGTGCGAGAAAGATCTCGCATCCGGCTAGCTGCGGCCTTGATTTGAAGGTCTGCTGGAATCTTGGCCAAGCGGAAGATCTCCTCCATATGCTCGATCCACTCGTCGGCATACAGGATCCCCTCTGTCCCCAGAAAGTCTCTGGGGCTCATCTTCTGAAACTGCTCGATCCCTGGTGTCCTCTGCTGCTGCACCACTGGTCGAGCTGCGGCTGTCGTGACGGCCAACTCCATGCCTCTGTCCTGCCGAGCCTGCTGTCGGTCCATGAACTGCTGGAAATATACGAACATTTGAGCTGCGTCCACATGTCCTGGAGGCGGTGGCGGCTGGAAAAGATCCTCTGGAAAGATCGGGTCCTGCCTCCCAGTCGGTGGATGCATACCCCCTGCTGCGGCTACCGAGGTCTCAACACGAGCTGAGGTGGCAAGAGCTGCAGTCCCCTGGCCTCGCCGTGCTGGCTGAGAGGTAGCAGTCCCCTCTATAGCATCCTCATGGACGGCACGCTGCGATCGAGTCTCTACCATCCTGAAGATAGACAAACAAGAGTATCAATTTCTGAGAAAGAAGCGAAATAACAAAAGCGGACAATTATAATTCAAAGGATCAGCTGACAAAAGGATTTAGATGGCAATAAAAGGGAATTTTCCTAAAGTGATTGAGTATCTTAAAATTAATGTCCTATATCCTATAGCAGGCTGCAGTGATACTCTAGTTCGAGCACCACTACACTTCTAGTCTAGACCTGCATGGGCCACCACTAAAAACGTGTCACGACCCGCACCCACTGTGAGGGTACGAGAACGTAACAACGCCCAGCCTACGCCGCAGTGTCGGCGGTAGAGCGCTGTTCTAGGTCAACATACATCTATCTATATATATCTAAACAGTTTATACTCCCCAAATGGGGGTGACATAACAGTAAAACTCAATCACATCTAAGGAAGAGATAGCACGAAATGAAATAGAACTCAAGGAAGTAAATAGATGAAATAGCAGTAGTCTAAGATAATCCCAGCAATATCCAACAGTACAAGGTCTCAGATGAAAGAATATATACAACTCATAACTCCAAATAAAGTCTAACTAAGACATGTCTCAAGACTGCATAAAGTAAGATAAGCCTAACTAGCCTAGTCTAGGCAATCGGGGTGATCTCCTCAGCTAGAGCTGGGTCCTCCTGAGGGTCCAGCTCGCAGGTGTCATCTAAGGCTGCCCCGTAGTAAGTGTCCAGGCAAGCCTCCTCCTCGTCCTCTGTAGTATTTTCAACAGGTCCAGTCAGGACAGGAGCGAGTACAGTACATCTCAACAGATCAAAGCAGGTTAGAAAATATAAACATACAGTAAAGTAAGATACAAGTACTGAAAGAAGTGCAGTATGTAAACAGAGAGAGAACTGTAATAGAAATATCTACAATACATAGGGAACTAGCAGTGACTAGTGAGTCAGAGTACAATATGAACATGTAATACTCCCCCGTACCCCCGATCAATACACAAGGATCCAGCCAGGTTATGTTATATGATGCTATGTAACAGACCCCGAAGGTGATAGACCCCGAAGGTGATAAGCCCCCGAAGGGTGATAGACCCCGAAGGTGATACATAGTAGTCCCATAAAAATAGGGATTCTGGGGGTAACCCAACAGTGTAAGTCCCATAAAAATGGGGATTCTGGGGGTAACCCAACAGTGTAAGATTCCAGGAAGACTCTACGATCATGAGGGTACATGTCGTAAGTGATCAAAGAACCAAGAAGCATATGATACGCTATGAAAGTGAAACGCACAGAACATAGAGTACCCGATGCTCCCTAAGGATAACAACTCAAGAAAGGATCCATATAGTACCAATCCGTGTGACCAACGTGACAGTACAAGTAAAGTAATCTACTGCAGAAAATAATTCTAAGCAGGATATAAAATGATCAGAGAATATACTCGCCTGTATCTGAGTGTCCAATATGAAAAGTACCGTCCAAGGAGTGGTGTCTGGCTCCTAATCAGAACAGCACAAGTCACAATAAGTCCAGAATAGTAAAATGGAGTCCTACTATGCATTCTACATGATTCTAGGTCAATCTAGGCCAAAGTCAACTCTTGGTCAACTCTGGTCAACCTAGAAGTCAAACTAGGTCAACCAAGTCTAACTAGGCTATACTAAGTCTAACAATCTATTCTAGACAACACACACCATTCCTAGGCTATACAAGCCAACAACAATCACACATAAAAATACCTCACATTAGCTATCAATCAAGAGATTCATGTATACATGAGTAAAGGCTTATAACTATACACATACAACCTATACATAGAGCATATATCTAATACATGCCTATGATAACCATACAACACTAGATCAACACTATCTACAACCCACACCCTACAACTTATACATTAATCCACACTAATATTATATACACATTAACATAGATAGGCATAATAAAACATGTGTGTGTGTGGTGTGCTGAACAAGGTGCAGGAAGTATCCAAAAATAGTGAAGGGTGCAGGCTTGTGTGGTGTGCAATAGTGACTATGTACATTGCAGAAAATACAACAGTGAAGAGGGCAGCATGTAACAGGGAATGTGTAGGCTAGTGTGCAGGAGATAATAGTGAGAAGTGTGTGTTCTGTGTTTGCAGGCAGTACAAAATAAAGAGAGAGTGTGTGTATAGGCAGGTAGTGTAGTACAGGAACACACAAAACAGTGATAATTAGGAGGAACATGTGTGTAGACTAGTATGTGCTGGGACTTCACAATTTCAGGAAATCAAACAATGAAGGGGGTAACCAATACAACAGTCCATATATAGCTATCTGTGAAAACAGTCCACAATATCAGATTCTACTAATCATAACTCAACCCATATTAATTTATCATGAACCCCAAATCTCAGGTTATATGAAACTGAGACTAAAACTCAGTTTGAAGAAAGGAAAAAGAAATCAATTCATGGTTCTCTATCAAGAAGTTCAGTTGACATAAGGAATTCCCAAGTTTCATCAAATTTGGACAGCACATAAATCTACAGAATGAAACAACAACTCATAACAAATGTTAACACCTAATTCATACAGTAAAATGCCCTTTGAAATCATTAGAACTGGACTTATCACCACAGTGTAATAACTTGGACTTAAAATCAAGTATCAGTCCAACACCCTACCAATTCAAATCCAATAGCTCACAATTCAACACAAAAATGGAACCATTGATAGATCACATATATGAGAACATAATTGAGCTTTAAAAACATGAATTTAACAATGATTTGCAGGTTCATTTATCAATCAAAACTCAATATTTGAAATCTGGAACAAAGGGGACTGACACTTAATATTTCAGAATTTGCAAACAGGTAATACCCAAGAAAACACATTAAAAACTTTAGACAGAAGGTTGGTAATGATCCTACACATACTACATGTGTCACACAACCTGTTCGTGTCCAACAAGATGGACACAAACGTGTCCAGGCAACCCAGATACCAAAACAATGTGAAATAGGCTAGAAAACGCACTGCCTCGTGCGTGTGTGCACGCGTGTCGTGCACACGACACAGCACGTGGTTGGCCACGTGCTCGTGCACCTGAATACTCCTATACTAGGGCTAGGTCTAGGTCGACCTGCCCTGAGTCCTCGTGTCCGCGTGTCCAAGTTAGACACGCGTATCAGAACCCAAATACTCGACTACACAGACTGTGTAAAACCCGTGCGGTTTCTCGTGCACCCCCGACATGACACGAGAGGTCGTGCCACTTGGGGAGTGTCGTGACAGACACTGCCCCAACGTGTGTGTCAAAAATCTCGTGTCCAAGTGTCATGTCCAGGGAGTTCTTGCCCCCGAGTAGCAGGGGATCCCTGTAGCAGTGCGCGAGCGTGTGCACGCGCGTGTCCAGGTCGTAAAACCGACACCAAACGACACTGACACGAACCCACAAGGACAGGAATCAAAATACCAGATCTAAACTATCAATCCTATTCAAAAACCATGAATAAATTCGATCGAAATGCCCTTTGAGGCATTTCGTCGAACACCTAGTCCTACTATTGATACGTGTCCAGAACGGACACGAAACCCCCGACACCAAGCACGAATCCTATCCAAACCCTAGGGGGACCCTTAGGGCTTCCTATTGGTGAAGACAAAATGAAAATCTATGGAGATTTGTAGAAGTTACCTCTTGTTGAACTTTCAATAGAAACCCCCTATTCAATGCTCTCCACTTGAAGACCCAATCAATCCAAAACAACTTCACACTGAAATGAGAGCTCAACAACAGCAATAACAATCCTATTAGAACCTATTAGAACAATTTAGAAAGAAAAAAGAATAGGAAAGGAGCTCTAGAAATTAAATGACATACAAAACTCACCTCCTTGAAATTAGGGCTCTTCCTAAGAAAGAGGCAACCCTAGATTTGGGAGGGGTTTTATATGGAAGAATCCCTAGGTAGAGGGAGTGGCCGGCCACTATAGCTTGGGGTTTGGGTTTTGCCAAAACATTGGGCTTTGGGCCAAGTTAGCTAGTCCTATCAAGTTTAGTCACAAAATGACTTGTGAAACCACAAGCCATTTATCAAAACACTTGATTCCTAAATTCCTAATTAAATTTCTAATGAATCAAAAACTACTAACTTAAGTCATAATAGGTTAGCCTAGAGTCACTTGACCTAACCATGTCCAACTAACTAGGGTTAGCTCCTAGGTTGGCCTACAAGGGTCAAAACTAGTCAAAAATCAAACTAGTCCAAATAAATCCAAAATAATTCCTAAAAATTCTCATAAATTTTAATTAATTTTAATAAATTTAAAATACCCCAAAAATGACAAAAATACTCTCACACTAGAAATGTGGTAGTGACAAAACTTCTCTGGGGGACGGAGCCATATGCAGAATACGTCCTCAGTGATGCAGAGATTTTAGATTTAGAGAAGGAGAACTCCAAGATGATGGAGGTGTACAAAGAGTTACTCTGTCACTTTTTTATTTGTCACCAGATTACGAAAAAGGGTAAGACTGAGGGGTCTCTCCTGCATACGAGGGCCTGGACTAACTACTTTTTCACCAGAGTTGAGGGCGACGGCCCAACCTCCTTTTCGTCTAGCAAGCCCTTCACGAGCTCTGAGATAGAGCAGTTGATGGCAGATCACGGAGCTGTGGATGTCGAATATAGTGATGATCCTGAGGGAAACTCCCCGATTTATCATTTTTTCAGGCAGGCCGAGTTCAAGATGTCAGAAAAGGCGGTGCTAGCCGCTTTCCTGATGATATGGCTTCGTGACTGCGTAGTCCCTGGTGGTTTAGTGTCTATTGAGAGAATAAGCCGGGGCATGATACTTCTGGCTGTAAAGCTGGCCTTTGGATGCCAACTTGCGCTGCTTCCAGCGATGGTCTGTGCCATCCAATGGGGTTTACGATATTTTGTCGTGAACGCGATAACATCCGATGGCAGAAAGGACTTTGCTAGGACTGAGTTTCCCTTTCATTATCTGATGGGATGGCTGGTGCTGTATTGTCCCAGATTGATAAACGTCGGGCTGATGGCAGACTCTTTGGCGGGGGATGCCTTCCTTCGGAGATTCAGAGACACGGATTGGACCGTTACAGGGGTGCCTGTTTACATAAGGGCTTTGAGTTTTCTGCAGAACTATGAGCTCTTCAGACTATCACCTCCATCTGGTAGTGGTCGCGTAGGAGATACCTAGTAGATGAGAGGGCACTTACTACTAGCCTTCCTATTGGGGCATTTTGGTGGCTCCAATCCATTAGGCCTTCCCATTTGGTGTTCAGGAATAGGAACCACACTTTCCTGAAACCTTATTTGCCGAGCCGCTTTGCACGGCAATTCGGCTACAGCCAGCTTCTCTTGGGCAATCCCAGTCCTCATTTCCAATCGACAGGGAGTCTGATTGACTGGGCACGTACATGGAGTTACTATAATACTGGGTGTACAGGGGCAGTTTTTATCTTGCCAGAAGATAAACCTGACACCCACATGCTCTTTACTGCTGCTAAGTTTTATATTCAGGTCAATACCCTTCCTTCTCGGTATGACCGAGAGCAGAGTTTTATATCTGTTTGCCATTAAAATCTTTTGATTGTAAATTTCAATTACAAACAGAACAGTGTTACAATGTAGGACTTAGACGTAGTCCTAGGAGTACACTTTTGTTTATCTGGGTCCCTTGTGCCGATGTAGCGAGTGGTAATATGTTGACTCCGTTGACGATCTGACGACGGTTATCGGTTCTCTGAAGGTCTGAGTTGCTCTGGGTGCTGGAGCTTGCGGAGAGGAAGAAGACGTTGAGTGTCTGTATCTGCCTCTCTGTATATCGGTGGTTGTGCGATGTATGTGTGTAAGAAGGAAGTGATCCCTCTATTTATAGCTTTGCAGGCTGGCTACTCATGCGCACATATATAGGATGCGCCTGTACGTGGGGACGCCACATGGTGGTTGCTGATGGAGGCGCATGGGTGATGCACTCTGATTGAGGAGTTGAACCCTTCATGTTGCCTTTGTGGGCTGCGATCGAGCTGACACGTAGCAATGGAGAGGATCTTTCAGTTGCTGAGATCTTGGGTGATTAGCACCCCTTCATAGGCTGAATCAAGTCAAAGGACACGTGTCGTAGATCCATGGCTCGAAGATCTCGGATTTGGTGGGGAGTGATCTGATAGAATGCGCCTGGGATTGGACGCATAAGGAGACTTTGGCTTGTAACCTTTAGGAGTCACGAACCAGTCTGGGCGCACGACTTTTGAGGCGCATGCGAGGCTTCAGTAGTGACTTGACTTCTGTCTTTAGGGATCAGAGAAAAGTCTGAGGTGCTTGGCTTTTGAGGCGCATGCAGAGATTTAGGCGCATGGCTGCGAAGGCGTATGCGAATGGTTGGGCGGCCACGTGGGTTGTATCCACCGGAGGAAAGTAATGATGATGCTGACATCGGTGACGCTTCGTCTTTTGAAAAAGTTGTCAACTGTTCAGTCCTCGGGAGACGTGCTGCCAACTCTGTCAGACTTCAGCATTTAATGTTCTTGACAGGTGATGGGCCTTTGAGTGGGCGCATCAGTCTGCGTTCCACCAGGCGCATGGGGACGGATGGGGGCGCATCCTCATAAAGCGCTTGGTGTTGAGGGGCGCATCTGTATGATGTGCGGTCTGACCGGCGCATCCGTTTGCATGACGCATCGACTGTTAAGTTCTTCAGGGCATTGATGGCTCTCCGACTTAGCTGAGTTCAAACGGGCAAATTCATCATCATAAATACAAGTTCATTTGCACCAACTTCGGGAAGGTTGCCACTTGGCGCATGGGTTTGATTTGCCCTGGCCTATAAATAGCAACAGTTTGAGAGAGTTTTGTTGTCTCTCCCTTGACTTCTCGATGAAGATGGATTCAACTGATCCTCCTCCTTGGCAAGACGTTGTACTGTGGGTGATGGTTCTCCTTGTTCGAAGAAGCTTTGACGGTGAACTCCTTCAGAAGACTGAGAGTAATATGCCAGGCTGAGACGTCTGAGTGATGAGCCTAGTTGAGAGTAGGCTGTTATAAATACTTCAATTGGCATCATGTTTCTGAGACGATGTCGGACAGGCACAGCATGTTGCAGCAGCTGGAACACAGACTGCACTGGTGGTGGAGCCACTGTCTTGCAACCGCAGCAGTTGATGGCGACCGTAGCACAAGTGTGCCCTGTGAGGGGCGCATTATGCTTGTCGTTCGGCTCTCCTGATCGGCGTTTGTGAATGATCACATTACGCAAATCATTGGCGGAGAGTGCCATCTTTACACCCCCATCAGGCGCATGGCAAGGCCAAGCGCCGGGGTGGTCATGTGAAAGTGCCACCTTTACACTTCCATCAGGCGCATGGCAAGGCTAAGCGCCGGGGTGGTCAAGTGAGTGCTGCGCCCCTTGAACCAACACCAAACAGGCGCTCAGATCAGTAGTAGGGGTACAGCATTTAAAGTGACTTGAACGAACCTCGGACGCAAAACCAGTGGAGGCGCGGGAGTTCAAGACCACAGGTTTTGCCTTGCTCGACTTGGTTGCGAACGCAGTAGATGCGCCCAAGTGAGACAAGGACTTTGAAGGTCGGCTCATTTCTGGCGCAGAAGTACCCGAGTCGACCTTATACAGCTTACCATCAGCAGCACGCATGATTGTGAGCGCATGCTTCTGGTTTGCCGTTGGCATAGCACGTTTGAGGCGCATGGCCCATGCCGTCTTGGACTTCTTCGTACCCGCCCGTGGGGCGCATAGTACTCAGAGTCCAAATTATCCTCGCCATGACAGCGAGTGAAGAACTTACAGCCAACCCAGAAGAATACTGTAACTTTTTATGGCTCGAACGGGCTCCCTTTTCTTTATTTATTTTTGGTGCCCTTTTCAAAGGAGGCAAGAGGGCTCTATATATATAGTGGAATGAGACCTCTCTTCTTCTCCTTTCCGATGTGGGATTAAAAGCAAGATCCCTTCTTTTTCATGCTTCTACAAGAACCCTTTAAAGTTTTTAAAACTTTTGGACAAGTTTTGAAATACTTTGAACACGAAGCATGAACAGTAGAGCTGTTTAGGTGTGACAATCCTATCAGAGGTAGTATGGACGTGATAAGTTTAGGTACTTCCACTGGAGAATTTATGTGGACTTATCATCCTTGGCGTACCTTGGTTTTAGGTACAGATAATAAGTTGAGAGAGAGAGAGAGAGAGAATCAACATATTTACTCAGAGGTAGTATGGACATGGTAAATATGGGATTGATGGTAGAGCTTTCCTACTCAGAGGTGATATGGACGTGGTAGGAATGACTCTGGAGGGAGATACGCGGAACTACTCAGAGGTAATATGGACATGGAAGTTCTGCTGGGGATGTAATCCTTTACTTTTAAATAAAGAATGAAGAGTTTTGTGGTGTGTTGATTTTTGCTGTCATGAACTTGATGATTTGTGTGGACCTATTATCTTTTGCGCACCTTGGTTGTTAGGTACAGATAATAAGTTTGAGAGAACCTGACATGTTTGCTCAGAGGTGATGTGGACGTGGCAAATATGGGGTTCAAATGATGGAATTTTCCTACTCAGAGGTGTTATGGACGTGGTAGGAATGACTCTGGGGGATACGCAGAACTACTCAGAGGTAATGTGGACGTGGAAGTTCTGCGATCAATGTACGGCAACACAGGTGTTGTCTGTACGGGATGTTTATGCAGAGGTAATGTGGACGTGGTAAACATGGTGGGGTAGCATAGTCTGACGGAGTGTAAGATCCTGCTTTGTAGGGGAACAACTCAGAGGTAATGTGGATGTGGTTAATATTCTGCTGGAGAATGCTACGGAACAGCTGGGTTCCGAAAGCGTAAGGAATTATATGTGAGCCCTGATGATTGGGTCCACAGACTCCTTTGTTGGGTGGAGATGGAAGTACATGTCTGAAAGATGTCAAGAGTAGTACTTCTTTAGGAACTTGCCGTTGATGGACATCATGAACAAGTACCCATTGGGTTTGGCGAGGCGGTAAGCACCGTTTGAGTATACCATCTCTATGATGAAAGGTCCCTCCCACTTGGGCTCGAACTTTCTTGATGTCTTGTGAGTTAACACCATCAGCCTCTTGACTGCCAGAACCAGGTCGCCTACTTGGAAAGTCCTCTGCTTGACCTTCTTGTTGAAAGCCTGTGATATACGGGCTTGATAGAGTTCGATGCGTTGTTGAGCTAGGAGACGTTTTTCGTCAAGTGCCTCCAATTCTCGCAGACGGCGACGTTGATTGTCTTCTTCTGTGAGTTGATTTGTGATTGCTACACGGAGTGAGGGTATCTGGATCTTGAGAGGCAGTACCGCTTCGCTCCCGTAGACCAAGGAGAATGGTGTGCTGCCCGTCGGGGTCCGTACCGTTGTACGGTAGGCCCAAAGGCATTCGCCGAGCTTTTCGTCCCAGTCGTGCTTGTTGGATGACACAACATTTTTGAGTATCTTGACGATAGTCTTGTTAAACGCCTTGGACAATCCGTTTGCTGCCGGATTGTAGGCGGTTGATGCCACGTTTTGAATGCGATTCTTGTCACAGAATCTGCTAAAAACATGGCTGATGAACTGAGGACCGTTATCGTGGATAATCCACCGAGGTACCCCGAAACGGTAGATGACATGGTGCTTGATGAAGCTGACCACCCTGGAGCTCTTCACTTCCGCCAGTGGAACTGCTTCTGCCTATTTGGAGAAGTTGTCGGTGATGGCTAGGATGAAGCGGTGTCCCCTTGATGAAGGAGGGGTGATTGGTCCTACAATGTCCATGCCCCAGGCTTCAAAGGGCCAAGAGGCAACCGTAGGATGTAGTGGTTCCGACGGTGTATGGATGAAGTCGGCATGGAGTTGGCAAGCATGGCACTTCTTAGCATAGTCGACAGCGTCGGCTGCCATGGTTGGCCAATAGTAGCCCATGCGTCGCAGTCGATCCTGCAACTTAGGCCCAGGTTGATGAGCCCCGCAGGTTCTGTCGTGAGCTTCTCGAAGGGCTTCGACTGCTTCTTCGTTGGATAAACATCGAAGGAGAAGTCCATTGTAGGAGCGTCGGTACAACATTTTAGTGGCTGTATCATAATAGAATCGAAGGGAACGCCTCCTGACTGAGACGGCTTCTTTCGGGTCCTCTGGGAGAATTTCGTAGACAACAAAGTCGATGAACGGGAATCTCCAGTCTCGAATATTAACACCAGCACTTGTTGACATGGCATAGGCCATTTGTGAGCATAGGTTATTCTTAGGATAGACCAAGTCTCGACCCACTACCGTGACGTAGTGTTGAGTCCCGAGGGGTGCTGCCAATGAGGCTGCGAGGCCAGCCAGAGCGTCAACCTCCAAATTTTGTAAACGAGGTACATGTTCGATGAAGAACTTGGTAAAGGTTGAAATGATGTTCAATGCAACTTCATGGTAAGGAATTAGATCTTCATGGCGAACTTCATATTGCCCTCCGATCTGGTTAACGACGAGTTTTGAGTCGCTGTAGGCTTCCAGATGATTTGTCCACAGCTGTTGTGCCAGCTGGAGTCCCATAATGAGCACATTGTACTCGACAACATTGTTGGAGCACGGCTTTGAAAGGGAGTAGGCACACTGGATGACCAGCTGATCGGGGGAGACTAATACTACCCCCACTCCTGCGATGATTTGGCCTTTGGGGCCTGTTCTTGAAGCGCAATCAAAAAACATCCGCCAGACGGAGCTTTCTTCGGTGACGTTTGATTCTTGGACCTCATCCGGGATGTCTTCATAGAGTCTTGAGGACTCTGGGATGGGGTGTGCAGTTAAAAAGTCGGCCAGAGCCTGACCCTTGACGGCTTTTTGTGGAACGAACACCATGTTGTATTTCGTTAGCAGGATCGCCCATGTAGCTAGCCGGGAGTTTAATGACCCTGGCTTCGTCATGAGAACTCTGAGTGGATTGACTCGGGAGATGACATGAATTGTCTGGCCCGAGACATAATGGCGAGTCTTCTGGATGGAAAATACCAAAGCCAAACACTCTTTTTCAACGGGGTTGTACCGGTGTTCGGTCCCGATTAGTGTTCTACTGAGGTAGTAGATAGCTTGCTCATAGCCTGCATCGCTGTTCTGAGCCAGCAGAGCGCCGAGGGAATGATCCATGGCACGGACGTAGAGAAGAAATGGTTTGCCGGCGACGGGTGCTACCAGGACTGGCGGGCTCGTCAAGTAAGCCTTGATGTCGTCGAAAGCTTTTTGGCATTCTTTTGTCCAGACGTAAGAGACTCCCGTCTTCATGAGCTGGGTGAAGGGTTGACATTCTCCGAAAAGGTTTGCTATAAACCTCCGGATGTATGTCAGACGCCCCTGCAGGCCTCGAAGTTCTCGAAGGTTTTTCGGAGGGTCCATGTCAAGGATGGTTTTGGTCTTCTCGGGATCGACATGAATGCCTTTCGTCGTGATAATGAAACCCAAGAACTTTCCGCTAGAAACCCCTAGGAAGGATTTATCGGGGTTCATCTTGAGTTGATGCGCTCGCATGAGATCGAAGACTAACTTAAGGTCTTGTAGGTGATCTCCTTTGAGACGGCTCTTGACTGCGATGTCATCAATATAGCATTCGACTGTCTTGCGAAGATGCTGATGGAAGATGGTGCTCATAGCTCGTTGGTATGTCGCACCAGCGTTCTTCAAGCCGAAGGGCATCACTGTGTAGCAGAAGACCCCCTTGGGAGTCCTGAATGACGTGCGTTTTGCATCATCGGAGAACATCTTGATCTGGTTGTAGCCCGAATACCCGTCCATGAAGGACATACGTTCGAAGCTACATGTGTTGTCGATCATCACGTCGGTGATTGGAAGCGGGAACTCGTCCTTCGGGCAAGCATTGTTGAGATCCCTGAAGTCGATACAGACTCGTATCGTCCCATTCTTCTTGGTGACAGGGACAACGTTGGCCATCCAATCTGGGTGTTGTTCTTCACGAATAAATCCACTGGTCAGGAGTTTGTCTACTTCCTGATCGATAGCGTTCATGATGTCAGAACGAAAACATTGCTGTTGTTGCTTTATAGGCTTGGCATCAGGTAAGATGTTAAGCCTATGCATCGCGATCTGGGAATCAAGTTCCGGCATATCTTCGTAGCTCCAGGCGAAGACATCGATATATTCTTTAGCCAGCAGGATTAAAGATTTCCGATCTTCTCCTTTTAGGCTTTTGCTGATGAAGATGGGTTTGGAAGAAGATCCATCCCCAAGGTCGATCTGTTCGACTTCGTCTTCATAGGGGGTTCGCGTAATTCAAAACGAGACTCCCACTGTTCTCCTAGGCGTTGAGCCCAGGGTTCTTCTTCGAAGAATTCTGGCGTTTGGTCTTCGCCTTCATCTTCTTGAGATTGTGCAGATGTCATGTTGGCTGATAGCACTCTCTTGAAGACTGAGCCGATACTGGTATCGGAATCCCAAGTTGATGCTTCGGACGAGTGAGAATATTCTACTTCTTCTGCCTCCGAACTCTCTGGTGTTGACGACGGCGTGACATAGCCCACCCCCCGTCGAGTTCGATGATAGTAGTCCTGTGGCTTTCCTTTAGGTATTGGAAGCCGGAGAGGAAGACGTCAACCCTTGCCGTAGTTCAGGCCTTTGTTACTTTTTAGGTCGTAACCCATCTTTTGGATGAGGTACTTTGCCTTGTCCGTATACCGATAGACTTGTATTCTGTCGGTATCTGGTTCTTGCTCGAGTGGCGAGAGGTCTTGATGACGCTCGACTTTGCCGAAGATGATGGATTCTTCGTCTCGATTCCGTGGTAGGACTACAAAATAGACCCCTTGGGATGGGACTACTCGATTTACATGATGGACGGTCGTTATTTGTGTTTGTAACGACCGTAGAGCGTTATCTAATGTATACATGGTATTCCAATATGGAAGACTAGAATAATTAAAAGACACTCTATTATTGATGAAACACGAGATTTTATTCCGCCGGATTACATTGTCCAGAGAGGTTGCATCTACATCAGCAGAGATATATTCCCCTAGCTCTTCATCTGTGAGTACTGGGGTTGGATCAGGAGAGTCCACCACAGTTTTGATCTTGGGGTCGAAGAGGGCTATGTGGGCCTTCTCCGGCAGCTTGGATGAGACAGATGATTGCGGCGGTTTGCCCTTAAGATGCACCTTCAGAGGTGCCTCAACTGCGCCTTCGGTAATTGGTGCCTTCCCTTGTAGTTTTGCCACAAGGGGAGCCGATGTTTGAGGTGGCTTTCCCTTGAGCCGTATCTTCAAGGGAGCTTCAGTAGGTGTTCTACCTGGACCAGTTGGTGCTTTTTCAGGTAGCTTGATGTTCATGGGAGGCAACGTCTGAGGCGGCTTCCCTTTGAGTCGGATTCTTAAAGGAGCGTCGAGAATCATCTCTGGCTCCATGTCGGGCTCTGCTGCCGTTTCTGCTTCATCGTTAGCATCATTGGCTTCCTCCTCGTTAGGTGACTTGTACAAGGTGGAATCAGTGAAGTAGGCTTCAACCCCCTCGAAAGGGTCAATGTCTGCAAACTCCGTCCGGATGATGTCATTGGTGGACACGTACTTCATACATTGGTAGAGTGTAGATGGCACCACCATGTACTCATGCAGCCATGGACGACCCAGTAGGAGGTTGTAGTTGACGTCGACGTCCACGACATAGCAAGTCACCTCGGTTCTGAGGTTACAGATATGGCATTTTAGCCGTATTTTTCCCAGCGGCTCACTTTTGCTAGCATTGAAGCCACTGATTGTTGTGTAGGAAGGCGTCAGACGGTACATTGGGATCCCCAGTGTTGAGAGCAGCATCTTCGGAATAATGCTATAGGAAGACCCCGGATCGATCTGAATCCGCTTCACCTTGACTGAACCGATATACCCTGTATAATACAGCGGCTTGTTGTGTAGGTTGTGCTTGAGCAGCATGTCTTGTTGGGTGAAGGTTATGTTGGGGTTAACTTCATCCGCACAATGACAGTGCGCACATATAGTCGGGGTATCCTCAGGCTGCTTGACCTGACTGATGAAGGACTCAGCATCCTTCAGGGCTTTACAGAGAGCTTCACGAGTGTCCTTGGAAAGGCAAAGAAAGAGATAGACGGGCAGGAGTACTGGC
Source organism: Iris pallida (assembly GCA_029216955.1). Lineage (NCBI taxonomy): Eukaryota > Viridiplantae > Streptophyta > Magnoliopsida > Asparagales > Iridaceae > Iris > Iris pallida. The sequence continues at coordinate 128,110 of JANAVB010015309.1, read as the reverse complement.
AAGTTGTGCCAGTATGTCGAAGTTGTGGGGCTTGGCTAGCCCCGAAGCATTCTCCTTTCGCAGAGGCTTATCGAAACGGGCCTCTACATGCTTCTGCTTAATGGCTGCTAGGGGCTTAGATGGGCCCTATTCCTGGGTAGCAGGGACGGTGCAAGGAGGCACCACCTCGACGGCAACTTCGTCAGGTTGGGCGTTCTGATGTGAACGCGTCTGTACAGGAAGTTCCTCTTCCGCAGAGGAAGAGACCATGCAGCAAGATTTGATCTTCCTGCCCTTAGTTTTGGAGGCAGAGCGTACCTCCGATTGAGTAACCTTGGAGACGATATCAGGGTGAACCCATAAGACCTCTCCCCGAGATGTGGTGAGTGGGATGAGTCCACTCACGTTGTCACGAGTAGGTGGTAAGTTAACCACCTCTATTGTCGCCTTAGGGATGGGGACGACGCCATCTTGTGTTGTGGTTGGCGGCAAGGTACCAAATTGAAGTGACACCAGGTTGGTCGAGACCGTTTTCTCCTCGTAGTCGACGGAGATAACATCCGCATTGATCATGTGCTGGATGTAATTTTTGAGGACGTAGCAGTCCTTAGTTGGATGTCCGACAAACCGATGGTAGTGACAGTACCTCGGATTGTCCACTTTCCCAACCTCGTCGGGATGCTTCGGGTCCGACAACTTGATCTTGTCACCCTACTTCAGTATCTCGAAGAGTTGCAAGGTGTCTTCATCGTTGAAAGAATAAACCTCCTTTGGCCTTGGTGCAAGTGGAGGCTTCTGAGTAGGCGCTGATGCACCTTTTGAGGCATTGACAGTCAATGCCTGTTTTCCCTTCGTCTCTCGTCCAGGGTTGTTGGCTGTAGGCCATTTCCTCTTGTCCTCAAAGGCAGGGAAACTAACTCCCGGAAGGTGAGCATTGGACGCCTTCTTTTCTGTTGCTTCGACTTCGATGATCAAGGAACTCCAGTCGGGAGGAGGAGTAGAGTTATGCCAGAGGGTTTCATCAGTAGAACCAAATATAATATCATCTACATATATTTGGACTAAGAGAATAGTGTCTTTAAAAGATTTTATGAAAAGTGTGGTGTCAATTTTTCCTTTAGAAAAACCTTTCTCAAGTAAGAAATTGCTTAGCCGTTCATACCAAGCTATAGGGGCTTGTTTGAGGCCATATAGCGCTTTCTTCAGCTTGAAAACATGGTCGGGAAATTTATGATTTTCAAAGCCAGGAGGTTTTTTCACATAAACTTCCTCCTTAATAAATCCATTTAAGAAAGCACTTTTAACATCCATTTGAAATAATTTGAAATTTTGAAAATTTGCAAATGCACAAAGCATCCGAATGGATTCCAATCTAGCAACAGGAGCATACGTCTCATCATAGTCGATACCTTCCTCTTGGTTGTATCCTTGGGCTACTAGACGAGCTTTGTTGCGTGTGACTGAACCATCTTCATTTACTTTGTTTCTAAAAACCCATTTAGTACCAATGATCGAGTGATTGGCCGGTCTAGGAACGAGCTCCCATACTTGGCTCCTCTCGAATTGGTTGAGTTCCTCTTGCATAGCAGAAATCCAAAATTCATCATTAAAAGCTTCTAAAATGTTTTTCGGCTCAATTTGTGAAATAAAGGCAGTGCTAGCAATAGAGTCTCTTAATGATGATCTAGTAGTTACTCCACGTGAAATCTCACCTATTACCAAATTTTTAGGATGTGCTGGCTTGAAAGAGAATTTCTTTGGCAAGCCCTCCAGAGAATTGGTTTCGGTTGTGGTATTCATTGGAGTAGAAGTTGATGGCTCAACGTCATCATCAAGAGTAGCTGCTGCACTGTTATCTTCATCAAAAGTCACATTTGAAGACTCTTCCACAATTAATGAGTGTTTGTTAAAAACTCTATATCCCTTGCTCTTGGTAGCATAGCCAAGGAAAATATCATCGTCATCTTTGGCATCAAATTTGCCTAAGTTGTCTTTGGTGTCAAGGATAAACAATCTCAACCAAAAACTCTAAAATAAGAAACATTTGGGGTTCTTCCAAACCAAAGCTCGTAGGGTGTTTTCTTCGTAATAGGACGAATAAGCACCCTATTTAAAATGTGGCATGTTGTACTGACAGCTTCAGCCCAAAAGTATTTCGGAAGTGAAAACTTGTTCAACATGACTCTAGCCATATCGCCAAGAGTCATATTCTTCCGCTCCACAACACCATTTTGTTGAGGAGTTCTTGGACAAGAAAATTCATGATCAAAACCATTAGAATCACAAAACTTTTCAAAATCTGTATTTTCGAATTTGCCTCCATGATCACTTCGGATTCGAGTAATCATGTAGCCTTTTTCGTTTTGAACTTTCTTTGCAAAAATCTTAAAAACCGAAATAGCATCACTTTTATTTGTAAGAAAGAAAACCCAAGTAAATCTAGAAAAATCATCAACAATAACAAAGGCGTAGAGTTTTCCACCAAGACTGGCTACTCTACTAGGGCCAAATAAATCCATTTGAAGAAGTTGCAAAGGTCTAGTAGTACTTACAGAGTTTATGGAATGAAATGAGGACTTAGTTGCCTTATTCAATTCACATTCGGCACATACCGTGTCCTTTTTGAATGTGATATCGGGCAAGCCTCTAACTAGCTTCTTAGTCGATAGCCTGGATATAGTATCCATGTTGGCATGACCAAGACGCTGGTGCCATAATAATCTTTCATCCTTATGAGCATATAGGCATCTACCTGCATTGTTAGTATCTATAGACAAATAAAAAATATAAATATTATCCTCTCTTACCCCTTCAAAAGCAATGTCTCCCGTTGACCTATCATAAATAAAGCATTTATTTTGTCCAAAGTTAATGTCATATCCATGGTCAGCAAGATGACTAATGCTGAGCAGGTTATGCTTTAACTCGATCACTAGGCAGACATCCTTTATTACGGAAGAGGGAGGATAACCAATAATACCATTACCTATAATATACCCTTTTAGGTTGTTACCGAAGGATACATATCCTTCTCTCTTCATCGATAGTGATGCGAAAAGATTTGCGTCTCCCGTCATATGCCGCGAGCATCCACTATCGAGAATCCACATACTCTTAGTTGAGGAGGGAAGGTCCACCTACATCAAGAGTAGATGTGACCTTTGGTACCCAAGTTCTTGAGGGTCCTGAAAAGTTAGTTTTTGGAAACCATGCATATATCTTTCTATCTACTAATCTTCTAATTCTAGATTGTGGTGAAATGTGTCCATGTAAACCACAATAAGTACATATAGCATTCCTATTTATGTTAGGAGCATGCATATGATGTCTATGAGTAGAATGATGTGGAGTAGCATGATGATATGTAGAGTTAGCATGGTGATGATGTCTATATGTAGAGTGATGTGGAGCAGTATGGTGATAATGTCTATAAGGAGTAGCATGTTGATGATGTTTATATAGAATAGCATAGTGATGATGTCTATATGTAGAGTGATGTGGATTTTGTGCAACATACTGATGGTTGTATCTATGTGTAGTATGATGATTATTTCTACGTGCATGTGGTTTGTGTGCATTATGAAAGTGTGTCTATATGTAAGCATGATTAAGAGCTGCAGGTGGATGACGTGTTTGACTAGTATGAGTAGTGTCATGCTTTGTGTGTGTCTCATGTGATTGGGTTTGAGGTTGAGTAACCTGTTTTCCCAATTTAGTCTCTAATTTGTTGGAGACAGCCTGCAGTTCAGTAACCTTAGCATTCAAACCATGTATATCTTAGTAATAGAAATCTTGTGTCTACTCTTTTCTTTTGCAAGCTCCGTGTTTAGTGCTGTGATTTCTTGTGTTTGTTGTTTAATGCGTGCTTCGACATCATGTAAGCTTATTTTAAGCTTAGATACCTCATTTGTGACATCTGTGGGTGAAGTGTCCCTAATGTTATCAAGCAGTAAAGAAAGTCTTTGAATTTTGACTTCATGACTTTTGATCTTTTCCTTGGCATGTTTATATTTACCAATGACCTTTTTATGATCATCAAGTAAGCTTAGATACCTCATTTGTGACATCTGTGGGTGAAGTGTCCCTAATGTTATCCGCTCCCGAATAACCGGATACGAGTCGGACACGCCCATCCTTTGTCATTAGAATAACAAAGTAAGCTGTACCATTCTAGGGAAACTAACCAGATATCAAGACAAGTATGAAACACAGCATCTATAAAAATGTATCCCAGAGTAAAGTACAATATCAGAATTTATTACATTCCAGAATGACAGAAAGTCTACTAGTTTCAATACATGGAAAATAATAGGGAAACTAAGGAAATCTCTAGGCTTCTGCAGCCTCTAAGTCATGAGCTACACCAGCTAGCTCTCCTGCATCAATAGGCTCCTCGTCATAGAATGTATCGCACAAGGCCTCCAACTCACCTGCAACATATCCTATTCAGGAGCGGAGCAAAGTATATCCAAAGAAATGAACATATACATCATGGTATGAATCAAGAAAACAGGAATAAATGTAAAGTACAGGAAATAAGAACAAGACATGAACTGAATAGGAATACTGAAAGTAAAACCGGGAACATGGTATGAATCCTGAGCATGAAATACAACCTGAATCATGAAATACAACCTGAACATGAAATACAACCATGAATCCTGAAATACAACCTGAATCCTGACATGTGCAATAATGAAATACATCTAGATTGTGATCGGCTTGGGTAGATGCAATAAACATGAAATGGTACGGCTTTGCCCCCGTGTGCACGGTACGGGACCAAGCTATTCACATGAGTAGTAACAGGGTTTGATCACATATCTATAGTATTTCCCCTCCAGACACAATAAAACATGGAACATGAAATCAGACAATATCGTGAAATATCGTGTCATCAAGGAGATACAAGAAGGATATGAAGACATGAGAAATGAACAAATCAGAGGAGTATACTTGCCTGTCTCCGGGTGATCGAGAAAGAGTAGTGGAGCTGGAAATCTTCCTGTAAAGTAATTAAGTTTAACAATTTAACAACTATTTATCAAAAGTAAGCTACTAACTATTTCCTATATTTATAGAGCTTGCTAGGTATCCTTATATTTAACCCTCACCAATCATCCTAGTTAAAACTTAAAGTTCCTAAACATGATGTTCTTACTATATTCTAGAATATTATAGATGTGAACTACAAGTATTTTAATTGAAGGACAGGACTGGTGATTAAAAATTGGAAACTCAATTGGGTTTAATACTCTATCAGTCTCAGGTTATTGAGGCAATATAAGCTCATAAATCAGTCTTGAATCCTCGACATATTGACTTGTTAATAAATCCACCTAGTGTTCCCTTTTTGTTATCAAGGCAAAAGTCAATGGGTGGTCCTGGCCTTCCCATTGAATACTAACTGTTTGTAAGAACCTGATCATAATCAGATATGTCCTACAGCTATTAGTCCCCTGTAGAATAAGGAAAGCATGTAAATGCTTCTAACATTGGTTAACTAATATCATTTGGCTCACATACATATAGACACTTGTTTTTCCCAGTCAACAATTTACTATCAGTCTTCATTTAGACTGTAAATGAATTCCTCAAATCAGCCAGCCACCAACATCATACTCACTGCTTCTATTTTAGAAAAATTCCTGCAGGAACATACCAATACTTGCTCATTCCCCATGGCTATCTATTAGCTTAACACATACGAGAATTCAGCTGCTAAAATCAGACACTTCATACAGGTTTGTATAACCCAAACACCAGCCTATGAAAACTACTACAACTCGTCAACCATCCTGCTCAGTTATTTCCAGGATCATTTTATAACACCAGATATTTACAATATAGGCTTAACTGAAATAAGCAAGCCAAGTATCAACTTAGGAAATTAACTACTCAATGAAATGCCAAGGAAACATTCATTTAAGCCACATGCCACCCTATGGAATTCCACCCTTTTGCCTGAATTCTAAAATACAGGAACTGTTCTTCATTAAGTTCACAAGGTTGCTACCCCCACCAGTCAATCTGAGACCAAACTATAGCTAATCACTGCTGCTACTACTACAATCTATGTTAATTACATTCACTGAATATTTTGGTGAAGGATCAACATTTAAATATCAGTCTATATACCAGTCCAAGTTGATACAAATCAACCCTATCCATACTAGATAAACACTCTAAATACCACAGGCATGTGAACTGCCAATACACAACAACCCTCCAAGTCTTCCCAAATCATAAAAACGTTCCTGGCAACTGCTATATTTGCTTAAGGCATAACCTAAAAACATCCACAAACTCAGATACTTGACAGTATCTGCTGTCGAGATTGGTTACTAAAATGCAACAAAACAAGAAAGTTTAAACTTCTCCTTAATGAGCTGAACCTAACTATCCCTGTTCAATCATTCAGTAACATAACTTAACAGGGAAACAAGGATAGCATAGGACCCCATATATCAGGATCAGTCCTGATATTTCCCAAAGTTAGGACTGAAGATCAATCCTGCAAGGAACAAATCCAATAGTGATAGGTTACCAAGATGCCACCCTGATTGAACCTATCCATTCAAATAAATCAACTAGCCACAGAGGCCTAAGGTTAGCAAATAACTCTCGAATTCCCAAGTATTAATACAGTCCTATAAATTTGCAAAACCAGATGACTGGATGTATAAACAGTGTAACTTCAACTCCCTTCTTAATACCAGAAATATTTTGGACAGAAATCTATCATTCTTCCTATTCTTGATACTGAGTTTACAAAATCAATGATCTATTTCTAAAATCCAGCTATAGGCCAGTTATCAAACTAAGCATACACATAATTTCCTGATGAATGAATATAACTAACCTAATCAAGAACGCTGATATCACAAGGATTGTAGGATTTACCTGAACCCAAAATGTGTCTGATACTTGTAAGGACAGGTAATTGCTCAACACCACCCACTGCTCTAGAACAGACCATCAAGAGACAATCAATCAGAACAGAGTAATAGCTGTCAGGTTGCATAGAATGTAAATGGATCAAGATATCGTAGATATCGCACTTACCTAGTTATTTCCAAAAGTTCACAATCTATGTCGAGGATCGATCCATTCAAGGAAATCTAACATAGAGATGATCACAAAATTTAGAACAGGCCTCACTGAAATCAGAAATATAATGATTTTTCAATCATTATAATAGGTTGATCCAAATCAGGGATCTCACCTCCTGCTCTTGTTAAACGAATGATTGATGATCAGGATGTCATAGATCTAAACTTCTAGATCTGATCAAAAAAGAATCAACAATTATTCCAACCTTAGAAATTCAGCAACTCAATCAAAACAGAGAACAAACACTTGATTTAAACATACATTTTTGAATAGCAAAACTTCAGATCTAGATCAAGAGATCTATACTCTGGATCGATGATCTACCAAGAACAGATTGGATCACAAAAGAGGAATATGAAAGAATGAGTCGTTCAATCGACGATGTAAGCATTTGAGTTTCAAATTAGAAAGGACTATAGGTGAATCATCATTACCTAGTTCCAATGATCGACGCAAAATCATGCCGGCTCCATCACCATTACTCTCCTGATGAAGTCGAACTAGGTTGGGGAAGAAGAATTTCTACAGGAGCAATTTGTGGAATGAGGAAGAAGAGACGAATGATTGGTTCCTTAAATAAGCAATCAATAGCGTGAGGCTCAGGCTACTACTACTCGCGGGAAAACTCCACCTTTCTCTGACAGTTCTGTTAGAGGGGTGAATGGGTATTTCATTTGAAATTCCAACAGAAAAAGGGGTGTGGGCAAAATTTGAATGGCTAACCTACTGTTCCCTTAAGCCATAGCTCTTGGCTGAGACTAGGTTACGAGTTGTATGGGCTTAAGGGAAACTCAGTTAAAATTTAAAAAGGATTCCTAAGGGCTTTCAGGAATGGGCTGGAAGGAAATGGTTAAGTTGGTAAGCCCATTACCACTAGAATCATTAATTGATTCAACCCACATATATTTAAGGTGTTTAACAATATATTTTAAATTGTTAAATCAAAAATAAAGTGTGGCTAAAGAAATTTTTTTTTTAGGAAGGTGGAGTTACAAATACCTCCCCCTTGAAAAATTTCGCCCTCGAAATTCAGAAATACTCCGAAATCGATTTACGAAACACCCCAAATTATTTATTGAAGTTTTGGAAATTCAAAATACAAGAATACAATCAAGTGAACAATGTAGGATAGCGCTCTCGCATCTCATCCTCGCGCTCCCATGTGGACTCTCCCGGAGAGTGGTGTCTCCACATGACGCAGACAAGAGGAATGGTCTGGTTCCGCAGTCGCTTCTCCCTCCGGTCTAAGATCTCTACTGGCTGCTCCTCATTGGTCAAACTCGGGCCCACCTCTAGCTCTGAGTAGTCCACTACATGGCTCGGGTCCGAAATATAGCGTCGAAGCTGAGATACGTGGAAGACGCTGTGTACTCCCTCCAAGCAAGCTGGAATCGCTAGTCGATATGCCACCTCGCTAATCCGTGCTGTCACATCGAAAGGCCCGATGTACCTCGGACTGAGCTTCCCGGCTCTGCCGAACCGAATGATGCCTCTGGTCGGTGAGATCTTCAGGAACACCCTATCACCAACTGCGAACTCCAATGGTCGTCTGCTGCTGTCCGCCCAGTGCTTCTGCCGATCCTGCGCAACTCTGCAACGATCCCTGATCAGCCTGATCTTCTCAGCTGAGTCTACCACCATCTCTGGCCCAAGCAAAGCTCTCTCACCAACGTCGTCCCAAGATAGCGGCGTACGACACCTCCGTCCATACAATGCCTCGAACGGGGTCATCTCGATGCTAGCCTGATAACTGTTGTTATAGGCAAACTCTACTAGATGCAAATGGTCCTCCCACAAATTGCCGAAATCGAGTGCGCAAACCCACAGCATGTCCTCCAGCGTATGGATGGTCCTCTCAGACTGCCCGTCTGTTTGTGGATAATAGGCGGTGCTGAACTTCAGCTGTGATCCCAAGCTCATCTGTAGACTCCTCCAGAAGTGTGATGTGAAGCGGCTGTCTTGATCTGAAACGATGTTCACCGGCACCCCGTGAATCCTCACGATCTGACGCATGTAAAGGTCTGCAAGCTTCTCGGTCAACAGCCCCACCCTGAACGAAATAAAATGAGCAGACTTCGTCAGTCTGTCCACGATCACCCAAATAGCGTCCTTGCCACTGGGGGTACGTGGTAATCCAGAGACGAAGTCCATGGTAATGTGCTCCCATTTCCATTCCGGAAAAGGTAAGGGCTGGAGTAGTCATGCTGGTCTCTGGCGCTCCGCCTTGACTTGCTTGCACACAAGGCATCTGGAAACAAATCTGGCGACGTCTCTCTTCATCCCATACCACCAAACATACTCCCGTAGATCCTTGTACATCTTGGTAGACCCAGGATGTATAGAATAATGCGACTGGTGGGCCTCCTGCATCGCCTCCTCCCGCAAGTCCTTGGGCACACATAGCTGGCTCCCGTGCCTCAAGGATCCGTCCTCTGCAATGGTGAAGTCGTCGAGAAAACCTGCCTCCGCCTGAGCTCTAAGACATCGGAGTCCCTCATCAAGAAGCTGGGCCTCCTTGATCTTCTCTAACAATCCCGACTGTATCTGCATGTGCATCATCTGTCCTCCAAATCCTGGCAGAACAATCTCAATCCCAAGGCTCTCCAGATCCTCTAGAAGATGCCGGTCCATGGTGAGATACATGGCAACATGATATCGACTGAGAGCATCTGCAACCATATTCGCCTTCCCAGGATGGTACTGCAGACTGATGTCGAAGTCCTTCATGAGTTCCAGCCATCTGTGCTGCCTCATATTTAGCTCCTTCTGAGTAAAGACATATTTCAGGCTTTTGTGGTCCGTGAAGATGTCCACTCGCTCTCCATACAGGTAATACTTTCACAGTTTCAAGGCAAATATGACTGCTGCAAGCTCCAAGTCATGTGTAGAATAATTCTTCTCATGGGGCCTCAACTGTCTAGAAGCATAAGCTATAACCTTCTTGTTCTGCTCAAGCACACATCCCAAACCCTTCCGTGAAGCGTCGCTGTAGATGACGAATCCTCCTGATCCCGATGGCAAAGCTAGAACTGGCGCTGTCGTGAGTCTTCTCTTCAATTCTTCAAATGCTGACTGGCAGGCGTCGCTCCAGATGAACTTCTCGTCCTTCCGCGTAAGCTTCGTCATGGGCTCTGCTATCCTGGCGAAATTCTTCAAGAACTTCCTGTAGTATCCTGCTAGCCCCAGGAAACTACGAATCTCAGCTACTGATGTGGGAGGTGCCCAAGCTTCTACTGTTTCAATCTTCTTGGGATCCACAGAAATCCCTTCTTCTGTCACCACATGCCCTAAAAACTCCACCCGATCCAAGAAAAACTCACATTTCGAGAGTTTCCCGTACAGCTTCTCCTTCCGCAGTATCTCCAACACAATCCGCAGGTGCTCCATATGCTCCTCCTCCGTCTTCGAATAAATCAGAATGTCGTCAATGAAGACTACGACAAAATTGTCCAGATACTTGTGAAAAACTTTATTCATCAAGTTCATAAAAACTGCGGGGGCATTGGTGAGTCCGAACGGCATCCCCAGGAACTCATACTGGCCATATCGAGTGTTGAAGGCTGTCTTCAGAATATCCTGCTCCCGAACCTTCATCTGGTGATACTCCGACCGAAGGTCAATCTTGGAAAAGACCCTCGCTCCACTCAGCTGGTCAAACAACTCATCAATACGCGGCAAAGGGTACCTATTCTTGATCGTGATGTTGTTGAGTGCATGGTAATCGATGCACATCCTCCCCGTTCCATCCTTCTTGGGCACGAAAAGTACCGGTGCTCCCCAGGGTGAAGCACTGGACCGAATGAAACCCTTGCCCTCCAGCTCATCAATCTGGGCCTTCAACTCTGCAGCTTCCTTCGGGTTGATCTTGTAACAATGCTGGGACTTCGGCGCTGATCCGAGCACTAAGTCGATGCTGAACTCCACGTCTCGATCTGGCGGCAATCCTGGCAATTCCTCGGGAAAGACGTCGAGATACTCTGCAATCAGCGGATGCGGCAACTCCTGGTCTTCTGCAACTGCTCCGAAGTAGACTCCCTCTGGCCCCTCTGCAACTCGTCTGCTGATCTCGAACTGTGGAAGTCCTGGCGGGCTGAAAGTCACCTTCCCTTCATGACAGTCTATTACGGCAAACTGCTCGCTCATCCAGTCGATGCCGAGGACTACGTCGAATCCGGACAATGGCATCACCAGAAGTCGAGCCCTAAGTTCTCGTCTAGCTACAGTGATAGGGTAATCCACCATCTCGCTGATCGGCACAATCCCATCTCCTGTCATAATCTGACAATTCCTCCTAGTGGGCTTGGGTGTGAAGCCGTGTCTATGCAGAAACTCATATGATACAAAGCTATGTGTGGCTCCAGAATCAAATAAGGCAATGGCAGGAAATGAATGAATGATAACAGAACCTGTGATGACATCTGGAGCTGCCTCCTCCTCAACTGCGGCCAAGACGTAAGCACGTCCTTGCTGTGCTCCTTCCCTCTGCTGCTGCTGGTGCTGTACAAGCCTCTGATACTGGGGTGGTAGAGCTCCTCCTCTCTGGGGTGCAGGTAATGCTCTGGGTGGTACAGGCGGTGGTCCTCCAGCTCCTCGGGGTCCTCCTGCTAGTCTGGCTGTAGCCTGAGGGCAGTCCCTCATCTGATGTGCGTCTGATCCGCAGAAAAGGCAAAGTCCGAGCCTCTTACGACAGACCTCCACGTGGTGTCCCGGTCGATGGCAATATGTGCAAGTGATCCGCTGCTGCCTCTGATGCTGAGCTGCTGGAACTCTGGCAGGACGATGCTGAACTGCTGCCTGATGATGTGGCCTCGCCGGAGTCTGCATCTGCACCCTCTTCGCTGGCGCCTGGTAACTGCTACTGCCGACGTCCCTATCCCTCTTGGGCCTCGGGTCCATCTCCTTCTCGACTGCCTGGGCGATCTTAAGGATGCTAGTGTAGGTAGTCGACTGGCTAATAGCTACTGCATGCCGCAGCTGCCTGATCAGACCCTTCTTGAATCTCCAGGCCCTGTCCTCTGGCTCTCTAACTAGGCTCTTAGCGAATCTGCTGAGTCTCGTAAACTCCAAAGTGTACTCTGCGACCGTCATAGTCCCCTACTGTAGCGCCTCGAACTGTATCCTCAGCTCATCCCGCTCCACCTCTGGATAGAACTTCTCCTTGAACAGGGTTTTGAAAACAGTCCAAGATACATGGGGCTCCGTCAACTGGAGGTCCTCCCGGTACCACGTCCTCGCCAAGTCGAAGAGTCGCATGCTGGCCACCTCCACCTTCGTGTCATCCGGAATATTCGCCAACCTCAAGGTCCTCTCCATATTCTCTAGCCACTCATCTGCATAGATGATCCCCTCGTTGCCCCAGAAGTCCAGCAGGCAGAGGTTCTGGTACTCCTTGGCCGTCCCTGGTCTCGGTCCTCGTGGTGCTGGAGGTGCTACTGGTGCTGGTGCTGTCGGCTCTCTGGTCCTCAGCGCGTCGACGACAGTCGCTCTGAACTGCGCTGCCTGATGGTTTTGTGCCTCCAGAAAGTGCTGAAACATCGCCATCACCTGGGTGCCGTTAAACATCATCGTCGGCGACAGTGATGGAAAGATAGGAGGCGCTGGCGGAAGCTGATCTGCCTGGACGTCTGGTGTGGGCTGCTCTGTACCGCCTGCAACTCCAGACTGATCTGCGGTCTTCCTTGTGGCAACCATCCTGCATAAAAGGAAAACTTCGTTGAACGACAAACCCTAAAAACCTAATAAACAATATTTTTATAATATCAATGCACCTGAAAACATGATAAACCTGATATACCCTTATTTCCCGATTTTCCTATGATGTGTTCAAGTTTCCCTAGTGTAATCAAGTCACCCAATAGTATACTAAGGCCTAGGTACCATTAGGCTAGACCTGCATGGGCCACCACTAAAAACATGTCACGACCCGCTCCCGAATAATCGGATACGAGTCGGACACGTCCAGCCTTTGTCATTAGAATAACAAAGTAAGCTGTACCATTCTAGGGAAACTAACCAGATATCAAGACAAGTATGAAACACAACATCTATAAAAATGTATCCCAGAGTAAAGTACAATATCAGAATTATTACATTCCAGAATGACAGAAAGTCTACTAGTCTCGATACATGGAAAATAATAGGGAAACTAAGGAAATCTCTAGGCTTCTGCAGCCTCTAAGTCATGAGCTGCACCAGCTTGCTCTCCTGCATCAGTAGGCTCCTCGCCATAGAATGTATCGCACAAGGCCTCCAACTCACCTGCAACATATCCTATTCAGGAGCGGAGCAAAGTATATCCAGAGAAATGAACATGTACATCATGGTATGAATCAAGAAAACATGAATAAATGTAAAGTACAGGAAATAAAAACAAGACATGAACTGAATAGGAATACTGAAAATAAAACAGGGAACATGGTATGAATCCTGAGCATGAAATACAACCTGAATCATGAAATACAACCTGAACATGAAATACAACCATGAATCCTGAAATACAACCTGAATCCTGACATGTGCAATAATGAAATACATCTAGATTGTGATCGGCTTGGGTAGATGCAATGAACATGAAAGTACGGCTTTGGCCCCGCGTGCACGGTGCGGGACCCAAGCTATTGACATGAGTAGCAACAGGGTTTGATCACATATCTATAGTATTTCCCCTCCCAGACACAATAAAACATGGAACATGAAACCAGACAATATCGTGAACTATCGTGTCATCAAGGAGATACAAGAAGGATATGAAGACATGAGAAATGAACAAATCAGAGGAGTATACTTGCATGTCTCCGGGTGATCGAGAAAGAGTAGTGGAGCTGGAAATCTTCCTGTAAAGTAATTAAGTTTAACAATTTAACAACTATTTATCAAAAGTAAGCTACTAACTATTTCCTATATTTATAGAGCTTGCTAGATATCCTTATATTTAACCCTCACCAATCATCCTAGTTAAAACTTAAAGTTCCTAAACATGGTGTTCTTACTATATTCTAGAATATTATAGATGTGAACTACAAGTATTAAAGGACAGGACACTGGTGATTAAAAATTGGAAACTCAATTGGGTCTAGTACTCTATCAGTCTCCGGTTATTGAGGCAATATAAGCTCATAAATCAGTCTTGAATCCTCGACATATTGACTTGTTAATAAATCCACCTAGTGTTCCCTTTTTGTTATCAAGGCAAAAGTCAATGGGTGGTCCTGGCCTTCCCATTGAATACTAACTGTTTGTAAGAACCTGATCATAATCAGATATGTCCTACAGCTATTAGTCCCCTGTAGAATAAGAAAAGCATGTAAATGCTTCTAACATTGGTTAACTAATATCATTTGGCTCACATACATATAGACACTTGTTTTTCCCAGTCAACAATTTACTATCAGTCTTCATTTAGACTGTAAATGAATTCCTCAAATCAGCCAGCCACCAACGTCATACTCACTGCTTCTATTTTAGAAAAATTCCTGCAGGAACATACCAATACTTGCTCATTCCCCCTGGCTATCTATTAGCTTAACACATACGAGAATTCAACAGCTAAAATCAGACACTTCATACAGGTTTGTATAACCCAAACACCAGCCTATGAAAACTACTACAACTCGGCAACCATCCTGCTCAGTTATTTCCAGGATCATTTTATAACACCAGATATTTACAATATAGGCTTAACTGAAATAAGCAAGCCAGGTATTAACTTAGGAAATTAACTACTCAATGAAATGCCAAGGAAACATTCATTTAAGCCACATGCCACCCTATGGAAATTCCACCCTTTTGCCTGAATTCTAAAATACAGGAACTGTTCTTCATTAAGTTCACAAGGTTGCTACCCCCACCAGTCAATCTGAGACCAAACTATAGCTAATCACTGTTGCTACTACTACAATCTATGTTAATTACATTCACTGAATATTTAGGTAAAGAATCAACATTTAACTATCAGTCTATACCAGTCCAAGTTGAGACAAATCAACCCTATCCATACTGGATAAACACTCTAAATACCACAGGCATGTGAACTGCCAATACACAACAACCCTCCAAGTCTTCCCAAATCATAAAAACGTTCCTGGCAACTGCTATATTTGCTTAAGGCATAACCTAAAAACATCCACAAACTCAGATACTTGACAATATCTGCTGTCGAGATTGGTTACTAAAATGCAACAAAACAAGAAGGTTTAAACTTCTCCTTAATGAGCTGAACCTAACTATCCCTGTTCAATCATTCAGTAACATAACTTAACAGGGAAACAAGGATAGCATAGGACCCCATATATCAGGATCAGTCCTAATATTTCCCAAAGTCAGGACTGAAGATTAATCATGCAAGGAACAGACCCAATAGTGATAGGTTACCAAGATGCCACCCTGATTGAACCTATCCATTCAAATAAATCAACTAGCCACAGAGGTTCACTTAATATGGTATCACAACTACACTCGATTTCCACCATATGGAGAGTACATTATCGGCCTAAGGTTAGCAAATAACTCTCGAATTCCCAAGTATTAGTACAGTCCTATAAATTTGCAAAACCAGATGACTGGATGTATAAACAGTGTAACTTCAACTCCCTTCTTAATACCAGAAATATTTTGGACATGTCACGCCCCGCTCCCGAATAATCGAATACGAGTCGGACACGCCCAGCCTTCGTCGATGGACACAACGAAGTAAGCTGTACAATACTAAGGAAAACTCCAAGATACAAGAAATATAAACCACCACAGCTGCTACACATGTTCCCAGAATCACCACAATCCACAAGTTAATTATACAATATCATTCGGAGACAAATCTGGTAACATGAATAAAAATTATACAATCCTGAAATCCTCAATACAATACATGATGAAATCCTCTAAAAATAAATCTAAGAAAAGACCTAACTATAACTCTGAAATTCTAAGTCCATCCTGAGGTTCAACTCTATCCTGGCTTCGGGCTCTGGCCCATGAAGAAGATACAACATCCCCAAGTAAACCTGCAACGATCCTGTCAGGAAAAGAGCAAAGTACAACCCCGACAAGAAACTCTAAACAATGTAAACTGAAATGCATAAAAAAGAATCACAAGATGAACCATGGTACCAGACTGGAATATGAAACCGTAGTACAAGAAATAAACGATAAACTATAGTACCGGATCCAGAAACAATGAACTATAGTACCAGATCCAGAAGCAATGAAACTAATCTATCAGTGTAACATGCATTTGAAATAACTATCAGAGTATGTGACCGGCTGGGTAAACAGTGAACAGTAAACAATAAACAATGGTACGGCTTAGAGTCTCACGTGCACGATGTGAGACCTAAGCTATTAGTCAATGCCTAACTAAAATTGGATTGGTCACATATCTGTAGTATTTTCCCACCCCAATGTACAAGTAAGGAACAATGAACTCTGAACAATGAACGGCGAACAATGAACGGTGAACAATGAACAATGAACGGTGAACAGTAAACAATGAACAATGAACAGTCGTGTGTACAACGTGTCAATATAAGAACAAGAAACAAGACAGAAATACAGAGTTAAGAGATCGAATCAGTGTACTTGCATTTATCCTTGCAAATCCAATGTGTCTCAAAAGTCTCCACCTAGAGTACGGCAATAATATGTTATAATCTAAAATGGCAACTGACTATCAATAAACTAACATCATAACTAGCTATTTATAATATCAATATATATCTATAAAAACTGGCAAATTAATATTACCAGCCAAATCTGTATATATATATAATATCTAGCAAGAAGTATTAGTTAGATAATAATAAATCTTGAAAATAATTGATTACTTTAGAGACTTGTATTTAGGAAATTTATTAGCAACCTGTCATGAATTGAACAGTATTAGTCTCTAAATCTTGAAAATAACTTTAGAGACTTGTTTTAAAACAACCTGTCATGAATTGAACAGTATGTAGACAGCATATCAAGATTTGGATTTAACTGAAAGTATTAGATTCAACTTAGTTCAGTCAAGTGGGTGTTGGCAATAAGTCGAATCCAGACTGCTCAACCAAATATGCAGCCTGATCTGCTGTTCAGTACTGGCAGGTCAAAACTTATACAACAGCTCATGCCTACACCAAATATGCTAATTTGGTAGTAATGCTCAAACCACAAACATTCCTAATGTCCCTATTAGGCATTCAAAACTTTGCTAGACTGAACTCAGTCAGTATCATCCCACACTTGGTACTAGACACTGGAATTTCAACTAACAGCCTCTACTAGCCAGGCCATACTCTAACAACCAACCATTCCTATCTATAAACAGGTTTCAACAACCACAACTAAATCATACAGGAAACTCACTCTACCTTCCTAATAGTGATTATGGTCCCTGTTCCTAGGTAAAGGTTGGTCAACACTTGCCTTGATATGAGTTTGACAGTTAACAAGATGAAATAAGGAGAGAATTTGGGTTTACTGAGATAAATCAATCCCTCACAGGACACTTAAACAAGGTTAGTCCAGAAGTAGTAGGTTTGATACTATATCAGTCTTTACTTAAAACTGATTCAATCCAACCAGCAATGGTGTTTAAGCAAACAATTTTTTGCATTCTATTACCCTGTCCAGTTAAGGAAATAGCCTGAATTGAACTCAGGATAAAATTCTAACATATAACACAATCAATCAACCCATACTCTCAAGTTATTCCTAGGAGTAATTGTTATATGATTCCAGAATAAATTCCCCAGGTTCAGTCCTGAATCAGGACAGGTATCACTCTTTCTCAAGCAATTAATATTCAGCCTAGCTACTAAGTTTCTAACCTGGGTTCAACCACAACTCACATATGGTTCATGCTAAACATAACCTGCAATAATGTCTTGTAGTGATGCTAAGCAACTTCGGAGATGGAACACAACTAATTTCCAGAACTACTTTCCTGCAGATTCAAGTTCTAAAAACAGCCTAACCTAATATAACTAACAGCTAGTATAGGTTCCACTCCGTTGTCTACTAACCGAGTTGACCCAAAATGACATTAAACCTGGTTTCATATTAATGTCTGAACTAATCATCCCCACATTTCCTTGTATCAATGATCTACTGATACATATAAATCCAACCTCACACAGCATCATATCAATACCAATTTCAACTCCAACACATGGAAACATAACAAAACAAAGTGCAATCACATACCTGTGTTGTGTCCGATACTACAACTTGCAATTATTTAGACTGTCCAGTAAGGCTGGTCTCCTGCTCCTGTGTCCGAAGCACCAACTTCCCGTGTCCGGTTTGACACCTCAACTGGTTCAGTCATTTCATCAAACACCAATCGTGCATGAATAGAAGAAGACATTCACGAGTTATATTTGCATCATTTCAACTCCAAAATTGGAGAAATTTCACAAGAGTCGATCGAGGACTCACCAATCACAAATCCCAATCAAAATTCAAGAAGGAAACAAGAATTTGACCCATTGAACTGTTCGTCACAAAACATAAATCAGTCGAGCTCAGCGACAACCAATTCAAAAATAAATTCGAAATTGCAACAGATCGGTGACACAAGAATCATTCAATGGACTTACGTGGATTTGAACACTCGGAGGAATAGTCGGAGACGGAGTTGATCTCTACAGAACCATCATCACTGATCAATCCATCCGAGAAGAACAGAGAAGAATTGATCGCTGCTCTCAACTCCGGCGATGGAATGCTCTGATCACTTCGTAACAGCCGATCTTCACTTCGCCATGGCTGCTGTGATTGGTACGCAAAGAAGAAGGAGGATTTTTGTAGGTCGCCACAGGCTTTGCTTGTAAGAGAATTGAT
Organism: Iris pallida; assembly: GCA_029216955.1. Taxonomy (NCBI): domain Eukaryota; kingdom Viridiplantae; phylum Streptophyta; class Magnoliopsida; order Asparagales; family Iridaceae; genus Iris; species Iris pallida. Next base: position 109,198 of record JANAVB010015309.1, on the reverse strand, counting down.
GGAAAGAGAAGGGATCTGGGTTTATTTATAGGTGGAGAAAAAGGGGCAGGCGGTTGCACGGGCAGCGTCGAGGCGGTTGGGCGGGCAGGGTCTTCGTCCCACGTGCAGAAAGGAGGGAAAAGGAAAGAATAGAAGGTGAACTGAAAATTTTGAATTTAAATGGTTGATTGGCTTATTGGTTTCAGGTTGGGTCGAACTATCGGTTTCTGGAACTGAACCCGCGCTCTACATTGCCAAGAGGCCGGGCTGAACTGGCTTAATAAGCCGGGCTGGGATTAATAAGCTGGGCTGGGTTTAATAAGCTGGGCTGAGCTTCTATCACTGATTAATTGTGTTGAAAAATAAGGAATTGTAATGGGTCAGTTGGCCTATACAATTGATGTAATTAAGCCTAAGAAAAAAATAGAAAAATAAAATCAGGAATAAAAGAAACATAAAAATGATTTAAGAATTAATTAATAATATAATTAATATTCAAATCAATAGCTAGGAATTAATCAAGAAAAATATGGAAAATATCTAATTCATTATAATAAAACCCAGGAGTCATTGACAGCTAAACTGTTAAATATAAATAGAGAAAAATTAAATGCATCCAATAATCGAATTATATATTCTAAAATAATAATACTAATCTCCAATTCCCAAAAATTACAAAATTTCAATAATTCGGAAAAGCGGGGTTACAGGACAGAAATCTATCTTCTTCCTATTCTTGATACTGAGTTTACAAAACTAAAATCAATGATCTATTTCTAAAATCCAGCTATAGGCCAGTTATCAAACTAAGCATACACATAATTTCCTGATGAATGAATATAACTTACCTAATCAAGAACGCTGATATCACAAGGATTGTAGGATTTACCTGAACCCAAAATGTGTTTGATACTCGTAAGGACAGGTAATTGCTCAACACCACCCACTGCTCTAGAACAGACCATCAAGAGACAATCAATCAGAACAGAGTAATAGCTGTTAGGTTGCATAGAATGTAAATGGATCAAGATATCGTAGATATCACACTTACCTAGTTATTTCCAAAAGTTCACAATCTAAGTCGAGGATCCATCCATTCAAGGAAATCTAACATAGAGATGATCACAAAATTTAGAACAGGCCTCACTGAAATCAGAAATATAATGATTTTTCAATCATTATAATAGGTTGATCCAAATCAGGGATCTCACCTCCTGCTCTTGTTAAACGAATGATTGATGATCAGGATGTCATAGATCTAAACTTCTAGATCTGATCAAAAAAGAATCAACAATTATTCCAACCTTAGAAATTCAGCAACTCAATCAAAACAGAGAACAAACACTTGATTTAAACATACATTTTTGAATAGCAAAACTTCAGATCTAGATCAAGAGATCTATACTTTGGATCGATGATCTACCAAGAACAGATTGGATCACAAAAGAGGAATCTGAAAGAATGAGCCGTCCAATCGACGATGTAAGCATTTGAGTTTCAAATTAGAAAGGACTATAGGTGAATCATCATTACCTAGTTCCAATGATCGACGCAAAATCCTGCCGGCTCCATCACCATTACTCTCCTGATGAAGTCGAACTAGGTTGGGGAAGAAGAATTTCTACAGGAGCAATTTGTGGAATGAGGAAGAAGAGACAAATGATTGGTTCCTTAAATAAGCAATCAATAGCGTGAGGCTCAGGATACTACTACTCGCGGGAAAACTCCACCTCTCTCTGACAGTTCTGTTGGAGGGGTGAATGGGAATTTCATTTGAAATTCCAACAGAAAAAGGGGTGTGGGCAAAATTTGAATGGCTAACCTACTGTTCCCTTAAGCCATAGCTCTTGGCTGAGACTAGGTTACGAGTTGTATGGGCTTAAGGGAAACTCAGTTAAAATTTAAAAAGGATTCCTAAGGGCTTTCAGGAATGGGCTGGAAGGAGATGGTTAAGTTGGTAAGCCCATTACCACTAGAATCATTAATTGATTCAACCCACATATATTTAAGGTGTTTAACAATTTATTTTAAATTGTTAAATCAAAAATAAAGTGTGGCTAAAGAAATTTTTTTTTTAGGAAGGTGGAGTTACACCATGGACATGGTTGCGAGATCATTTCCTTCTATGATGGCTGTCACCTTAGGGTTTCAAATCTTTGGTAGCCCCCAAAGTAGCTTGCAAATCTTCTCGTGATTTGAATATTGTTTGCCGAGCGAAGATAGGGGATTGATGATGTCGAGGAATCTTGTGAACATTTGCGTGATCGTCTCATTTGGCTTCATCTTGAAAGCCTCATATTCTTGAGTGAGACGGCTTATTTTTGATTCCTTGACTTGGGTGGTTCCTTCATGCGTCACTTCTAGAAGTCTCCATACTTCATGAGAGGTGGTGCATGTTGAGACCCGGTTGAACTCATTCCTGTCTATAGCACAGAACAAAGCATTAATAGCTCTCGCGTCGAGACTTGCCTGTTTCTTCTCCTCGTCAGAATATTTGTCATGTGGTTTCTCAACGAGATCACCATTGACAACTATCCTGGCAGGCTTTTTGTAACCATCGGTGACGATAGTCCACAGGTCGAAGTCTAGCGACTTGAGATAAAAGCTCATCCTTGTTTTCCAATAGGTGTAGTTAGTTCCATCAAATATGGGAGGCCTATGAGTGGACTGTCCTTCACCGTGATTGGAAATCAAGGATTATGTGGTTGCCATGGATCAGCTCTAGGATGTTAGTCCTTGTTGAGAGAACCGAGCTCTGATACCAGTTGAAGAACAGATGGCAACTCTAGAGGGGGAGGGGGGGTGAATAGAGTTTATAGCGATAATAGCCAATAAAAAATTAAACTCTTTCACAAGTAAAACTAATCAGAGTAAATACGGAAATAAATAAGGAGCAAGAAAGCATACGCAAACACAGCCGATTTTTAACCTGGTTTCCCTCGTTGAGGACTAGTCCAGGCCTGAGAACTCTAGTTCAGGATTAAATCCACTATTTGTGAAATAGTAGTTACACCCCATGCCTTTTTTTTCAGAAGAGCACGTCAACTTCTTACAAAGATCGCATTGGCGATGCTTGGAATTTTCCAAGCGACTTCTTGAACTCTTGCACAAATTCCTAACTGAAAAATGCTGAGCACTTGAGGCTTAGGGAGCTTGTGGCTAGTAGATGAAGAAGGGTATGGCTTGTATTGAGCTTTAGAGAGAAGAGAAGAGAAGATTGGATGAATAGAAATGAGAGAATTCATGGCCTATTTATAGGATACCAGTAGGCAGAATTCGGCCAGAAATTCTGGTAGGAATTTTCAAATATTTGGCCGTTGGACAACTTGCAACCCTAAAAATTAGGGTGCTAATTTTTAGGGGACAGAGTTCGGCCCGAACTCTGTGTGGAGGCAGAGTTCGGCCTGAACTCTGTCTCCAGAGCACAGAATGGATCTTTGGTCCAATGGACTTATTTTGATGTCTGTGGAGCTTTTGGATTTTGGGTAGGGTATAGGTTAAGTCTCAGATGCTCAGCACAACTCAGCTTACATAAGTCTAGACTCAATAAAATTATAAAATACAGACTCAAAAAATGACTTGCATTTGCAAAACTGAGTTGTTGTCTGACTTGAGCTGGATGTAGTCTTCATGTGTCGTATTGAATTATCGCAAGTATTATTTAGTCAATTTTATCAATATTTGGTTGATTGTGACTTTGTGTCAACAAAACCGAGTTTGGACAGAGTAAAAAACGGGAATGATTCCACTGGAGAAATATTTAGAGGACCTATTGTCCAAGGCGTATTCAAGACTCTTGAAATACGAATAATAGTTAGATGATTTTTCGAACCACATAAACATCGCACTGTACATTTACATGACTGAACATATGTGAACATTATTTACAAAATGTTACACATAGTATTTCTTCAGGAACATATCATTGATAGGCATCATGAGCAAGTCACCATCAGGCTTGGTTAGTCGGTACGCATCGTTAGAATACACTGATTCTATAATGAAAGGACCTTCCCATTTAGGCTGAAATTTCCCTTTTATTTTGTGCGTCATGACCATTGGTCTTCTCACTGCTAAGACTAGATCACCGACTTGGAAGATTCTTTCCTTCATCTTTTTATTGAAGGCTCTGGAAAGACGTGCTTGGTATACCTCAATGCGCTGCTGAGCTAACAAGCATTTTTTGTCTAGCACTTCGAGCTCCTGTAGTCGCAGACGGTAGCTTTCTTCGATAGTCAACTCGCTGGCTAATGCTACTCGAAGAGAAGGAATCTGGATTTCTAGGGGAAGAACTGCTTTGCTCCCATAAACCAGAGAGAATGTCGTACTGCCTGTTGGAGTCCGGACCGTTGTACGATAGGCCCATAGACATTCGCCGAGCTTCTCATTTTAATCATGCTTGTTTGAAGACACGAACTTTTTGAGAAGTTTAATGATGGTTTTATTGAAGGCTTCTGCTAGCCCGTTAGCCACTAGATTGTAGGCAGTAGAGGCTACATTCTGGATTCGATTCCTATCGCAGAACCGATAGAATGTATATCTTGCAAATTATGGACCATTATCATGGATGATCCTACGAGGTAGGCCGAAGTGGTAAATAACATAATATTTGATAAAACTGATCACGTTTGACGCCTTCACTTCGGTGAGCGGTGTAGCTTCCGCCTATTTGGAGAAGTAATCGGTTATGGCTAGGATGAACCGATGTCCTTTGGAGGATGGTGGGCTGATTGGGCCTATGACGTCCATACCCCAGGCTTCAAAGGCCAAGATGCTGCATCGGGTGTAGAAACTCCGAAGGTTGATGAATGAAATCGACATGGAACTGACAAGCTCTGCACTTTTTTGCATATTCAGTAACATCTGCTATCATCGTGGGCCAATAATAATCCATTCGTCAGAAGCGATCTTGTAATTTGGGGCCTGGTTGATGTACACCACAAACTCCATCGTGAGCCTCCCGGAGTGCATGTTTGGTTTCTATGTCTGATAAACATCGTAACAGTAGCCCATCATAAGAGCGTCGGTACAGCATCTTGGTAGCTGTGTTATAGTAAAATATGAGGGTTCACCTTTGGATAGACACTGCTTCCTTCGGGTCCTCGGGGGGGATTCCGTAGACGGCGTAGTCTATGAAAGGAAATCTCTAGTCTTTAACATTGAAGTTTGTTTCCGTTGTGTAACTGTGTTGAATATGCAAGGCATCTTTCACACAGAATAGTTCTCGACCAGACACTGTGATCGACTGCTGAGTGTTGGTAGGGACGGTCAAGGAAGCAGGGAGATTGGCTAGAGCATCTGCTTCTATATTCTGTAATCGAGGCACGTGCTTGATGAAGAATCTAGTGAAAGTTGATGCTAACTCAATTGTTGCTTTGTGATAGGGGATGAGATTTTCGTGACGAACTTCATAATGCCCTCGGACCTGACTAACTATTAGCTTGGAATCGCCGTAAGCTTTTAGATAGTCAACTCCCAGTTGTTTTGCCAGTTGCAGGCCGATCAATAGGGCATTATATTTTGCCACGTTGTTGGTGTAGGGTTCCATGAGAGAATATGCATGGTGTATAACCAGATGGTCGGGTGATACGAGCACGATGTCTGCTCCGGCCATAATATTTCCTTTAGGTCCTGTTCTTGATGCACCGTCAAAGAACATTCGCCAAATGGGGATTTCTTCAGTTGCGATGTTAGACTCTACTACTTCATCGGGGATTTTGTTATAGAGTTTGGAAGATTCTGGCACCGGATGAGCTGTTAGGAAATCAGCTAACGCTTGGCCTTTTACTGCATTCTGAGGAACGAACAACATATCGTATGGAGTCAACAGCATTCCCCATATAGCTAAACGGGAATTGAGAGAACCCAGTTTAGTCATGAGTATTCTGAGAGGGTTGACTTTAGATATGATGTGGATAGTCTGCCCAGACACATAGTGGCGTGTCTTCTGGATGTCAAATACCAGTACAAGGCATTCTTTTTCTATAGGTGTGTATCTGTGCTTGGCACCCACCATTGTGCGGCTGAGGTAGTAGATTGCCTGTTCATGGCTACCTTCATTCTTCTGAGCTAATAGGGCGCCAAGAGAATGGTTCATAGCGCGGACATATAGTAAGAAGTGCTTCCCTATTATTGGAGCTACCAATAGTGGAGGGCTTATGAGATACTTCTTGATGTCGTCGAATGTGCGTTGATATTGTTCAGTCCAGACGAAAGATATGCCTTTCTTCATGAGCTGAGTGAATGGTTAACACCTTCCAGAAAGGTTCGAAATGAATCGTCTGATGTAGGCTAGCCTTCCTTGCAGTCTGCATAGCTCTTTGAGGTTTCTTGGAGGATGCATATCGAGGATAGCCTTCATTTTCTCCGGGTCAAGATGTATATACCCTTTGAAGTGATGACGAAACCAAAGAACTTGCCGCTGGAGACACCTAGAAAAGACTTGGTTGGATTCATCATGAGTTGGTGTGCGCACATTAGTTCGAACACTGTTCTCAAGTCTTGGAGGTGGTTTCCCTTGGGACTACTTTTAACTGCGATATCGTCCATGTAGCACTCCACCATTTTGTGTAAATGATCACAAAAAATTGTGTTCATGGCTCGCTGGTATGTCGCCCCTGTATTTTTCAATCCGAAGGGCATCACCGTACAACAGTATACCCCCAACGGTGTTCGAAAAGATGTGTTCTTCTCATCGTAGGGGAACATCTTGATCTGGTTGTAGCCTGAGAATCCATCCATGAAGGACATCCGCTCAAAGCCGCAAGTATTATCGATCATTACGTCGGTGATCGATAGGGGGAACTCATCTTTCGGACATGCAGAGTTTAAATCACGGTAATCGATACAGACTCAAACTTTACCGTCCTTTTTCATAACTGAAATAATGTTGGTAACCCAGTCAGGGTGTTGTTCTTCGCAAATGAATCGACTGGCAATGAGCTTCTTAACTTTATTTTTGATGGCCTCCATAACATCTGGTCGGAATCGTTGTTGCTGCTGCTTCACTGGCTTAGCTTTAGATAAAATATTTAGGCGGTGCATGGCAACTTTAGGGTCCAGGTCTGGCATGTCTTCATAGCTTCGTACAAAGACGTCAATGTATTCTCTTATAAGCTGTATAAGAGATTATCGTTCACTGCCAGATAGACTTTTGCTGATGAAGATTGGTTTAAAAGATGATTCATCTCCTCTATTGACTTGGACGCCTTCGTCTTCGGTAGGTAGTTCACGTTGTTCGAAATGCAACTCCCACCTAGTATTCATCTTTTGAGCCCATTGTTCAAGCTCGATTGATTGGACATTGTCTGCAATTTGGTCAACTGAAACCATATTGACGGACAGAGTTGCTTTGAACATGTCGCTAATGCTGGAGTCTGAGTCCCAGAGGCAAGAATCAAAAGAATGAGAACAACGATCTGCCTTATCATCTGATCTTTCGAGAGTTGTTGGAGGAGTGACATACCAAAACCAACACCGTTTTGTTGATAATAGTTCTCAGGTTTGCCGGGAGGAGCAAAGTGACGTATTGGCAACCGTCGTCCCCGGCCGTAGTTTAGCCCCTGGTCGCTTTTTATGTCATATCCCATGTTCTGGATGATATTCTTGGCCTGCCAACTATATCGAAAAAGTTGCATTTTCCCATAGTCATAGTCAGCTTCCGTGTTGTGCTTGGGAGAAGTAGAGTCCGGAATGAACTTTCTTTCGCCAATTATTCAACCGAAGATGATTAGCTCTTCACCCTTCTTTTTGGCTGGAACGATGAAGTAGTGGATATCTTCTGGTTAAACTTTTTCCCGCAGATGAGGCATTGTGACCGGCATGTAGAGGTGTGGTCCTATGCCGTGCTCTAGACCGTATATCGTATCTATGTAGTAGTTTATAGATTGATAGACATCGGAGTAATTCAAAGATAAACCTTTACTAAGAAAATACACAAGTTCTTCTTCAGGGATAACATCATCCGCTGAAGGTACATTATTATGAGTATTGATATACTCATTGAGGGGATCATCATCTGGAAGAGGAGTCACAGTCTTGGCCAAGTTCACCACATAGGTTAATTCTTCAGGATTGGGAGGACGAACTTTAGCAGGTTCCACCCGAGGTGTCTCACGGAGAGTGATGGTTAATGGTTTGACTTTATCAGGGTTCTTCTTTTTCATCCAGATTGTGAGAGGCTTCGGAGTACTTTTTGGAGTAGTACGTCCTTTGACTCGGATAATCAAGGGACCATCATTGAAGGATGAGCTTGCTTCAGCTTCATCGTCAGCTTCGTTGCCGTCATCCTTAGGGGGCTGAGATTGGTAAAGTACCGAATCTCCTTAGTAGGCTTCGATACCCTTAAAAAGATCGACATCGACAAACTCCGTCTTCACGATGCCATCGCTGTTGACGTACTTAAAGCACTGGTAAAGTATGGAAGGAACGATCATGTTCTCGTGTATCCATGGACGTCCCAACAAGACATTGTAGGATACATTGGCATCGATCACATAACAAGAAACCTCCGTTCGGAGATCACCGATCTGGCACTTGAGACGGATCTTGCCCAGCGGGTGGCTTCTTCCAGATTGAAAGCCATGATAGTTGTATTGGTTACAGATAGCTTGTGCAGAGGGATTCCTAGAATTTGAAGTAAACTTCTAAGAATGATGCTGAGGGAGGAACCTGGATCGATGTGCATCCTATCTACCTTAATCGTCCTGATATACCCTGTATAGTACAGGGGTCTATCATGACAATTATTTTTGAGTAGCATGTCCTCCTGTGAAAAGGTGATGCTAGGCACCACTTCCATAGTACTGTGGCAGTAGGGACAGGAGACAGGGTCTTTAGCGGGGGCTTTGACTTCAGCGAGATAAGAGTCGGCATGTAGTAATGCCTCACTTAAGGCCTTTCGTGTTTCTTTGGAGAGTCGCAATAGATCGAACAGAGACAACCTGACAGGTGTATTGGCCAGCTGTGCCACTATGTCAAAGTTGTCGGACCGATCCATGCCTTCGGGAGCTGGCACCTTTAGAGACTTGTCAAATTGCGTTTCCTTTTACTTGGCTTTGTCGGTAGTTGAAGGCTTAGACGGGCCGGCTTCTGAGCTTGTGGGGGCAGCAGGAGCTTGAGAAGGTACTGCTTCTTCTTGTGTGGGGTCGTAAGTCCGTAGATAAGCCTTCCCCGATCGCGTCTCGCCAGATAGAACTTTGTAGATGGGATCAGACACCATATGGCATGACTTGTATTTCTTGCCCTTCTTTGCTTTGGGAGATACCACCCCCTGTGTCATTTCTTGCACAAGGTCCGGATGGACCAACATGATCTTACCATGTTCAGTCGTGAGTGGCACCAAGGTTGAGTTGCGAACTGGCGACAAGTTGACGACTTCCTTTATTGCCTTGGGGATCGGGATCATGCCGTCTGGGACTTCTGTGGGAGGAAAGTCACCAAACTGAAGAGATATCATGTTAGAAGATACGACCTTGTCTTCAACTTCGAGGTTGATCACTTGCCTGTCGATAAGCTGTTGTATCTTCTTCTTCAGGACGATGCAATCCTTGGTGGAATGATGCACGTACTGATGATAAAGACAGTACTTGGGATCGTTGAGTTGGTTCACCTCTGCAGGACGTCGTGGTGGAGGCAATGTTAGTTTATTACCCTTCGTCAATGTGTAAAAAATGTTAATGACATCGTCTTCGTCTTCGTCAAAGGAGAAGGTCTCCTTAGGCTTGTTGGAGGCGCCCTGAGAGTTGGAAGCTCCCTTGGAAGTGTCGACCTTCAGGACTTCTTTCCCTTTACCCCCACGGACAGGGATAGTTTGAGGATGCTTGCCCTTGTCTTCAGATTTGGGTGTTTTCAACCCCAGTAATTCCAGATTAGGAACATCATTTTCTGCAGCATCAGCGGCCCTAATGAAAGCGGGCCATGTATCATAATTATGTATACCCAGACAGAACTTTACTGTATGAAGGAAGTAATGTCGACAAGTATTCATAAGTTCTGAGTCTGGTATGCTAAAGGGCATCTTCAACGCTAGCCGCCTGAAGCTTTCGATGAAAGCAATGACAGACTCAGTCCTCCTTTGCTTGGTCTCGATGAGGGTGGACATACTAACATGCATGCCACTCTCGTAAAACCTGTTGAGGAACAACCTCTCCAAGTTTTTAAAAGAATTAATACAACCGTCAGACAGACTGCAAAACCATTCAAAAGCTACCCCCTGCAAGGTGCTAATAAACAGCTTTGACAAGAACGGATCGTCCCTGGGTAAGTGTAGAGTCTGTGTTTTGAAGTATGTCATGTGTTGATGAGGAGAAGTCAACCCGTCAAATGAATTTAGCGTCAGCGGCTTGTAGTTAGGAGGGCAAGTAGCGTTATCCCATTCAGGAGAATAAGGTTGAGATATCCCCATCTTCTGAAGCTCGTTTTTGTGCGAGATGGTGTCGAGACGGGCAACCAAAGAATCAATTACATCTTGTTGATTGACCAGGTGTTAGGAAATGGCTACTATACGGTTGTCAGGCGTCGTTGGTGAAGGATCACCCCCAGTATTTGTAAGATTTGGAGGAGGCACAACGGAATGATACTCCTTTTGTAGTGAAGGAGGGTTGTGTTGCTATGAGCCGGACTAACGTGGGTCGAGACGTTTTGTTGAGGTGGAGGAACAGCCCCAACAGCTTGGACCGCCATGATACTGGTAAGCATATCAGTGATCTTGGCAAATGCTGTTTCAAGACCCTCTAGCCGTTTGCTAGTCTGATCACTGGCTTCTTCAGGTCTTTCTCCGTCTGCCATATATGTAGATAACATACGACGATGAACAGAGGAAACAGTACAACTGGTGCTGATACTGTCTGTCTCTGAGTTGAAAAGTTCCTCATCTTCAGGTAGGGGAGGTAGATAGTCGCCATCAGATTCGGAGAGAACGTCGTCCTCTGGAAGGATACTCCCAGTGTGAAGGTCATCCGCTTCAGACTCTGAGGGAATACTACCCCCAGCTTGGGAGTCCTCATCATCTATACGAAATCTCGCTTTTGACCGAGTACCCATATAGACTCCTTCAGATGTGACAACCTGCTGTCCATCTGTTGGTATACTTCTTCTTCTTCTTGCGGAACTGAGAGAGAAAGTTGGGTTCGTGGTCCACCGTCTTTGATTGGGGCTTCCATAAGGGGGACCCCATGAAGCCGTGTTGGATGAAACACAAAGCGGCTTTTTATCGTTAGAGAAATGCAGCCGTCGAAACACGGACTGTCTCTGAGGCACTTTCGTTACTTTGGAGCAGCAACAGTTGATGAAAATACTGGTGCACGGATGTACATCATGGATTGCTGTGTCCTTCCTCGCTTTACGCTTATGATTTATCATGTCGCGTAAGTCAGCGGAAGGGAGTTTTGCCTTAAAACCCATATCACATGTATTGCCGAGCTTTGCATGTTGGTTTGTAAGGAGAGTTGGCACATCCAGACTTAGTTCATGTGTAAGGGGAACCCCCATACCTAAGTTATGTGATGACCTTAAAGACAGTCCCGTGCTATATGCATTGGGGCCTGTCTTTTTGCTGTGGGCGCATAGGCCTTGGAGTCTGCCTTTGGGCGCGTGCTTCTTGGCAGCAAGTCTGAGATTCCTCGATGTGGGCGCATAGTATGGATCAATTGAGCCTGGGCGCATAGCCTCGGGCGCATGACCCTGGATGCCCAATCTATCGAAGACAGAAGCCTTCTAATTAGAGTTATGCGCCCACACACCCCCTTGGGCGCATAGCTTTAGGCGCATGCTTGGTGGAGCAGCGCTGTTTCTTCCAGCTTCGCCTCCTTCGTTTGTGAGCTTCGCTGGGTTTGCCCAGAGTGTCGTACACTCTGATTCTTGGCATCGTTGTGTTTTCTTTGGCCAAGTCTCGGACGTTAAACACTCTGTTGTTAGCTGCACAAGAGAGAAGTCGCTGGGCTAGTAGAGCCCAAAACGGTGTGAGCCTTCTTCATTCGTGGAGCTTCTGTGGCAGAGCCATGCACCCATGTGACAGAGTCCTTCAGTTGCATATCTGCTATGACACTGGCAGGATATGCACTGCGAGCCTTCGAAACCCAAGTCTTACGAGACTTGTTTGGCTTTGCCGATTTTGAGGGAGTAGATCTGTCCCTCGAGAGTATCTCTTCAAACGCCTGCTGATCGAACTTCACGATCAGCATCTTCTGAGTGCTCCCCACTTTGTCGGTATCGGATTGCGTCTCCACCTTCTCGTCAGAGGAAAAGGTAGTCCCCAACAGAGTCGCCATTTTTGTGGACACACAAAAAGAAGAAGAAATGATGTCTTTTCTTTATTGGCGCAAGGCACTACAAATCGAGTACGCCTGAGAGATCCTGCACTGCGGATCCCCGAGTACAAAAAAGAATTCTGGAGAATGGGACGATGGAGATCGAGCGGCAGTTGCTCCTTTATTCCGTTGACACTCCGTTTACAAAAGTGGGAGAAAACCTAAAAAAATTGCTAACTCTCGGCTCACTGGCAAGAAATGCAGCAATTTGGCTTTTGAAAATGCTCTCCGTTCTGTGTTTTGAAGAGGGATGAGACCCCTTTTTATATTAGTTCTTGAGCTGGAAAGATGTTATGCGTCCACATGAGGAAACACACTGGTTTTCATATGGGCGCATGGTCCTGCTTTGGGCACATAGGATGTAGGCACATGCAGGCTGCGTGGTCGTGAGTTGATCGTAGTGCTGACGTGGCCGCATGCTTCGGTGCAAGACTGCTTGTGGAGACTGACGTGGCCGTATGCTTCGGTGCACGATTTGATCATAGCTTTGATCGAGTCAGGGGCTGTTCTGGCTTGGGCGTATAGCCTGAAACAGGGCTATGCGCCCCCTTCTGGAGGAGCTTGTCTTGGGCGCATGGGCATATGACCTCACTGGAGCTTGGGCGCAAATGACCTTGCTGGAAGCTTTGGGCGTATAAGGCTCATTGGTAACTTGGGCGCATAAGGCTCATTGGTGACTTGGGCGTATATGTCCAGTCTGCTGAAATTTTCATGCTTCTACAATCTGCGCATCAGAATTCCTGCGCATTCGCGCATCAGCACATCCGCGTATCAGAATTCCTGCGCATCCGCACATCAGAATTCCTGCACATTCGCGCATTAGCACATCCGCGCACCAGAATTTCTGTGCATCCGCGCGTCAGAATTCCTGCACATCCGCGCATCAGAATTCCTGCGCATCTGCACATCAGCATATCCGTGCATCAGAATTCCTGCGCATCCGCACATCAGCACATCCGCGCATCAGAATTCCTGCGCATCCGCGCGTCAGAATTCCTACACATCCGCGCATCCGAATTCCTACGCATCCGCACATCAGCACATCCGCGCATCAGAATTTCTGCACATCCGTGCGTCAGAATTCTTGCACATCCGCGCATCAGAATTCCTGCACAACAGTACTTTAGCACATCCGCGAATCAAAATTCTTGCACATCTGCGCATCAGAATTCCTGCGCATCAGCGTGCCAGCACATCCGCGCATCAGAATTTCTGCGCATCCGCGCGTCAGAACTCACGTTGCATCTTCAGTACATGTGCGTAGGAAGACTACACGCTTGACATGCACAGAGTCAAAGAATACGTTGTCGGGACTTTACGGCGCAAGGCCTCTCGGCGCATAGCCTCTCGGGCGCATGGGGGTCATCGTCCCCAACAGCAAGTTTAGCCATGGAAGTTCCGAAAACTTGCAATGGCCAAAACTTCCTCTTCCGAAGTCGAAATGAAGCGAAACAAAAGCCAAAACTATATGAAATTGAATTCTCTACAACATAGAACCATTAGTTTTTGGAAATACCAAGTTTTTAGAGATCAAAACCAAGAAAAACAAGAAAAACTATAAGTCTAGATTTACAAGAATCTATCCAAGGAAACTAAAAACTCCGAGAACTGAACTTGTAGAGGATGATGAGACGAATAATATAGACAAATCATATCAAAAGAAAAAAAATCAAGAAATGAAAAATACAAGAATCTCCTATTTGCTGCAAGGTGTACTTGCCTAATGGTTTGCTTGAGGAAAATAAATGAAAGAGTGAATGAGGAGAGAGAGTGAGGAAGAGAATATATATAGGGGTTGGGTTGACTCAAAGAAACCCTAATCTTAAGCATGCTCTTAACCATATAACTAATGACATGTTAAAGGCTACATGGTACAACTAGTTAAATTATTTAAATAAAATCCTGACCACAATACAGTTCAGATATCTTTTCATCGAAGTCGTGAACCACGCCTACAATCAGACAAGTACAAGCGGTGGCATACTAATCCGCGACGAGATACAGTTCCATGCCATATCCAGTTACACAATCAAGATACAGGTGCCAGATACCATATACAAAAAAATAAAAAATTTACGTATGCCGGGAACGAAAAGTAACAGGAGTTGAAGCGCCAACTGGGCACGGCCTTCTCTATGAAGGATCTGAGCGCAATAAAGTCTATTCTTGGGATAGAGATCAGCCGAGAGAGATAGAGTCCAAGTTGCTACACTTGTTCCAAAAGAAGTATATTCACAGGGTACTTCAGCATTTCGGGGTAGACGGGTCGAAAAAAGTGAGTAACTCCCTTGTAGGTCAATTTAAGTTTACTAAAGAGCAGTATCCATCTATCAAGGACGAGAAGGAAGATATGGAGCGGGTACCATATGCTTCAACTGTAGGAAGCCTTATGTATGCTATGGTGTGTACGAGGCCAGACATCGCTCACACAGTTGGCACAGTTAGCAGGTATCTTTCCAATCCTGGAAGGGTACATTGGAGTGTGGTCATATGGATTCTACGGTACCTTCAGGGCACTGCCGATTGGAGGCTTTCTTTTGGTGACGAACCAAAGTTGGTTGGGTATACTGACACTGATATGGCTGGAGATATACACGAGATGATCAACTTTGGGCTATGTGATGATGCTTGCTAGTGGACCAGTATCATGGCAGTCACCATTGCAGAAGTATGTTGCTTTGTCGACGACAGAGACAGAGTACATTACGACGACGGAGATTTGCAAGGATTTGATGTGGATGAAGAAGCTGCTACAGAAAGTGGGGCTAAAGCAAGAGCACTATACTTTGCATTGCGTTTGTAGTATCCCATTTTGTGAAGGCATTAGATAAATAGAGAGATCGGATTACTGGCTCTACAATAGAAGATGATTGATCTAGGTGAGTGGATAAAGACTCATTTTATGATTCGCTTACGCCTAACAAGAATTTGAGTTTTTGAACGATTGTTGTTGCTAATAACAAGATGGTAAATTATTGAGAATGCTAGTACAAATCAGTATGCTTATATCACATGTTGCTATGCTAAGAACAAGAAAAGAGTTAACCTATATGTTAAGAAAAAGGCATTGCCTACTAAAGTTAGATATGTTGCCTTAAAATGAACTGTTGCCTTGATAAATCAAATGAGATGTTGTCATTCTAAAGATAGATTTTATCTCAATATAACTCTTTGCTTTGTTTAATAAGAAAAAGATAGAACCGTTGGCTATGTGATCTAAAATGAAGAAGGATATGAAATGAACGTGTCGTACATCTGTTAATGCACAAAATGAACGTGTCGTATATCTGCTAAGGCATGAAATGAACGTGTCATATATCTGGAAGATATGATCAAAGTCTATTTCATTTGATAGAAATTCTAGAGCATATGCATTGGTCTCGGACAATTTGTGCACAAGTATCGTCTCTCGGGTGGATTCTTGGGGCGCCTCGAACCACTCGGCCTAGGAGTGATTAGGGCACCCTGAGGTAAAAGAGACCTCACGATCAGGGGGTGTTGAGTCCTTAGCGACGAGCTGAACCAAAGAGTCACAGCGGCTAATCATAGAATACCCATGGACAATCATATAGATAAGTTTTGATTGGTAAGGAGCTGAACCAGAGAGTCACAGCTGCCAATGGAGTCTGCATGTGTTAAAAATATTTTGCTAAGAGCTAACAATACAGAGACGAATAGAGAACGAAGTTGGTTATATCATAACTATGCTAATCTTTGTCTTGTGTAGGGATGAACCGTCACTATGCTAAGAATCACTGAAAAAGTGATACATGTGTTGCATAAGTTTCTGATTATGAATATGCTTATAAATAATAGTCTGTGCCAATGAATTGCTAATGTCCCAATAACAGAACATGAAGTATGACACTTGGAATGTGATTTGTATTCAAAGAACAATCTGCTACAAGAAATATATTTTGCCCTATGAGAAAAAAACATCAGATATTGTGCTTGTAATATGTCTCTGTGAATGTCTTGAATGAGAGAAAATAATGCTAATGATTTTGTCCCTGAGAAATGATTATGGTTCATGAAACACGCTGAGCACATCACAAGAAATAAGTAGTCATCGTGCATGAAATGAATAGTCCCTTGTATGCTCGAAATGAAAGAAATGATATGTTGGCTTTTCAAAGAGTTTTTAAACGAAGTAAACTGACTCTGTACTGTATGAAATTAACATAGATAAAAGTAGCAAGTTCACATCACATGAAATATTTTTTCAATAAATGAATTAGTGATCGTTTTAGATAAATATAGCCTCTGTTCACAACCACTAGTATATTAACATACTGATCCATCATCAGTCTGCATACAGGTGCAAACACATTGAGAAGGATAGTCCGAAGCGATAGCCCGAACCTCATCCTCAGAAGTCAGAAATCAGAAGAGATGCCAAAAGATGGACATTTGTATGCAAAGAGTTAGTTTTGTATATAAAGGGATGTAATGTATGGAATGAGATTATTGTAATCTGTAATATTTTTGAGAGAATGTAAATATTGTATCAGAGAGAATTGAGAGCTTGTAATCTGTGTTCAAAAGAAATCAATAAAGAGAATTATTTCTGCTACCTTGTGTTTAATTATATTCTACAAAATGTCCGCTGCTACTTCATATATCTGTAGTATTTTTCGCTGCGTTATTGTCAATCATGTCTATTTTTGTCATTGTACAAGTCTTGTCCTTGTGCAAGCGCAATAGAGGTTTGTACAATATCACGCCCAAGCGAGGACGAACGGTCTCACAAAGTCCAAAGCTAGGATGAAAGGACTATACGGGATCGAGGCATGACAGTGATAGCCAGAGTGCCAATCACCATATGAAGAACCAGCCATTTCATAGTCGGTCCAAGCACATTGAGACTCGGTATCATTGGATACAGGATGTAGTTGGGAAGAAGGATACGACGTTTGAGAAAATTCATACAGATGACAACGGAGCAGACATGTTCATGAAGGTTCTTCCAAGGGGAAAGTTCGAGTACTGTAGAAGGATCGTCGGGATGACGACCCCCTTCACATAGTTGAAGGAGGAGATTTGTTAAAGTGGGTGGAGTTCCCAACCTATATGGAAAATACCCCAGAGTTGGATTGGGTATTCCTATATATAATAGAAATATTCCAATAGATTTGGATTGTGTATTTCTATATATAGTAGGAATATCTCAATGGACTTGGATTGGGTATTTCTATACATATTAGGAATACATCAAAGGTTAAGATTGAGTATTCCTATATATAGTAGAACACCTCAATTAGTTATGGGTTTGAGGCTATATATACTAGGTGTTTTCTCACCATAAAATATATCTCAAAAAAAGAGAGGAGCAATAGTGTTTTACAACTACTGAGAGAGAGAAAGGATTGAAGACTATTGTGAATGAGAGATCGTTTCGAATAATTTTGTGACATCTCTTATTCTTCGGAGCATACAATCAAATTTTCTTCTTTTAAGTGAGTTATGGTGTTCCATTTGGATCGGGAGGATCTTGTAGAGGGTGTATTCTCTTCATTCCATTAGTGGAGGTTCTTCAGGGTTAGACTTCGATCGTCTCGTAATTTTTTCTATCTGGGTTTTCTACATCAAAAATCTCTGTGTCTGCGATTTGTGTTTGGCATTTTTTATTTGAGTTCTTTTGCTCGGTTCTCTCGGAAGACTCTCTAGTTTGGGGGAATGATTTTCGTGTTCCCAACAAAATATTCTACGATTAGGCATTTTTACACAAAAAATGCCCTACAGTTAGATGTTTTATGGTGAAAAATCTAATAGTTAGGTATTTCTTGTAAAAAAATTGCCCAATAATGGGACGTTTCTTTGACTTCTATTAATTTTTTAATTATCTAACGGTTGGATATTAATGACTATATTTGAAAGGAATAGATTGTGTAGTTATTTAAAGGTTCACGATTTCTTTCTCCTAGCTACCCTCTCTCTCTCCTCCTATTACTTATATTTAGAAGATATGTATTCTCTCCCCTACAGCTCTCCAAACTCTCTTTCACATACAACTATTAAGAAGGTCTCCAAAAATATATTTTTTTCAATCCTCTTTCTCTTACAACAGTAACCCCTCTTCCCAAAATTTTGAAATATTTTTTATTATTTTTTATTTGAATTAAAATTGGGATTTTAAGAATCTTTATAAATATTTATTTAATTAATTATTACAGAAGGCCTTAGTCATGGTTAAGATTAGGAGTACAAGATGACTAGGAATAATGGCCCAGATAGTGTAGACGTGTGTTTTGACTAATGTATTAACCATGGAAGAGAAGGCTGAGCCATAGCGGTGTTCTAACTAGGAAAATTAGGCCAAGTTGCGACTTAACCCCTATAGATGATTAATTAATTAATATTAAGATTTATTGACTTCTAGGAAATCCGGTTGTACCAAACCAGCCCGGATTGGACACGAATCAAGCCCAAGCCCGTGTAGGCATGTAGTAAGACCAAAGACGACCATGTAGTCATACTTTATGTATATGCAAATATTTTGTATTTATTTTAGGGACTGACAAATATTTCCTAAATATTTGTTATACGAGCAAAAATAGACATTATTAGTATTTATATGGTTTGTAGATTAATTGCACAATTTACATAGACCAGTTAAAATTAGGCGTAATTGCATCTCCCAACACTATACTTACTCTCGGTTTATTTTAAGCGTTATTACGATTATTATTACTATTTTTGTTGTTGTGGTTATTAAATATTATCAATTACACACACACACACACACACACACACACACACACATTATATATATATATATATATATATATATATATATATTTTTTTTTACACACACATTATATATATATATATATATATATATATATATATATATATATATATATATATATATATATATATATATAAATATATATATATATAATGTGTGTGTGTGTGTGTGTGTGTGTGTGTGTGTGTGTGTGTCTATAAAAGGATTCTACACTAGATAAGGATACTATTTGGATTTTATTTAGATTTTATATATATATATATATATATATATATATATATATATATAAAGGAATAAGAAAATGCAAATATAATAAAATAAAATCAAAAGAAATAAATGAAAAACCCACCCCAGCCCGAGGCTAACCCGACCCGTGGCTCTGTTCGTAACAGAGCACCTATATATATGTTCGAGAAAGAGAGGGAGAGAAAGAAAGAATAAACCCTAACATAATCTCCAAAACTATAGCCGAACCCCCCATCCTAGCGACCACCCAGGCGCCCTGCACAACGCGCGCGTACCAGTGCCGCCACGGGAGGCCGCCGGCCGACGACACAGCGGAACAACAACTGCAAGCAATAGCAGCGGTTGCTTCAACGATACAGATTCGAGAGGACATTACTCCGTCCACATTCGTTCGTTTTATGAACGAATTTCTCTGCTACGTATTCTACCTAACACTTCGCTTTCCTTTAGATAGTTTGTTTTATTTTGCTTTGTACACGACGAAAAACGAATTTCAAAATCAAGAAAAACTCGACTTTTGGACGTTAAAAACTGTCCCAACAACCTCTGTTTACGGTCGATTTGAGATCAGTGTGTTGCGAGTTTTCAAAAACGGTTTGAAGAGACTTGTAGACAACATAACCATGACTAAAATCCAGCAATTGGTTTATTTATTTGTTTACTATATTTTTTTTAAAGTAGATGAAAGTTGGACAAAAATCTGTTTTCAAAATCCTGAAAAACCTCGATACGAAGTCCGTCCCAAAAAATCGGACGACTTAGTCATGAACCAGCCGCATCGAAAGGTGTGTATGGACTTCGTGCACATGTGGGATTTGATGGAACTCGAATTGGTTGCGTGTGCGCGATGAATTCGAGGCGTATCCGCCAAATTTCTCCGTATAGATAATTTTTTAAACTAGATCATAACATCGTGCACGTTCATCATCTCGAGACAGAACTTGTGCCAACAGGAGCGTATCATTTTTCTGGTCTTGTATGCCAAGTTTGGTCCGATTCTGAGAAGGTCGATTGGAACGCTATTTTGGCAGGCCCGCGACCCGATCCAACGGGCAAATTTGTACATGACCCACCGGAATCCAACTTTGGACATATTGTTTGGTTCGTCTCGTCAAACCGGACCCATAGACATATAGTTTGACAACTTTAGAGACCATAGACTCTGGCACGCTTTTCGGTACAAAGCGAGTCCAAAGGCGGACATCGTTTTGGCCCAAAATTACCGTTTTACTCCTGTGTCCAGAATTGGACTTATGGGTAGGCTATCCTAGCTAATTTGGCTATTCTGATTATGTTGGCAATATCTGTTTCGGCATCCGGAGACTGTTGTACGAGTTTGACTGTTGTAGCCCACTGAGTGGTATAGTATTATCGGTTTCACCAGCAAAGAATCACAAGCAAGTGCACTTTCTGATTGCTTTCGATTCATAGTAGTCTTTCTATTTCATGTTTATACATATGCTCTCTTGCTTGCTGACACATTGTTACATGGATTAGTATCATGGATATCTGCATACTATATTTCGTAATTATCGTGTTTCCGTGTTTCGTGACTTGTTCGAGTCCATAAGTACTAGTCGGAAGGGAAAATATCTTAGTAGACATGTGGACTACCCAGAAACATCCCAAAATGTCTGATCGTATCTGATAGCAGTCGCACAATTCACGTGCGGGGTGCCAGATTTACCCCCTAGCCGTTCATATGTCAAACCCGATATTTCAAAACACGTAGATAATGACTCCTTGTATCTCTTCTTGCAGTTGTCACTACTTGCCATGTCATCCTATTTACATATTTTATTCTAGTCCATATATCCTGCTATATCTCTCCAGTTTATTTTACTAGTTTATTCTCTTGCTTCATTTCACAGATGCTATTTTTATGTTTTGTAAATTCTATTATGTTTTCGGATTGCCGTCGGTCTGTGTGCTTGTTTCTTTCCTGATTGGATAAACAACATTTTTCAGGTTGACTGTGAAGAGAGACACGGGTGTACTTGGAGGCCAAAACCTAGAAACTAGTTAGATAGCTTAGATTGTTGTGATAGAAATGATGAGATTTTATACTTTCTTTAAAATACAATTCTTGTAAATGTTGTATTAAATTAGTTCAATTTTGTGAATGAGCATTATTTGTGATTTTGAACATCATAGCCTTGATAGCGTTCTACCGCCGACTCTATAGCGTAGATTGGCTTGGACACGCACTCGTATCCTGAAAATCAGGTGTGGGTCGCAACAAGTTTTTTTGGTGGCCCATGCAGGTCAGTCTTTGCAAATTATGCGAACTCGTGATAGTACTTAAGTTAGTCGTACTATTGCGAACTTGCGACTAGGAAATGCTCATTCACAATTAGGATTGGATTAATTCTAGGAGAATGACTAGGACTAGGAGTCCCTTATGTAAAGTGACTGTTGGGCAGTTAAGGTTGCAACATAGGCCATATGATTTCGGTAAGAACTATTGAATTATATACCCTATTAGATAAATTGAAAAACAATTCATAGGTGAATATTTTAATTTTGTTTTCGTGTGATGGTAGGACCAAAGGTGGGTAGACTATTCACTTAAGTTAGGCCTTCCTAGAATTAATGATCTAACATTGATAAATTGCTCAAGTTTTTTCTTTTGCCCTCTTAGATATCATCCTCATATCATAACTCCAAAATACTTATTTATTTTCCTTTTTGCCAATAAGGAATTATTCTATAATTTCTTTTATGTTATCTATATCTCGAGTTAGTTTCTAATTCAAGGTTTCCTCCTCAATCATTTGAGTATCCATGAAATAAGAGATTATAATGTTCCCTCTCTGATCGAACATTTTTATTTTTAAGAAATTGGGACTCATATAGAAGGTATTTACACTTTTTCTATCATGAATATGCAATTTTATTTTTCTACTTCATCTAACATCGTCATGTCATACGGTCTATATTACTTATTTAGTTCCCGTTAGATTATTTCCCTAAGAGCTAATATTCTATTTCCATCCATTGGGTCGAGCTTAACATGATCCATTACCCATATCTCTACTCCGAGTTAGCTTGGTTGACATTCAAAATATATATGTTTTTTTCCTCGATCTTAAATATTAGAGGAATAGAAATCATGGTTTATATTACTCTCGTCTTCGACCTTTTCATTCTGACCAATCGTTTGATTTTCAAAACGAATACTTCCGCTTCAAGGATAGATACGTACACTTTTTCTATCATATTAATTGGTTAAAATTCTAATTTTCTCTATCATGATCAATTTGTTTAATAATTTTAGAAGCCCTTTGAAATTTTGTGGATATAGTTGGCATAGTTTTCGATGACTTATAATGGCAAGACAACAGTGCACTGTCGCCACTTATTTGACTTATGGAGACTGTGGGTTCACTGCAGCTAGCAGCGCACTGGCGAGGCATGATCCCTGAGTTGAAGTAATCTCGAGTAAGTATAAGTTATTGAATGTTATTAAAAACTATATCATAATTGTCCTATTCGATCTTTGAGTTATTATGTCAATATTGGATAGAGTCAATAAAATATTCGATATCATATTGTAATTGAGTCATGAAAACCAAGGGTCTACTGCAGCCAGGTGTACACTGGCGAGGCATAAATTCTCGACAAAGTGACTTCGCTATACATATGGTTCTCGAAATATTATAGAGACTACGGCCTATTGGCATATGACTATTGGTTTCGTGGTTTGCAAATTTCATGCATTCACTTAAAATTTTGATTTAGCCTTTATCCTTTCATTCTTCTTATCATTATTATCATAGCGCTATCTGTCTTCCTAGTAATCTTTTAAACCTACTTTTGAATCCTTCAACTAGATTCATAATCATGCTTAGATTTTCGAATCTATGATCGTGTCTAAACGGTTTTGGTTTAGTGACGGATCGTGCCAAAGATTCTGACTGGATTTTCTTAATGACCCTTTGATTACGACTAGATGGTTCGATTATACTTCGATCGTGCCAACTCGCATGTTTCCCTAAATTTCGATTCTATAATCGTGCCTAAATAATTTTGCTTAACTAGTTAATCGTGCCTATACTATGACTCAATTATTGCTAATAGCTAAATTTCCACTATGATCATGACAATGTTGACCTTATTCATGCTCTTGCAGCGTCCAATTTCAATTATGCTTGTATGACTTACACGATTAGTCTAGATCGTGATTGTACCTTAAATTATCTCTAAGCGACTATATAACCATGTTTAGATTTCATCTAGAATTTTAATCTTTCCTTAGCAATTTTGGTCATGACTAAACCATGTTGACTATAATTTTGTCGTGCCAAACCATTTCAATTTTTGAACGTTCTTCAAAATATTTTTGGTCGTCCACTGGACCATTTCGACCAAAGGTTGATCGTGCCAAATCATATTTTTTATTTTGTTTAGTACATTGATTTTATCCGTGATTATGCATGACTAACTTAATGAGGAATCGTATCATTCTCCTGATTGTCGTTCTCATTCATATCGCTTGAAACTTTGTTTCTTGTCTATATTCTTTGTTGTACTTAATCGTGGCCTTTGAAATTCCTAAGATAAACTATTTCTAAGGTGGGTAGGTTGTAAGCCAACTTCCTGGATTTTGAAAAGAAAATATGTTTGTTTTATTTAAATAATTTCTAGTTAGAAAATTGATTTTATCTTTTACCTCTATAGAAGATATTTAATGACAACAAAAGTTTTATCAAACTATTTTAAATTTAAAATTTATAAAATAATGTTTAAATTATTTGCTAATATTAGTTATTAATTAAATTCATTTTGTTATATTATAACTAGTTTGATTTAGTCTTGGACTAACAAATATATGTATTGCTTCGATATTATATATAATATTTTACAAGTCCTTTGATAGACTTATCACTCACTTAATTATTATTGTATTATATTTAGAATTGGTCAAAAGCATTTTAATAAAATTTTGAATTATTTTTAAATCGTTAAGGATTGATTTTGATTTATTAGATTCAATATTTATTTAAATCTTAGAAATATCTGATCATCCTAGTCCTTCAATTCGAGGACGAATTTATTTCTAAGGTGGGTAGATTTATAACCTCTCTTTCCAAAATTTTAAAATATTTATTATTATTATTATTATTTATTTGAATTAAAATTAGGATTTTTGGAAATATTTATTTATTTAATTAATTATTACGGAAGGTCTTAGTCATGGTTAAGATTTGGAGTACAAGATGACTAGGAATAATGACACAGATAGTGTAGATGTATGTTTTGACGAATGTATTAGCCATGGTAGGGAAGGCAAAAGGGACTCCACCTAGAGATTATTCTAGTTGTGTGGAGCAGTTTGAGCACCAGACATTTGATACAGTTTTACGAGCAGCAAGGCGGCATGAATATACCCCCCAGAGGATAGTAGATCGAACTGGAGGACCGAAAAGGTCTCATGGACAGTTATCTCAGTCATCTGTACCAGCCCTGGCAGCTAGGGCTTTGATTATTGGAGCTCCTAGGAGGGCGACCACAGTTTCGTCGGTTCAGCACTCGACTTCGATATATCCTCAGCAGTAGAAGCAGAAGCAATATTCCGTAATGGGCTGTTCTCATTGTGGGAAGCCTGGACACATAGTTTCAGAGTGTCATAGAGCATAGGGGTTGTGCTTGGCTTATGGGGCACCGGACCATATGATAGGGTCCTGTCCGTATAGAGCTAGTTCATCTTCATCAACCTTAACCAGTCCATCAGTTAGGGGACCAGCACCAGTACAACAGCAACTTATTCGATCAATTCAGTGGAGCAGCAGTATTCTCGAAGATTAACTTACGGTCGGGGTACCATCAAATCAGAGTTAGAGAGCAAGACATCCCGAAGACGGCATTCAGATCTAGATATGGGCATTAGGAGTTTCTCGTTATGCCATTAGGAGCGACCAATGCGCCAGTAGTATTCATGGATCTCATGAATCATATATTCATGCCTTATTTGGATCAGTTCGTGATAGTTTTTATAGACGATATCTTGGTCTATAGCAAGAGTGAAGCAGAGCATGAGCAGCATCTCCGAGTAGTCCTTTAGATTATCAGAGAGCACCAGTTGTACGCGAAGTTCAGCAAGTGCAAATTTTGGCTTGATCGTATTTCATACTTAGGTTACATCATCACTAGAGGTGGAGTGGAAGTAGACCCCCAGAAGATAGTAGTTATAGAGATATGTCCAGTACCAAGCACCGTTGCAGAAGTTCACAGTTTTTTAGGATTGGCGGGTTATTATCGATAATTTGTATCAGACTTTGCTCAGATTTCAGCGCCACTGACGCAGTTGACCAGCAAGGATGTGCAGTTTGCTTGGACAGTAGAGTATTAGAGTTTCTTTGAGAAATTGAAGCAAGGATTTATGACATCACTCATTTTTACGCTTCCAGATGGGACTGGAGGATTCTCAGTTTATTGTGACGCTTCAGGCAGAGAATTATGATGTATCTTAATACAGCATGGAAAGGTAGTAACTTATGCATTACATCAGCTTCGTGATCATGAGAGAAATTATCTAACCCATGACTTGGAGTTAGCAGCGGTGGTTTTTGCACTTAAGCTTTGGAGGCATTACTTCTATGGAGATCGGGTAGAGATTTTCACCGGCCACAAGAGTCTTAAGTATGTGTTTACGTAGAAAGATCTTAACATGTGTCAGAGAAAGTGGATAGAGCTATTGGTAGATTATGACATCAAACCTATAATATCATCCTGGGAAGGCCAACGTAGTTGTAGGTGCTTTGAGTAGAAGAGCAGGAGCTTATTTTCTAACAGCACAACCAGAGTTATTAGCAAATCTTCAGAAGATGGGTATAGAGATAGTTCTCCCTACTAATGTGGCATTGATGGCCAGTATGCAAGTTCAGTCCTGCATAGTGAAGAGAATCAAGATAGCACAGTCAACGGATTCTAAGCTTTAGCAGCTTAGGGCAAAATGTGAAGCGGGATATTGAGCAGAGTTATGCATTCACGAAGATGGCACACTTTGACATGTAAGGCGTCTTTATGTACCCAGTGGTGACACCAGGCAAGAGATAATGGCAGAAGCTCACAGTTTGCAGTATTCAATTCATCCTGGTAGCACGAAGATATATTGTGATATCTGTCTGCATTTCTTGTAGGATGGCATGAAGAGGGAGATAGCCCAGTTTGTCTCTCGTTGTTTAGTTTGCCAATAATTCAAGGCTAAACATCAGACACCAACTAGTCTTCTTTAACCTTTATCGGTCCCAGAATGGAAATGGGAACACATTACCATGGATTTTGTAACTGGGTTACCTAAATCTCCAGCTGGGAGAGATGCAATATGGATTATAGTGGACCGACTTACCAAGGTAGCTTATTTTCTTCCTTTCAGAATTGGTCAGTCGACGGATTAACTAGCAGATATGTACCTCTAACAGATAATCAGATTGCATGGAGTGCCAACAAACATCATGTCCGATAGGGATTCGAGATTTATATCGCACTTTTGGCGAAGTCTTCAAGAGAGTTTGGGAACTCGTCTCAAGTTTAGTTCAGCTTATCATCCGTAGACAGATGGTCAGTCAGAGCACACAATTCAAACTCTCAAGGATATGTTACGATCCTGTACACTTGACTTCGGTGGTTTGTAGGAAGATCACCTACACTTAGTGGAGTTCTCCTATAATAAAAGTTTTTAGGCCAGTATCCGGATGGCCCCAATTGAGACACAGTATGGCAAGAAGTGTAGATCACCTTTAGCCTAGGATGATGTAGGCGAGAGGCATATGCTTGGCCCAGAAATGGTTACTTAGACTATCGAGGTGGTCGGACGAGTTAGCGATCATCTTCGAGTTGCACAAGATCATCAACACCATTGGACCGAATCTCATCGACGTCCCCTCGAGTTCTCTATCGGTGACCACGTATTCCTTAGGATCTTGCCTACCCGTGGCGTCATTCGATTCGGCATGCGGGGAAAGCTTAGTCCTAGGTATATAGGGTCGTTTGATATTTTCGAGGGAGTAGCTGATGTGTCCCATCGTCTCGCTCTTCTGCCGTCGTTACGTGAGGTACATGACGTATTCATATATCCCAATTGCGATGGTATATCCCGGATCCATGCCATATCCTTGATCATTCGAAATTGGTTGTTGGTACCAACCTTTCGTATGAGGAAAGACCCGTATCTATATTAGATCGAAGGGAGAAGGTACTAAAGAACAAGACTATTAGTTTAGTTCGTGTTGCTTGGGGTCATCACTCTTTGCATGAGTCAACTTGGGAATGTGCGGATGATATCCGATCACGATATCCGCACTTGTTTGACTCATAAAGTATAATATCTTTGTAATGCCTTATGCTTTTAAATCCTTGCTTGCATGAATGATTGCTTGATTAACTGCTAGTCGTAGATTGCCTGTAGTTAGTGTAGCTTGCCCGGACATTTCTAGCCTCTGGATTAAATTTTAAGGATGGAATTCTTTTAAGATGGGTAGAGTTGTCACTCCCGTATTCTATTATACGTATTTTCAGTATACGCGTACGAATTTCTGACATTTGTCAGGTGACCCATGTTTTGACTTGTCTTGCTTAGCCTAGCCTTTATTTAATCTTGACTTGGTTTGGTTCACCTTGGTTCGTCATGGTATGTTAACTTGGCCTAGTTTGGTTTGGTTTGGGGTTGGGTTAGGTTGAGATGAGTTGGCTGGGTATATATACCAACTCCTCTCCCCCTCCTCATTTATTTTTTATTTATTTCTGCATCTCCTTTATTACTCCTCCCACCTACCAAGCCCTAGGCAAGTGAAACTAGCTTCATGGTGGATCTTGGTTTTTATTGTTCCATTAATTTCCTTGCATGATTCTAAGCCTATTCAGAACTTGACATTTTTGGTTTTGATGGTCACATCTTTGTAGATCTAGGTTTTTAAGATTTTCTTGTTTTCCTTGGTTTTGATCTATTAAAACTTGGTATTTTAAAAAACTAGTTGTTCCAAGTTGTAGGAAATTTCATTCTACCAAATTTTGGCTTTTGAACCGCTTGATTTCGACTTTGTATGAAAAAGTTATGGCATTTTTGTGTTCATGGGTTCCGGCACATCTTCGGTGCTGTCGGGACGAAGCTTTGCATGTCGCGTGCCCGTGCACCGTACTGGCGTGCTTCGTGTGCCGTGGGCAGCTTTGCTCGTGTGCAGTGCATTTTGCGTGCCGCACGCACGTACCATTCATTGGTCGCGCACCGTGCGCCGTGCTTGCACATTCCGAGCGCCGTGGGCAGTTTTCCTTGCGTACGTAGTGCATTTGCAGGACGCGCATCGACAACATTCGTTGGTCACACATCATGCGCCGTGCGTAGTTTTGCTCGTGCCCGCAGTGCATTTTGCGTGCCGCGTGCCCGCGCTATTCATTGGTCGCGTCCCTGCACCATGCTTGCGTGCTCCTTGCGCCGTAGGTAGTTCTACACACACGTGTGGTGCATTTTGCGTTCCGTGTGCTCGTGCCATTCATTGGTCGCGCGCCGTGCGCCGTGCTTGTGCTCTCCATGTGCCGTGGGCAGTTTTGCTCACGCACGTAATGCATTTGAGCTCCGTGAGCCATTAATTTGTCGCGTTACATGTGCCATGCACCGTGTTTGTGTGCTCCATGCATCGTGGGCAGTTTTACTTGCACGAGCCATGCATTTTGCGTGCCGTGCGCCTGCGCCATTCATTGGTCGCGCGCCGTACGCCGTGCTTGCGCGCTCCGTTCGCCACGGGCAGTTTTGCTCTCGTGTGCAGTACATTTGCGCGCTGGGCGCCCACACCATTCATTGGTCGTGTACCGTGCACCGTGCTTGCACGCTCTGTGCATCGTGGAAAGTTTTGCTCGTGTGCAGTGTATTTTGTGCGCCGCGCGCCCGCGCCATTCATTGGTCGCGTACCGTGTGCCGTGCTTGTGCGCTCCGTGCACCTTAGGCAGTTTTGTCTGCTTGTGTAGTTCATTTTGCACGTATTGCGCAGACCATGTGCCATGCATGCGCGCACCGTACGCAGTGGGCAGTTTTGCTCGTGTGCGCAGTGCACCAGTGCGCGTATCGCCCTAAATGACTATTTTTGTCCGTTTGTGCTATTTTGTAGCTAGAATCTCATAAAACTCAAAACATGAAAGTGGTAGATCTTCGTCTTGGCTTCATGAATCTTCTTGTTTCACCTTAACTGGAGTTCATATGCGACCGATAGTTTCAACCGTAGTTCTCGATCTTCTTTGCATGTTTACTTGAACATGAACATGAGTAATCTTGACCTAGTAACTTGAACATGAGAATATGATCCCATCTTGATAATCATGATAGTGGCCCATCGAGGCACACTCTTGACAAGTATGCTTGACATGACAAGTAAACCTGACATGATATGTGTAATATTAATTGTTGTTGCGACAACTATTCCTGTCTTGCTAGTGTAACTCTTGTCTTGATTCCGTGGTTGATTGTGCCTGTATAAGCTACCCGTCTCGTCTTGCATCATGTCTAGGATATAGATTTTTGGTTACTACGGTCAGGGATTCATAACGAATATGACTAGGTTAACGACTAGATTGATCAAATAGTTCATTTAGAGAGATTTTCCAGTTACAGGCAATCCTGTTATCCCAGCCACACCTGTTGACTTGTCGCCTACCAACGAGTAGGGCACATTTCCAGCACACTGTCATGTGTTTACTCTAAGTCACCTAATAATTCTCTTAATTCTTGATAAACTCTTGTTATCTTGCCTGGATAGCCTGGATAATCTGTAGGGCTTGTTACTGCGGGAATATCTCAATTGCATCTTGTTAGTAACTAGGCCTGTGATAACCCTAGTTAGCTAATGATAGCAATTCTTAGGACTTGATTGGTCGTGCCTGAATAATTGTCTTATGATTAACATGGATATTATATTCCACCTCTTGTTTTCTTAATACAAGCTAGTATATTCTTTAAAGCATGTATTTTATGTTATTTAATTATGCTCTTTTATCAGTTTTCCTATTCTTTATATGCTGTTTTTAGTTCCTAAGTGGAGCCTCCCTTGTGGCACTTTCTCTTTCTGGGGTCTGACCCAGCTGATTTTGTATGGCCAGATTTCGGAGTAGCACCCGATGATCCACCTGCCTTCCAGCCAGATGGCGAACACTAGGTATAATCATTACAACGAGTAGATTTTCTTATTTTGCTCTCCCACTCTATTGTAACTTATTCTTTCGAGGCGTATAGCCACTGAGCACGTGTTAGCTCGTGTTGAAACTTTATTTCTGTCTGCCTAAGGGCTGTAACAAGATTGACAAATTCTAGGATTGATCATCTATGACTTAATTCTTGCTACTCTCACATTTTGTACGACTAGCTTCATGATCATCAGAATATGTAATGTTTGAGATGCCTTACTTTGTATGTTTGATGATTTAACATCTTGTAACAATTATTTGCTTGCTTGAGATTGAGACACTAGGCTTGTTCTTGACCATAGGAGAC
Organism: Iris pallida; assembly: GCA_029216955.1. Classification (NCBI taxonomy): domain Eukaryota; kingdom Viridiplantae; phylum Streptophyta; class Magnoliopsida; order Asparagales; family Iridaceae; genus Iris; species Iris pallida. The sequence goes on along the minus strand of JANAVB010015309.1, from coordinate 78,438 downwards.
TATTGGCTTGTAGATAAACCCTCATGCATCTAGACAGTTGTGATCGTATTGCGAGGTGGGTTGCACTTTAATGTACGTAGTTGGCTGTGTCTGTCCCTCGCTCTCTAATATTCTGGTTCTTGGGCGTGACAACAATATTTCTGAGACTCAGGAATTGAACCAAGGAATGGGGTGTGACTGATAAATTGATGTCTCAGTAAATAGGTAATAGAACTGGATACAAAAAAGTCAGAACAATTGTTGACATAAACTTAAGTCAATTAGTGGATAAGTACAGTATACTTATAATGCAGTGAATGAATGTATGCAGCAGTGAAACATTCTCAGAGTTAGGATGGTTTAAATAGATTGCACAGTGAATGAACAAACAAAGGCATGACATATGTGAATGTCTGAACCAAAGACCTCTATCATAGGCCAAATGCAGGCCATACAAGGTAGCAGGACAAACTAAATGTGGGGGTGACCAAATTTCAACATCTAAACCAATTAGTGCATGTTAGGACAAGATATGGGACAGACAATATAAATGGTTTGGGTCTATAAAATCCTAAGGCTGGACAACATGTCCATGGGATGGTGGGGGACTGGTCATGAATCGACTGAACCGAGTTCAGGATCAACGGATCATGTAGAACAACAAATTAGAATGTAGGGGATATCACAATAGGTGGTAATGATACTCATCGTCAGTGAGGACCAATGGGAAGGTCTGAACATCAATATGTAGCAGGACAAATATATGTGGGCAGTAATGTATCCTCAATGCAGGGATACAAGAAGATACAGGATACATGCTAACCATTGCAATAGATCAGTAACTGAAAATGAATGGGGGACTGGTCCTCTAAATAACTAGTGCTAAGTATACATGGGACAAAACATTAGAGATATAGATTGCTCTGCTATAGAGTGTGCAGGTCATACTGAACAACAGTATAAAGGACTGGATCAAAGTATAGGTTAATACATGCATATCTAGAAATCAAGTGTATTGCAGCAACTGTCCTTACAGATGACAGAACATGGTGGATCAAAAGTAAGACAAATTGTTAATGAACCATTTGCAGGATAAAATGCAATTAGTGAAATGTAATAAGTGAAAGGGAATGTATATGCAATACAGTGAAGGGAATATGCAAGATATGCAGGACAATACAGCAATAAAGGTGTGCAGTGGATGTAAATGAGTGCAGTGAGCTATATGGTGAATAAATGAAGCCAGTAAACTACTCATATGCTCTGATACATGTGGTATCAGAGTGTTCAGAACCCAGTTGGGTCTGATACTCAAATCTTGACTCAAGTGCAGTATTTGCAATATCCAAGATATGCAATATCTATTGCATTCAAAAGAATGTAGGACATGTTTGTGATGTAGTGGCTAGTGTGTAGTGTATGTGATCTAATATACAGTAAATGAATAATGGAATGGTGTATGCAGTATGCAAAGATGGGATTTGATGGTTCAATCGAAATGCAAGAATCCCTGTAGAGTATTAACCAAGGGATAGATGTTAAGGAGTGTGGCAGTGTACAAGTGGGGGTGTGCAGTGAATGAATAAAAATCAACCCAAGTGATTGCACATGTGTAGGACATGTCCAAGTATCAGGACAGATTACAAATGAGGGTAGTGAGTGATGGATGCAGGATGCAATGTGTGCAGTAAAGTGATGGAGGTGCAGGACACCATCTATATAGCAGGACAGTGTGTCAAAATGGTGCTCGACAGGACCAATGTGCATGGTCTGAGCAATGGACATTAACATATGTTAGGCTATGTCATCTGGGGTTGATGAGGATGTGAAACAATAATAAAAACCTAATTTACATGACTGCACAGACACTAGAAGAGTCAAATGGAACAATATGGAACAGTGGTCTAAACCCGAGCCTCCCTTGTCTAATTTGACCCATAAAAACTAACCTGAATCACAAGGTACTGCTCACACTGTAAATTCAGTATAATAACAAGATAATTAACTAATTACAATTGAAATTAAAGCAACATCAATCCTAAGAGATATTTCACCAAACGCTTGATGTGTGCATCCGATACTCTCGTGATACACGCCTCAAACGAATCCAAACTTGATTCAAGTTCTTCCTAATGCCATGGGGACCCTAAATGAATGCATCTATAACAAGAAATAGGAAATTTGAAGGTGTTTAGAGGCTTTTACCACTTGAAAGATGGATTCTCAAGGAACAACTTCTAGATCTAGATCTTCTTCACTTCCAATGGTCAAGTTGTCCCAATAGGCTCCCTCCTACCAATTAGAGGCTTCCTCTCTTAAAGGGAAAGAGATTGCAACTTGTTTGGAGGAATTTGGACTCTATTTGGGAGATGGAGGCAATTTGGGGAAGAACACAAATTAGGGTTAGGGTTTCTAATGAAGGGGAAGAAGAGGGGATGTGTTGCTATTAATAGCAGGGGAGAGGCTCTCTATTGGCTAGCCATGATATAGGCTAGGGTTTGGTTGGCTACAATGGCTAAAGGTCTCTTCTAATTTGTCATTCCAAGCCCTTTAAGGAAAAGGCCCAACTAGCTTATTGATTTAAGTCAATTAATAGGCTCTATATGATATTCTAGATAAATTAGAGTATAACTAACATGTCTAATTTCACTAACTAAGTTTCTATGGTCTTGGTTAAATCTAGTCAAAGTAGTCCTAAGGTTTCACCAATTAATAATACTAACACAATTTATTTAATTAAAAAATAATAATAAAAATAATTAATTTCACAAAAGTGTAAAAATGCCCTCATTTTAGAAAAGTGGTAGTTACATACGTGGCATTGGTCAGCTACGTATTCAACCAGATTATAGTCTGACTAGAATATGTGTATATGGTGTAACTATCACTACATCAACTCTATATCTCAATTCATATAAAAAATAAGAAAGATAAATATGAATACTAGTCTGCAGTCCAATAATTATACTTGCCCGAATAGACTCGAAAAGAATAATATTAGTCTACAAATACTAGGCTACTAAGCAGATACAAGCAACAGTAAATGAAACATATAACTCTAAAAAAGTGAATACTTGTAATGAAAATGAATACCATTAACAATCCAGCAAGGAGCTCTACAAAACCTACTCAGCCAACCTAGAAGAAAACCATGTCCTCAGCGGGACGCAACAAGGTACATAATATACATGCCAGATGCACAATAGTAATGAAAAAAAGCTAAATTATAGTAAGACTGATAAAATGGGTAAATTTAACATAACCAACTAGTATGAAAATATAATTTAAGAAACATCACTCGAACACGCGGGCTGTCACAGTGTAATTCGGCGGTACGGAACCCCGGTAACTATAAAAAATTTGCAGTTCCGGTAAGGAACTGTGGTAACTATGAATATCCGAGGCTCTGGGTAAGAGGCAACGGTAACAATATAGGAAAGTAGCACAAGCGTACGGTGTATATTCTCTCCACCCCTGTGACTTCACGTATCATATCCACGAGACACTCGGTCAGAACCTCTAGCTTGGACAACGAATCATAATAGAAAAGAAACAGTGCATGTATATCAATGTCATCGTCCTAGAATCAAACTCGAATTTTTGTATATCAAGATGTAATTAAGTACGGGAAACTATCAGTAATGTTATCACACGAACATGTCCAATGGGTCAGAGTGTACCCCGCAATAAAGTATCGTGATAACGCAAATTCGAATATCTAGTATTGATATCCGATGGCGCTAACATCCATCGGCACCCGAATGTGATTTAGAAGCGAAGTACCGAGCACGGCCCTAGGTGTTGCAATAATATACACAAAATTAAATATATAAGAATTTTAAATATTACTGAAGTATAATAATGACAAGGTACACTTGCCTAGAGTTGCCCGAACTATACTGAGTTGCAGTACCAAAGTTTATCCCACTATCCATGAGAACAATACTCCATGCAAATATCTATCAATCCAAATCATAAACAAATATATATCACACACTATAGTAAACGTATGACTAATAACTCCCACCTAGGGAGCTTGGGTCATTTGTAGTCACCTATTACCTTTTGTTATCTAGGACACTTGTTAATTATATCGTCTATAGGTCACACCAGTTTCGATGATCATTATTGTTATAAATATGAGTGGTTGAATCAAAATATCAAGTTTGCACCTCGTTATTCGTACAACGAAACATACGATAAAAAATAAAGACATGATGATCAACCTCAAGGTTAACAATCTTATATTGGCAATCTACATGGCCACTGAGTTAATTTTGTTGGTGTTTTTGCCTTTGGACTAGGAAAGATAGTCCCACATCGGCTACACCAAATGGTGAGTATCACAATATAATGCATTGCTTGTGTTGAGGTGTGCACATGAGGTGTGGTGGGGCACAAGTGTGTATCATGTGGAAGTATTTTCCTAGAAGGAAAAAGGATTAATTCCAACAAAGAATAAGTTGATTTTTGTTGTGCGGACTCAGACACGAACTCCAGGATGTCTCGTGCATGCACGGGAGTGTTCGGGGGGTAGGCGTGGACTGTCACACTTCTATGCTGATTGTGGGATGATCTAAAATATCAAACTCTATTTTTGAGTATAGGTATTTTAGTCCCATATCAGATAGGAGAAGAGGTGAAGTCTCACTCCACTCTATAAATAGAGCCCCTTGGCCTCCTTTGAAAGATGCACCAAGAAGAGAGTTAAGGGAGTCTGTAAAGTCCAGGAAGCCCGTTCAAGACTCAAATATTGACTTACGAGCGTTCCAGAAGTTCTTCGTGAACTTGCTGGTTCCTAGAAGCAGATCGTGTTGGGGCGAATCTTGCTTTGAGCAACGGTGATCTTAATCACCCCAGCAAGAACCTTTCCTCTTCTTCTTTCTTTTCCTTCATCTAAGTTGTAACTCAGTTCTGTCCGTCAGCAACTGCGATTGCAAGAAAGAACGTGAGATTTATTTTTTGATTATTGTTGCTTTTGTAATCAGATTCATATTGTAGTGTTCCTCTTGGATCTCGAGAATTATCAGAAGGTGAAACGTTTGTATGAACCTCTGATCTCGACATCGAGTCTACCATCTTTGATCAAGGCCCGGGACTAACAATCTCAAAGCAAGATCCTTTTAGATGGAAAACTCTCGTGCTTCTCTCATCGATACCAGCTTTAACAAGTTGGAGAAATTCGACGGAGAACAATTCCAAATCTGGAAGTGGAAGGTCACCCTTAATCTTCAACTTGTGGATGTAGACCATGTATTGATTGAGGATGAACCGACGATTCCAGAAGGAGGAACTGCCGATGCTATTGCTGCTGCACGCGTCAAGCAGAGCTAATGGAAGAGAGAAAATAACATCTGTAAACTGCTGATTTTTAATTCTATGGAAGACTCTCTGGCAGAGTCATATTCCAAGAAGGTGAAGGCCAAAGAGATCTGGGATTCTTTGGGTAATCTACATGAAGATGATGAGCATAGGTCCAAAATCTTTATCGTCGAAAAGTACCACAAGTGGCTCTTCGAATACGAGATGGCGATGCTACCTCAAGTGAAGGAATTCCTGAAGTTGCGCCAGAAGTTAGATGACGAGAAGATGCCTCTCGTCGACAAGTTTATCGTTGGAGGGATAGTCTCAAAACTTCCTACTGGTTGGAGCAACTTCTATGCTAGAAAGCATCGAAAGAAGTTAGACACTAGCTTGAAAGATCTCCTACAAGAGATCCACGTTGAGGACGAAATGCGATCTCAACAGAAGATGGACTCTCTGTCCAACCAACTGGCTAAGGCCAACTTGGTACACACAAGAAAGTTCAAGGGGAAGCAGGTGGCTTCTCATCACAAGAAGAAGGGTTGCACTAATCTGAAAGTGAAGGGTCCTTCGTTCAAGCAACAGAAGTCCAAGTCCCACGTGACTTGCTTCAACTGTGGCAAAAAGGGCCACTATAAGAGTGAATGCAAATCCAAGACCAAACAAGCTGAGCAAGGTAAGCCTAGCAAGGTTTCCATGGTTTCTAACATTGTTGCTATGATTGCTCAGGTCACAACTGTGGGGACTGACTCTGACTGGTGGATAGACACTAGTGCGACCTGCCATGTCTGCTCTAGCAAGGAATGGTTCGTCACATACCAGCCAACTTCTGAAAAGTTATCATGGCGAACCAAGCCCAAGCTGAAGTTCTGGGGATCGGAACTGTGGAGCTAAAACTCACATCCGGGAACACTCTAACGCTTCAAGGTTTGAAGCACGTTCCGGTAATTCCAAAGAACTTGATCTCTGGAAGCCTGCTTAGCAACGTAGGCTTGAGGATGGACATCAATGCTGGCCTGATGGTGATGTCCAAGAAGGGAACATACTTCGGAAAAGCTTTTCAAACCGAAGGGATGTTCAAAATTCATCGTGTAAACCAGTCAAATGTAATCAATACAATCACTCTTTCGAATTATTCTTTTAAGTTGTGACATAATAGGCTAGGACATGTTCACTGTAAAGAATTAACAAAATGTCCAGTCTAGGACTTATCTCCAAATGTGGGGGTAAGGTAGAGAAGTGTGAAGTATGTGCTCAGACAAAGATCACAAGGAAACCCTTTCATCGGATCAATCGAAGCACAGATCTTCTGGAGTTGGTGCACTCATCTGTGACTTCAAGCAATTCTCTACAAAAGCCGAGATGAAGTATTTCATAACCTTCATCGATAACTTCTTAAAGTACACGTTCGTCTACTTGCTCAAGTCTAAAGATGAAGCATTCGAGAAGTTCAAGGAGTTCAGGGCCAAGGCTAAACGGCAAACTGGACAACAACTCAAACGGCTAAGAAGTGATCGAGGCGGAGAGTATCGGTCTCATGAATTCAAATTGTTCGGCAAAGAACATGGAATCATAAACGAGACTACTGCTTCGTATTCTCCTCAATCTAACGGAGTAGTGGAGAGGAAGAACAGAATGTTGACAGAAATGATGAACTCAATGCTGCTAACTACGGTTCTTCCTAAATGCTATTGGAGAGAAGCTGCATTGATGGCCACTTTTATTCTAAATAGTATACCATATGCAACTTCGGACGTAATTCCACCTAACTTGAATGTCATTCGAGTGTGGGGGTGTCTGGCTTATGGGAAGCTTCCAGATCTGAAGATTCAGAAGCTGGGTACAAGGACTACGAAGACGATCTTCTTGGGGTATGCCGAGAAAAGTGATGCTCTGAGATTTCTTGATATTGAGTCAAATCATATCATCGAATCTCGCGATGCTGAATATTTTGAAGACAAGTTTGTAAGGCACAAGAACATTATTCTAACGGACATTCTGGAGAATGATGAAGGTACAAAGGTGACTGAGATCTTCAATGAGCCAGTTGTCCAAGATAAAGTTGTTACTGAGGAGACAACGATTGAACCAGAACTGGCTGAGCTGTCGTCGAAGCAAGCGAGGAGGCCGAAGAACTTCGGAGATAACTTTATCACCTATCATGTGGAAGCAGATCCGCTTACCTATAATGAGGCGATGAAGACCAGAGATGCTATTTTCTGGAAGGAGGCGACAGACAATGAAATTGAATCAATCACCTCCAATAATACTTGGGTGTTGGTTGAACTACCTGAAGGAGCATAACCTATCAGATGCAAGTGGATCTTCAAGAAGAAGATGAAAGCTGATAGAACCATTGACAAGTTCAAGGCCAGGCTAGTGGCAAAGGGGTTTTCTCAGAAGCAGAGGATCGACTACTTTGACACGTATGCTCCAGTAGCCCGGATGACCACCATCAGAATGTTGATTGCTCTCGCAGCGATACATAAGATGGTAATACATCAGATGGATGTGAAAATGGCATTCCTGAATGGCGAGCTGACCGAAGAGATCTACATGCAACAACCAAAAGGGTTTGTCATCAAAGGTCTTGAAGACAAAGTTTGCAAGTTGGTAAAATCTCTGTACGATTTATGTCACGACCCGCACCCGCTTTTCGGATGCGAGCTCGTGAGCAAGCCAGCTACGTATCGAGCGGACTCCAGCCCGACTCGAGTACGTATAAGCTGTCAAGGTCATGGGTATCATGTCTAATCTAAACTATATCTCAATCCACAGGAATCATATAAATAAGAATAAACAAGTATGGGTCATGGTCTGCAGCCCATTAGCATATTGTTCGATTAGACTCTAAGAATGATATGAGTCTATAAATAAGCAGAGTATATCATGGTACCGAATATAAAGCACGAAAGGATAATAAAGAAATATCACAAGCAAATACCTGTATCATAGATCGCAATCCCCTACCATCCTGTTCTGCTAACTAACTCCATGCAATCGCTAAACCTGAAGAGATCATCAGGTCCTCAGAGGACTAGCAAGATACATAAAACATGCCTATCTAATAGTTTAATCATGCAATAATATATACAGGGTATAAATAGGAACTAGACATGAGACTGACATGTGGCTACTGACAGGTAACTATGAACATGGACACGGAATCAAGTTTGCATAAATGAACTGCTGGTAGATCAATGGATACCAACCCTCGTCCCGAATGTGGACTCGTAAGTCAGTTTCAAGACAAGTCACCCTCGTCCCGTATGTGGACTCGCAGGTGCAAAGGACAACCCTCGCCCCGTGTGTGGACTCGCAGGTTGTGATAAAGACAAAGGAATAGCAGTTCACTCGCACATACTTGCAGACACGACTCAGTCAAGACACAGATGAAGACACACGACCCAATCACGATACACGAGAGAACCAATCCAATATGAACTAACAAGGCTAACCATGTACAAGGACTATAGCTATACTAGCATGTACGATATACAAATCACAAGTAATAACCAACTAGTAAAACTATATAATAATAAAAATATGCATGTAAATAAACTGTAGAGGGAGGCAAGGTTTACTTGCCTGGTGGCAGCACGAAAAACCAATAAGATACCGTCAACTAGTACGCCATAAAGTCAAAATCCACAATTGTCTCCGAAAGCTGAAACAGACATTGCCAACATTTTCAGAATAGTCAAATTAGCTAGGATTGCCTGTCCTTAAGTCCAATTCTGGACACAGAGGCAAAACGGTAATTTCAGGCAAAAATGATGTCCGCCGTTGGACCCGCTTTGCACCGAAAAGCGTGCCAGAGTCAATAGTCTCTAAAGTCGTCAAACTACATGTCTACGTATCCGGTTTTTCGATACGAACCCAACCGTATGTCCAAAGTTGGATTCCGGCGGGCCGTGCACAAAATCACCCGTTGAGTGGGACCGTGGGGCCCACAAAACGGGGTTCCGATTTCACTGTCCCAGAATCGGACCAAACTTGGTATGCAAGACCAAAAAAACGATACGGTCCTGTTGGCACAAGTTTTGTCTCGATCTGACGAGCGTGCACGAAGTAATTGGGAAATTTGCATAGAGGCCGATACGGTGAATTTTGACGGATACGCATCAAATTCGTCGCGCACACGCGACCTATTTGAATTCCGCCAAAGCCCACATGTCCACGAAGCCGTTACGCACCTTTCGATGCTTTCGATTCGCGATCACGTCGCCCGGTTTGGCGGGACGCACGTCGTATCGAAGGTTTTTATTGATTTTCTAGTTTTCGAAAAGAGGTTTTTCATGATTTTCAATCCTATTTCTACTACTGTCTAGTCCACAATAAATAAAACTATTAATGAGGTTTCCATGCCCTATATGTTATCTTCTAGTGTGTCTAATTAGATTTTTGAAAACCTTAATATGTAGTTCGAAAACTGGCTTCCAATATGGATGATTGGACTGTTTTTCAACTGTCAGGAACATTGGTTTTTCGGGTTTTTTGAGTTGATTTACTAAATCGATGGGTCGATCTTGCTGGGAAGTACTTATCGGTTCATCTAGGGTGTCGTGCAGTCTCAACATGGCAGGTTTCATAGTCGAAAAATATGGACTATGTACTGAGAAACGAGGCGATGAAGGTACATACCTGCTGCTGTCGAACTCTGTTTCCTGTCGTATGTGTCCTGCCATTTACGTGCGCTCCGGCGCATCTGTCGGCGGCCGTGGCCCTCGGCGGCGCACGCGCGTGGGGGTGGTGGCGGCGAGTTGGTGTTAGGTTTTCCCTACAACTCCTCTCTCCTCTCGTTTATGTAGGTGATCGGTTATAGCAGAGATCGGGTTTTCGCTCAGGTGAGATGTGTTTACTGTGCTGGCTGATTGGGCTAAGTTTGCTAACGGGCTGGGCTGGGCCTGGTCTTAGGGGATTAGGCCGGCTGGGATTTGTTTATTTCTTTCTTTTTCTTTTTATAATTATTTAACAACTAATACATATATATATATATATATATATATATATATATATATATATATATATATATATATATATATATATATATATATATATATATATATATATATATACACACACATACATGTATACATTCTACTATGCCTATATATATACACATACGCACATATTACCATATATATTTATATATATACACACAAGTACATATGTATACTTATACACATACACACATACACACACACACACAAATATATATATATATATATATATATATATATATATATATATATATATATATATATATATATATATATATATATATATATAATATGTATTTTTTTTTTAAAAAAAAATATATAATATGTATTTATATATAAATACACATATACCCATATACAATATATATATATATATATATATATATATATATATATATATATATATATATATATATATATATATATATATATATATATATATATATATATATATATATATATATATATATATATTTATACATAACATATATGTATGTATATATATTAATAAATTATGAATATATAATCAATATATTTATCATGGTATTTGTACACATATATATAATATATATTTATATACCACAAACTCTATACAGACAATACAATATTTTAACTATAATCATTATTAATAATATCTAATAGTAATAAATATATTTATTTAATCACCACAAAATAATAAAATAATATTAATTAATTAAATGGCGGTTTGGTGAATCCATGCTATTCACCTTTATCTGGCCCAAAAAAATTGTACGAATATTGTAAAACAATATTTAATAATAAAACACCAATTTCGTACAAATATTCGAATAATTAAAATGTACATCAATATCCAAAATAATTTAGGAACTATTAGTATACACATAAAATATGCCTACATGGTCGTCTTTGGTCTCACTACAAGATTACATGGGCTCGGTTTCAGTTCGGGTTTAGTCCGCGCTAATCGACACAAACCGGGTCTCCTACAAGTCAATAATATAATTAATAAATAATTAAAATGTTCTATAGGGTCAAGTCGCAACTTGGCTTGGTTTTCCTAGTTAGGACACACTTATGGCTGGGTCTTCCTTGGCATGGCTAATACACTAGTCAAGGCACGCCACTGCACTATCCGTGCTATTATTTCTAGTCGTCTAGTACTTCAAAACTCAACTATGGCTAAAGTCATCTACCGTATTTATAAAAAATCTAAAAATTACTATTTAAATCAAATAAATAAAATAGATAAAAAAATATTTCAAGAATTTTCGGGAAGGGGAGCTACAGTTTAAAGCAAGCTCCCAATATGTGGCATGAGAAGTTTGACAAAGTCATAAGGTCAAATGGCTACAGGGTCAGTGAAACAGACAAGTGTGTCTATATGAAGTTTGCTGACGGAAGAGGAGACATCGTTTGTCTATACGTCGATGACATGCTAATCCTAGGTACGGATATAAGCTGTGTCACGGTGACAAAGAAGCTCCTCTCGACGAAGTTCAGTATGAAGGACTTGGGGGATGCTGATGTTATCTTGGGACTCAAGATCATCCGGACAGACACTGGACTAGCGCTTTTACAGTCTCATTATGTTGAGAAGATGATCACTCGTTACGGGTATCAGGATCTTCTAGGGATCGATACACCGTACAAGAGTGATCTGAAGCTGAAGCCTAATTCAGGGGAAAGCGTCAGGCAGCTGGAGTATGCAAGCGTAATCGGGAGTTTGATGTATGCTACTACTGCCACAAGGCCTGACATAGCTATCGCTGTGGGAATGCTGAGTCATTTTACGAGCAACCCAGGCATTGAGCACTGAAAAGCTGTGAAACGGGTTATGAGATATCTCAAGAAAACTCAGATATATGCACTGCACTACATCGGAGATCCGTCGGTAGTGGAAGGCTTCAGTGATGCCAGTTGGTGCTCATAAGTGGAGAGCGAGAGGTCCACAGGTGGATACATTTTCATAATAGGTGGAGCTGCTATATCGTGGAAATAGAAGAAGCAGACTATGCTCTCGCAGTCATCCATGGAATCTGAGTTCTTTGTACTTGATACCGCAGCGGAGGAAGCAGAATGGCTTCGGAAGCTTATGTATGATCTTCTAGTGGTTGGGGCACAAATACCGGGGATTCTGATATACTGCGATAAACAGGCGACTGCAGCGGTGGTATCAAATGACCTCTTCATCGGGAAGAAGAGGACTGTGCGATTGAAGCACAGGGTAGTACACAATCTCATTAAGAGGGGTGTTATTGTAGTGGTTGATGTTCGGAGTCAGAAGAACCTGGCGGATCCGTTCACCAAAGGCCTTAAGCGCCAGCTGATCGATGACATAGCTTGTAAAATGGGCTTGAAGGCATTCTGATATTGTGTTATTACATTCCTACCATAAAGTTTTATGCTATTAGTTCAAAGAGAAATCTACTAGGCATCTAGCTTTTGGTTCAAGGAAGGACTATTAACCGGAAGAATATCAGGAACGGTGGGTACTTGTCCTCTGTGGCATAGAGAGGTTACGAACCTACAATCACTGTTGTCTACTGTTTTTTTCTACGAAAAACGGATCCTGTGGGAAGGTTGGCTTAAATGCCTTAATGAGTTCTCAGGCAGAGTGAATGCCTGGAGTGATTTACAGGAAGCACGGTAGCGCAGCACTACAAGGAGTGTAACTTCATGCTATAGTGGGGTGACTCCACCATGAGGTTCCCGGTTAGGGGTAATGCCTAGGCTTTGTGAGCCAAGTCACAGCGGAGTAGCACCGCAAATAGGCAGGTATCCTAATGCTGTATGATAATCATAATAAAGAGAGGTAGACAGCACTACAAAAAGGACGATGTCCTCATGTTACAGTGGCATGACACCACGAAGAGGTACCAGGTAGGGTAAAGTCTCGGCTTCGCGAGCCATGTCATAGCGGCGTAACACCGCACGAAAGCGCAAGGCTTGATGCTGGGTAGTTTGGCACTACAAAGAGGCTTGTGACCTCATTCTACAGTAGTATGACACTACAATGAGGTACCCAGGTGGGGTAAAGCCTCGGCTTTAAGCCATGTCATAGCGGCGTAGTACCGCAAAGAAGCGCAATGCTTCATGTCATGACTCTTTATAAAGAACTCACCTATAGTGTATGGACAGAGATATCAGGCCATCTCTTGAGGGTAAACTTGTAGACGCCCAAAAATTATACACTGAAACCAGGTTGGCACAAGGCCTTTAAGTGCAGTCAGAAGCACAATTGATGTTATTATGTGAGTAGGAAGAATTACAGTTATGGTGCAGAATTCAAGGCTTAGTCCATTCTTGTATCATGCTGTCATTTAACCTATGCGGAAAGACTCAAGTCATAGCGACATCTCTCCTAATGCATGATGGGCAGTCACTGTGGGGAACGCTTAACCCATATATTAAGATATGTGGGAGATTATTGGTGTTTTTGCCTTTGGACTAGGAAAGATAGTCCCACATCGGCTACACCAAATGGTGAGTATCTTAATATAATGCATTGCTTGTGTTGAGGTGTGCATATGAGGTATGGTGGGGCACAAGTGTGTGTCATGTGGGAGTATTTTCCTAGAAGGAAAAAGGATTAATTCCAACAAAGATATAAGTTGATTTTTGTTATGCGGACTCGGACTCGGACACGGACTCCAGGATGTCTCGTGCATGCACGGGAGTGTTCGGGGGGTAGGCGTGGACTGTCACACTTCTATGCTGATTGTGGGATGATCTAAAATATCAAACTCTATTTTTGAGTATTGGTATTTTAGTCCCACATCGGATAGGAGAAGAGGTGAAGTCTCACTCCACTCTATAAATAGTCCCTTGGCCTCCTTTGAAAGATGCAGCAAAAAGAGAGTTAAGGGAGTCTGTAAAGTCCAGGAAGCCCGTTCAAGTCTCAAATATTGACTTACGAGCATTCCAGAAGTTCTTCGTGAACTTGCTGGTTCCTGGAAGCTGATCGTGTTGGGGCGAATCTTGCTTTGAGTAACGGTGATCTTAATTACCCCAGCAAGAACCTTTCCTCTTCTTCTTTCTTCTTTCTTCTCCTTCATCTAAGTTGTAACTCAGTTCTGTCCGTCAGCAACTGCGATTGCGAGGAAGAACGTGAGATTTATTTTCTGATTATTGTTGCTTTTGTAATCAGATTCATACTATAGTGTTCCTCTTGGATCTCGAGAATTATCAGAAGGTGAAACGTTTGTATGAACCTCTGATCTCGACATTGAGTCTACCATCTTTGATCAAGCCCCGGGACTAACAAATTTCAGTGATTTGAGATCACTAGAATCGACTGATCTAGGTTTCGAAACATAATAAGAATTAATTATAAAAAATGGTGATATATAAAAAATCTACAGACGTCATCAGATGATGAAGCAAACATCATCGACGTATCCAGAATGGTCAAATTGGCTAGGACAGCCTATCTTTAAGTCCAATTTGGATACAGGGACAAAACGATAATTTTGGGTCAAAATATTGTCACCGAACCCATTTTGCACCAAAAAATGTATCAAGATAAAGTCATCTAAATCTACCAAACTATATGTTTATGAGTCCAGAATGACGATACAAATCTAATGGTATATCCAGAATTGGATTTCGATGAGCCGATCTCAAAATGACCCCTTGACCCGGAAAGGGACTCGATTTTGCATGAAAATGTGTGTCGGGGACACGTTGCTCCAAACTCAACGTATTATATATGAATTTTAGACAGAACTATGCCACGAGTCCGCTGGTGGTGGCAAAATTGGAACTCGGAGTCCCAGGTTCAAAATTAGAGTTTTACAAGTTAGAAATTACGGTTTCGAGAGGCCAACTTTGCCGTCAATTTCAACAAATCAAATTACATCCTATGAAACTAAAAAATTTATAACACGAAAGTGGTTATACTTGTTGTGCAGAAAACTTATGGCATATCAAAAGGTACTACAATGGCGGACAAATAAATCTATAAATTTGGCTTCATGAAATCGTCCAAAATAATATAATTTAAATGGTCAACTTGGTGGCCAATTTTGATCTATCAAATGATTGACAATCCAACCGTCGGATTATCCAAAATTGAGAAGGATAAATTGGATTGACAATCAACAGTCGAATTGTCCAGAAAATATGTCCAAAGTTGTTGTTCCAAAATACAATTCTAGATTCGATCTCGCGCGCGTCACGACGGGATTGACTTCCAAATACAGAAATTGACCCTGGCACTCGTCGTAGTAGATGATTGCCGATAAAGGGGTTCACCGAGGACACGCAGTAATGTGTGGGAGGTCACGTCTGCGGTTTGCAGCGGTTGCTAATGCCGCTGCTGCATTTGTTATCGCGCTATGGCCGCTGCATTGCACAGCCTGTCCTGGCGATGCCACGGCCTAGCGCACGTGGCAGTAGCCTGGCGATGGCACTGCACGGAGGGGTTACAATGGTCGACCGAGGATAACCCTTTTGTGCTGCCCACGGCTTGGACGAATGGAAGTTCTCTCTTTTGGTAGTGACGAGGTTCCCATTTAGGGTTTTTTTAGAAAGAATTAGAAGAGAGGTGTATATATCGACGGAGGGAAGGTAAGGCTCGGTCGTAGTTGGCGCTAGTTAGCCTGGAAGGCTCGTTGGCATGCTCTGCCGTGACTACTGCTGGCAGTAATAGTACACAGCATGTACTTTTTGCACGTAGAGAAAGAATGGAGGAGACGAATATCTGTTGGGTTACTTGAATGATGGGTTTCGGGTTAATGATAGAAGAGAAGAATTGGAAAAGTAAGTTTCATATAAGGTTTCATATAAGTCGGGCTAGGAAAGCTTAGCATTGGGCTGTCATGCTGGGTTAACAGAATAAAAAATATGGAAAGTGTAGCATTTGTCCATTAAGCCCAATAAAATGGCTATATGGAAAATATCTAATTTCCTATTTCCTTTAAAAATAAATTCTTAATAGAATGCCAAAATAATTCAACGCTCCTGATTACCACAACCCGTAAAAGGAAAAGTAATAAGTAAATAAATTTTATGATAATATTACTGTTGGTATTAGAAATATATTTTAACTAAAATATATACGTGTAAGGAATTCCACAATAATAAATCAGTAAAAGGAATTAAATGCCTAGATCCTAAATAATATAATAAATAAATAAAAATAGGGGGGCTTATATCATAATACGGTTTTTTCTTGGTGCGATCATGACTAAATATAAGTCATCTATGATCATTGACGAAATAAAAGCATACGAAAGGTTAATTGGATGGAACACAAGTGGCATGTGTGTAGTAGACTTAAAATAGGCCAAAATCATATATTGGGTCGATTAGATTGGATCGATGTCGAGCCCTAAAATTAAATTGGAAATTAGGTCAAGTTTTTGGTAGATGGTCAAATTGCCTAAATTTACCAGTAGGTTGTGCGATATAAATAGAATGCAAGGGATAAATTTTGAGTGGGACATATATATCAAAATGAAAATAATCTTGTCTGCTACAAAACTCATGAAGGAACTTTCGAGAGATTGACATCCTTGGCACTCCAAAATCAAAGTCACGGAAAGGTACATTAAATGATCATTCTAATTATAATAAAATTATTTATGGAAAATAATTTATTTAATTTTTTTTAAAAAAACCTAAAATTCAGGGGGCTCACATCCTATCCACCTTAGAAAATTTTGTCCTCGAAATTATACTTAGGCATAGAGTAAAAAGGTTAGAGGATTTACATCTAAAGTAGTCAAGTAAGACTTGTCGTATATAGTTCAAGTGGGACGTTGATGCCACTGGTTTCTAGGGTGTATATCTTGCCAAGTGCTAGAGTACACCTAAACTCTATAAGGCAACAACAAACTATGGTCGCAATTCTACTAGTAAGGTCCTTGGATAGCATGTTTCCTAAGAAGGAATACGAGGATTTTAGGTATTACAGACTGCAAAAATCTAGGGGACTTAGGTATTATCACAGTACTTATTGGTAAAAAAACTCTATAAGGAAATTATTATCAATCTAGTGCTACTCATATATAGGTTAATATATTAACAGGTTTAGAAGAATTTGGCTCAGTTGGAGGAAGTTGGAGTAAGGGGACATTGAGGAATTTATAATTGTGTAATGAGTAGACATGTTCGAGAGAATCGTGTACAAAGAAGTTGCAGATCATGGTAAGAATTTTTTGATAAGTTCAAAGAAATTTTTTTACTTGAACAAGGCAGGACTAAGAAGGCACTCAGTCGGAAAATTTTGGGAGGATAATGCCTAGTAATATGGATATTAGTCACAAGAGAAATAAAATCAGGGGTTGAATTTTGAAATCAAGCATGGCTAAGGGAGAATAGGGCCTTTATAATCGCATCTAGAATGATTTGTATTGGCAAACCACGAAACCGTGAATTACGAACATAGAAATAGGAAGGAAAAGAATAGTGATATGCCTAAAACATCTTCCAGTCACTTAGAATAATCTGATAATCAAACAAGTTGAAGAAATTGCACACTAGTTCATACTGTGGTCTAGCCTATCTATCAGGGTTCTAGGATAACACAAGATTAACACAAGATTCCTTAAACATGGCTAGTCTAATCTTAATGTAGAATCTAACTACTAGTATTTGAAGATCCCCTGCCTTACCTCCTTTTCGTTAGCATACTGCTTGGCCTAGTCCTCTCAATTGTAACTTTCACTAACACAATATCAAGATACTCATAATATAATCTCTTAAGGTCTTTAAACATCCTAGATTCTCGAATTTCAACTAAGCATTTAAATTCTTAAGTTTACCTTCGTCTATGGAATATCTTTATCTCAGAAATTTATCATCCTCTATGTACTATTCAACTTTAGATTCTATTCAATCAATTTATTTTAGGGTTCTCTACTTTTTTGTCTTGAAATCTTGTCTTCTTCTTATCTCATGCTAATTTATTTCTTGTCCTCGTTTTCTGAACGACTTAATCTTGATGATATGTCTCTCTACAACCAATGATTCTCGTTTTCTAATATATTTTTATGTCCTAGTCATTTTTCTAACCTCATTTTGATGTCTTAAAATTTACCTCATTTATTTCCGCAAAATAATCTTCTCCTCGTTATTCGAATCTCAACTTTAAGGGTCTTGCATAAGATATACTTCTCTCTATGGTCCTCGTAAGTCATCATAGATAATCACGGTTGTAACCCTCATCTTAATTGTTACTTCTTAATTTCTTTATGAACTTTTCCTGCAACTCCAACCTAAACCTAGTAATGCTCCTATAATTCACTCTTCCTTGTATATTCACTACGTACTCTTAAACTAAACACAATTTCTTTATTTATAATACCCCAAGGACTTCCATCTAACTTGCATCGACGAAGGATTTACTAATCTGTCTCTTGAGGTACGACTTTTCTAACTCTATTTCCAGATCCTTGGCTATGACTAACCATCAAAGATAGAAAGGTATATTCAATACTTAACTCAATCAATCGCTCAAATTCTATATCATACTTCTACAAGCCATAGGTCAAGTAGTTAGCAACTTAACCAATGTTCTACCCCTACTAACCATAAGCAAACTGCTCATTCCTTACAAGAACACCTATCCATCAATATGTAGTCTAACCTTATTGGCCAATCTTCTAGTCCAATTTTCTAATAGGGCGTTCAAGGTTTTAGTCAACCAATATGGAGATGGTTGTCTAGTCTATCTTTGACTTATTTGCTCCTAGATTACTTTTCTCTCTCATACCTAATCTTCCTAGGATTGTTTCTTGTCATCTAAGAATTTTTTTCATATTCCGAATTTTTATATCCTCTACGTAAAAATTTCTCAAATTTTAGCACAATATAACCCAAAGGTTTAAATCTAGACATGATCATCATGCTTCATAATTGTGTATCCCGACGGCGCCCTTGGGCTCTATTTGATATTGTCCTTCATGTTGGCACTCTAAAGTCCAGTGCGTCTTCCTTCAGGTAGAACTTTCACTCATCTCCTTCTTTATGATTAGGGAACTTCCATATTTTTCTTAGTTAATCTGCACGGGTTTATAATAACTTCTCTCCATGACTCTATCTAACTCAAGCGGAAGGTGGCATGGTCCTAAAGACTTCTTTCTAGGATTAAGCCTGGTACTGTATTATATTTCCTATTATGTCTTAGTGGTGTGTCTGTAAAAGCCAACCCACCTTAGCTAATCACCTAGTCCTGCCAAGCATATGTTCCTATATCCCCCAAGTAGAACCTTCTAGATAATTTATAGGCTGAAGTCAAATCACCAGTTTGCGACTCGTTGAATCATCCTTTCCTTAAGTTGTATCATTTGGCAATCCTATTTTAGAGGTACCCTATTCTTATCTTTGTTTAGTCCCACGTCAATCTATGTAATTTTCTAATCGTACCGGTAGTCATCTCAATGATTACTAAAATTTCTTCCAACATATCTATAAATTTGTAAACCTCTAATTTAACTCTATATGTTCTAGTCTAGGATCTCTCCTTCAATCAAGGGACTTTCTTATAGAAACTAAATGTCGAAGAGGTGTTGTTCATAACCTATCGATCCATCTAGTAGAGACATCTATCCAACTGTACCTTAAATAATCACTTACAGAATATCATAACTGCCCTAATCACATTCTATAATAAAATATAATCAAATGGTTGATTAATCACAAAAGTTCGCCCTTCCGAGACAGGAAAGCTCGAGAGTTCATAAATGGGAATTCAAGGAAGCTATGATTCAGCACAAATACGGAAGTCAAAGCTGATAGTGGAAGTCAAAGGAATTTTCAATAGCAGTAGTTGATTGAGATCCTAATATACTATCCTAGTGCATGCTCGTTCGGTACATGGATGTAACCAAAATGATTTATCTTGACTTGTATGTGCCACCATAAAAACAATGTCACGCCCTAGTCCCAAAAATGCGGGACCGAGCCACGTGGCATTTGTCAGCTACGTGTTCAACCAGACTCTAGTTTGACCAGAATACGTATAAGCTGTTTGAAATGGTGTAACTATCACTATATCAACTTTTTATCTCAATCCATATAACATAAGTATAAGAAAGGGAAATATAATTCTAGTCTGTGGTCCAATAATTATACTTGTCTGAATAGACTCAAAAAGAATAATATGAGTATATAAATACTAGCAACTAAGCAGATACAAATAACATTAAATAAAATATATAACTCTAAAAGAGTGAATACCTATAATGAAAATGAATACCATCAACAATCCAGCAAGGAGCTCTACAAAACCTAATCAGCCAACCTGAAAGAAAACAAGGTCCTCAGCGGGACGCAACAAGGTACATAATATACAGACCAGATGTACGACAGTAATGAAAGAAAAGCAAAAGTATAGTAAGACTGATAAAGTGGATAAATCTAACACTCGAACACGCAGGCTATCACGGTATAATCCGAAGATCTAGTACGAGACTTCGATAACTATGAAAAATCTGCAGTTTCGGGAAAAACCTGTGGTAACTATGAATATCCGAGGGCCTGGGTAAGAGGCAACGGTAACAATATACGGTAACAATATAGGAAAGTAGCACAAGCGCACGGTGTATATTCTTTCCGCCCATGTGACCTCAAATATCGTATCCACAAGACGCTCAACCAGAACCTTTAGCTAGGACAACGAGTCATAATAGAAAAGAAATAGTGCATGTATATCAATGTCATCATCCTAGAATCAGACTCGGATTTTCGTATATCAAGATGTAATCAAGTACAAAAATCAGTCAGTAATATAGTGTCACATGAACATGTCCTAAGGGATAGAGTGTACCCCGCAACAAAGTGTCACAGTAACGTAAATGTGAATATCTAGTATCGATACCCGATAACACTAACATCCATCGGGACCCGGATGTGATTCGAATGCGAAGTACCGAATACGGCCCTAGTTGTTGCAATTATATACACATAAATAAATATTTAAGATTTTTAAATATTGTAACTGAAGTACAATAATGGCAAGGTACACTTGCCTGGAGTTGTATAAACTATGCTGAGAATGCAGTACCAAAGTCTATCCCACTATCTATGAGAACCATGCTCCATGCAAATATTTATCAACCCAAATCACAAAAAAATATATCACACACTATAGTAAACATAAGAATAATAATTCCCACCTCGGGAGCTTGAGTCATTTCTAGTCACCTATTACCTTTTCTTATCTATGACACTTGTTAATTATATCGTCTAGGACTAGGTCACACCAGTCGCTGTGATCATTATTGTTATTAATATGAGTGGTAGATTCAAAATATCAAGTTTATACCTCATTATTCGTACAGTAAAACCTACGACACGTAAATCGAGACAAGATGATCAACCTTAAGGTTAACAATCTTGTCTTGGTGATCCACGTGGTCACCTAGTCAATTTCAGCGATGTGAGATCAATGGAATCGGCTGATCTCGGTTTTGACGCACGGATTTTAAAATACGAACATAATAAGAATTAATTACAAATAATGGTGATATATAAAGAAAATCTACAGTCATCGCCAGATGATGAAGAAAACATCATTGACGTGTCCAAAATGGTCAAATTAGCTAGGAAAGCCTATCCTTAAGTCCAATTTGGATACAGGGGCAAAACGGCAATTTCGGGTCAAAACGTTCTCTACCGTTAGACCCATTTTGTACCAAAAAATGTGTCAGGATAAAAGTCATCTAAATTTAGCAAACTATATGTCCACGAGTCCGTAATGACGACATGAACCCAACGGTATATCCAGAATTAGATTCCGAATAGCCGATCTCAAAATGACCCATTGACCCGGACAAAAGACCCGATTTTGCATAGAAATGTGTGTCGTGGCCACGTTGCTCCAAAATTAGCAAATTATATATGATTTAGCCAGAACAATGCCGCTAGTCCACTAGTGGTGTCAGAACTAGAATTCGGAGTCCCAAGTTCAAAATCAAAATTTTATAAGTCAGAAATTACGGTTTCGAGAGGCCAACTTTGTCGTCGATTTCAACCAACCAAACGACATTCTACAAAGCTAAAATTTTTATGACACAAAGGTGATTATACCTGCTATACACATGAACTAGTGGCAGATGAAACAGAGCTGTAATGGTGGAGAAACAAATCCATAAAGTTGGCTTCATAAAATTGTCCAAAAATAATTCAATTTAAACGGTCAACTTGGTGGCCAATTTTGATCCATCAAACTATCGAATTAACGGTTGAAATTTTAGGCGAGCGAAGGGGTATATATCGAGATTGAGATGGAAGAATTGGATTGACGATCCAACGATCGAATTGTCCAAAAAATATGTCCAAAGTTGCTGTCCTGAAACACAATTCTGGATTCGATCTCGCGCGGGTCACGATAGGATCATCTTCCAAACATAGAAATTGACCCTGGCACTTGTCATGGTGGACGATGGCCGACGAGAGGGTTCGTCAGGGATTCCTAGTCATGTGGGGGAGGTCACGATAACGGCTTCCAGCAGTTGATAATGCCGCCGCTGTATTTGTTCTCGCGCTATAGCCGCTGCCTTTCATGGCCTATCCTGGCGCTGCCACGATCTGGCGCATGCAGTAGTGGCCTGGCAGTGATGCTGTAGGAAGAAGCTATGATGGTCGATCGAGGATGGCCCTTGAGTGTTGCCTACGGCTTGGACGGATGAAAGTTCTCTCTTTTGGTGGCGGGGGGGGGGGGGGGGCGGGTTATCGTTTAGGGTTTTTTTTATATAATGAATTAGAAGATAGGTGTATATATTGAAGGAGGAAGGTGAGGCTCGGTCGCAGCTGGCGCCAGTTGGCCTGGCCGGCTCGTTGGCATGCTCTATCGCGACTGCTACTGGCGGTAATAGTACACAACGTTTATTGCTCACGCAGAGAAAGAATAGAGGGGACGCATATCTGTTAGGTTATTTAAATGATGGGTTTTGGGTTAATGAGAGAAGAGCAGAATTGGAAAAGTAATTTTCATGCAAGGGTCTCACGTAAGTCGGGCCAGGGAAGCTTAGCATTGGGTTGCCATACTGGGTTAACAAAATAAAAAAGAAGGAAAGTGTAGCATTTATCCACTAAGCCCAAAGAATGACTATATGGGAAATATCTAATTTCCTATTTCCTTTAAAAACAAAATCTTAATAGAATGCCAAAATTATTCTACACTCCAGATTACCAAAACCAGTAAAGAAAAAATAAGAAGTAAATAAATTTTATGATAATATTACTGTTGGTATGAGAAATATATTTTCACTAAAATATATATGTGTAAAGAATTCTACAATAATAAATTAGTAAAAGGATAAAAGTATTTGAATGCCTAGCTCATAAATAATAAAATAAATAAATAAAAATAGGAGGGCTTATATCATAATACGGTTTGGTCTTGGTGCGATCATGACTATTTTAAGTTATCTATGATCATTGATAAAATATAAGCATACGAGAGCTCAATTGGATGGCACACAAGTGGCATGTGTGTAGTAGATTCAAAAAAAGGTCAAAACCATATATTGGATCGATTAGATTGGATCGATGTCGAGCCCTGAAATTAAATTGGAAGTTAGATCAAATTTTTCGGTAGATGGTCAAATTGCCTAAATTGACCAATAAGTTGCGCGATGTAAATAGTATGCAAGGATAAAAGTTTGAGTGGGACATGATATATCAAAATAAAAATAATCTTATCAACTACAAAACTCATGAAGGAACTTTCGAGAAATTGACATCCTTGGCGCTTTAAAAATCAAAGTCAAAAAAAGGTACATTAAATGATCAATTTAATTATAATAAAATTCTTTACAGAAACTAATCCATTTAATTTTTTTAAAAGAATCCCTAAAATTCAAAACAGGGAACCAGTTGTTTATCTATGTGTTGTATACAGGATCTGTGAAGCTAACTTATGCCCAGGTATCACGTTTAATGGTTGGATTCATGTATCAACTCGTGTGAGTATGTGTTTAAGAGGGTACAGTTAGAAGGAGACTGTATGTCACCCTATGGATATGAATGCAGGGAAATACTCATGAATCTCTGCAGTATAATACAGGGAGATAGGGCTAGAATCTTAGGCAGGAGCCTGCAACAGGGAGCCTAGTGTTCACAACAGGGTAAAGTGAACAAATGTATCAACAGCAGCTGTTGTTTACAACATAAATAGAAGCTGCATACAATTGATGTATAGAGGAGGGAGTGATAGGAAGTATAGGTAAAATGATTTATGTGAGTATCTATGCATATGGGTATTAAGATTTAGGTTTTGTACCAATAAGGAACAAAACAGAATTGCAGCGCAGAAGTGTACCTTAAGAGTAAACGTGCACATGATGAGGGGAAACAGTAGTATACTAATTGGTTGTGAGAAGTAATACAGGTAGGTAATTTTTGCAGCAAACATACCTGCAGAGGGGAAATGAATCCGTTCACCTTCATATGCGGGAATGACTCGTAGTTTGAAGAGACAGTGTCTAGGTACTAAAGGTGACTTGGGGTATTAAGATGTTAGATATACCAAAGTTCAAGTGCAACTGAGAAAGAGTTACAAAACTGAAGTCAGTAGGACATTTCAGGTACTGGGTGAAACCAGGTAGCAGAAGTGTATCAGTTGGTGTACAGAAACTGTTGGTAGGTGTCATGCAAGGTACCAATAGAATAGGGGTTTATCAACATATGGATGTACGTTTGTAATTTGGTCGGTGAATGGTCTTATATATAGGTAGAAGGATTAACTCTATCATTACTGGAGATAGTAGCTAGAGTAGTAGGTATTTAGGGCTTAAAGGACAACATATAGATGTGGATAGGGAGGTTACCTGTGGCAGTCTAGTGTGGGTTAGACAGGTATATATAAACATAAGCATAAAGGGCCAGGATATCTCAGGCTTAATGGCTAATAAAGGCTCCACTAGAAATAGATACATAGAACATATAAGTAACATGGAGGTATCAATAATTGGTGCCACATGTAAGTAAATAGTTATCTAAGGTTTAACTCAGAGTAGTAGTGAACCTAGAAAAATCTAACAGATAGGAATGTTATTGAATTCTAATCATTTATTGATCAGAGTTTAATTCTATCTAGGTACATTGGACTTTGACTTAGTGCTCGACCCGTATCTGCAGTGCAGGACCACATGCAAGCATATATACTGATTACTTTCATTTCCTGATAGTTTTTCTATTACATGTTATACATATGCATCTCTTATTTTGCTGACACGCTTGTTACACAAGGTTAATATTATGGATTCTATACATATAGCATGCCTTGTGATTACTATGTTCATGACTATTAAGTTTACATGGTTACCATGTTCATGATTTGTTTGAATCCATGAGTACTAGTCGGCAGGAAATTATCTCAGTAGATGTGTGAACTATCCTTTCCATCCCATGGTCTTTCGCGAAGAATAGCAGTCGCACATGACACGTGCGGTTGGCCAGATTTATCCCTAGCCGTTCACATGTCGAACATAATATTTTAACATACTAGATAGGTGTCAATTCACTTGATTTATCTTGTTTTCTCCACCACATGCCATGTTTTTCTTTGTAGTTGCTATATCTTGTTATAGAGTTTGTCTATTCCTTTTTCTTGCTATATCATGAGGTCAGTTTCATTTGTTAGTTTATCACATATGTTATTTATATTTTTGTAATTTCTATCATGTTTTGAGTAGCTTGTCATATGTGTACTTGTTCCATTCTTGACTGGAAGCCAATTTTTTATATTACTCGTGGATACTCTTACATTGGATCCTTGGGAAGATACAGGTGTATTTGAAGGCCAAAACCCTAGAAGACTAGTTATATAGAAGTGTTGTTAGTCGTATTCAATATTTGTGAGACATTGTATTTTCTTCATATGTAATCTTTTTCGAATATTGTAATTTGTTGGTTTTATGAATGAGCAAATAAAAAGATATTATTTTGTGAGCACTTGTTTGTTACGGGCTAGACAGCGTTCTACCGTCGATGCTTTGGCAGAGGCTGGACTTACGCACACAGTGTCATCCCAAAAAGTAGGTGCGAGTCATGACATGCGTGGCCAACCGTCGGAAAACCCTGTCCATCCAGAGCATCGAACGGGAGGACGGCACACTCACTAATAGTCGTCAGGACATCTAAGACGAGGCGATCCAGTTTTTTAGCAAACTTTTTGCTAATTATCGGGTTGTTCCGAACGAGGAGATCCTGCAGCTCATTCCACCGGTTATCTCCACAGCGGACAACGCCGACAACAGCGGTGCGGGTCCAGATGGCTTCTATAGGAGATTCAAGAAGCACTGCTGGGACCGCATTAGAGGGGACATTGTCGAAGTGGCGACGACCTTCACACAGGGTCTCCTTCTTTTGAAGGTGGTCACTCCTGCCCTCATTGGCCTCATTCCTAAGTGGGACCAACTTAGTGAGCTTGTCGATTACCCATACGCTTAGCCTTCGTAATTTTTTTAATAAAATTTTGTCCAAGCTTGTGGCTTACAAGATTAGTTAATATCATCCCTCGCATTATCTCCATCGAGCAAAGCGGCTTCGTATAAGGCAGGGAGCGATAATATCCTTCTCGGTCAGGAGTTCATCTCTTCTATCGATCACAAGAACAATGAAGGCAATGTGGCAATCAAGATCGACATGGAAAAGACGTACGTCAAACTTGATTGGCAGTACCTCATCTATGTTTTGAGAAGGTTTGTCTTCGATAAAATATGATCAGCATGATGTGGAGGTTAATTAGCAACTGTTGGTTCTCGGTCTGCATCAACGGAGAAGCTAAGGGATTCTTCAAATCATTTAGAGGAGTGCGTCAAGGCGACCCCATCTCATCGAGTTTATTCTTGATCGTCGCATAGGCTCTAAGTAGGAGGATTACAGAGCTAGGTCGGTGCGGTAGCTTTGGGCAATTCCATACCCCGTCGGGCTGTCCCCTGGTGACGCATTTGGCATACATCGACGATCAGATTATTTTTTATGTGGCAGACAAGGTGATGTTGTCATTGATGAACGAGGCTTTGTCGCAATATGAAGTGAGCTCGGGTCAATCCATCAACCGGAGGAAGACGATGGCGTACGTGCGTCACTCCTTTTCGGAGCACCGGAGGCGGGATCATGAGAGTAGCGGTGGGTTTAAAGAGGAGATACCCCTTTCACATACTTGGGGTGTCTGCTCTCATGCGTGTCACGCCCCAGAACCAGAATATTGGAGAGCGGGGGCAGACATAGCCAGCTACGTATATTGAAATGGATTCCATCTAGCTATACGGTCACGGCTGTCTAGATACATGAGGGTTTACTACAAGCCAACAGTCTCCTATGGTCATGAACAAGCCTAGTGTCTCAATCACAAGCAAGTAAGTAAATGTTACAAGATGTATGATCATTAAATATACAATAATAAGGCGTCCCAAATATTACATATTCAGCTGATCATGAAGCTAGTCGTTACAAAATGTGAGGACTAGCAAGAGTTTAGTCATACATGATCAACCCTAGGATCTGTTAATCATGTTACAGCCCGTAGGCAGACAGTAAGTAAGTGCAACCGAGCTAAACAGGTGCTCGTCGGCTAAACGCCTCAAAAGAATATTTTTACAATAGAGTGGGAGAGCCAAAAATAACCCACTCATTGCCAGGGTTCCGTCTAGTGGCCACCATCTGGCTGGAAAGTCGGTAGATCCTCTGGAGCTGCTCCGAAATCTGGCCATACAAAACCAGCTGGGTCAGATCCCAGAAAGAGCAAGTGCCACAAAGGAAGCTTCACTTAGGAACTAAAACCAGCAATCAGCACAAGAGTATAAATAAAAGTAAGAACTGGAAATAAAGAAAAATACATCAGGATGATATACGACGAGATAACCATGGAACTATTCAGATAACCAGGTTACAACCCGTAAACCAAACAAGGACCGGGGTTGTAACCCTTCGTCTGAACAGAACTTGGAATTCTCACCATTTATCGGTAAAATAAATACAAGCATTCTGGTCATGCAGTAGTCTGGAACAAGATCAGGACAAGGCTAGACAGGTTAGACTCCATCCAATCACTTCACGGCCAAGCAAGAATTACGGCTTGATACTTTAACTAACTAGGGTTGTCACAAGCCTAATTACTAACAAGATGCAGTGAGATTATTCCACAGCCACAAGCCCTGCAGACCATCCAGGTTACCCAGGTCGAAAGATTAGGGTTGAATTCAGGTGGGTACATCGTCCAGGAAATGCATGTACCCTTAAGTAGCTTGAAGGGTGCAACACATGACAGTGTGCTGGAAATGTGCCCTACTCGACGGCAGGCTACAGATCCCAGGTGCGCCCAGGTAACGGGATTGCCTGTAGCTGGAAAATCTCTTCATGACTAATGTATTAATCTAGTTATTAGCCTTAGTCCATTTCAATAGGTACTCCTGACCGTGGTACTCAGGAGCTCCCTTCCTAGACATGATGCAAGACAGGACTGGTTTATTTGTACAAGCACAATCGCCCACGGTGTCCATGTAATTATACAGGTCATGTCATGTCAGGTAGCCGTCGTAACAGCTGCTCAAGATAATCATGTCAGGTTTATCATATCAAGTGTACTAGTCCGGAGTGCGCCACGACGGGCCACTATCAGGTCATGTCAGGTTTTCTTGTCATGAGTGCACCACGACGGGTCACTGTCAGGTCGTGCTTCATTATCAATTCCAAACATATAAGTAAAATCAAGTTCATGACAAAAGGCGTAAGGATATAAAATGGGCGTAAAATATATAATAAAGGAGTTACGAAACATGGGCAAATAATGATAAATAATAGTACACAGGACCATGAGAAAGTCATGCGGTTCAGTCATATACGGCCAGGAAAGGAGGGCGCGCATGCGGCTGGAAGTACAAGGGCGCCAGCGGCTGGAAATGCAAAGGCGCATGCGGCTGGAATTAATCGGGATCATGCGGCCCGGACTCAGAAGTCCATGCGGCCAGGGTCTAGGGTTCTCATGCGGCTCGAGGATCAGGGCCTATGTGGCTGGCAAGTGCTTGAGTTTATGCGATTCAGGGAGGTGAGCGCATATGCGGCTCGAATTAGAAAGGGGTCTTCATGCGGCTGATGGCGAACTCAAGTCCATGCGGCTCACGTAGCAAAACCCATGCGGCCCGGAAGAAGTGAGGGCGCATGAGGCTGGGTCAATGCGATGGCTTATGCAGCTGGGGGGAACAGTTGCATATGCGGCTCGAGAAGAGTTCGTTCCCAGCCCTGCGACTAAGTCCATGTAGACTCATGCGGCTGATGGGAAATGAGCCCATGCGGCTGAGTATGAGACTCAGCCTCATGCGGCTGGGACTAAGTTTCATGCGGTTTAGAAGTACAAGGGTCTCATGCGGCTGATGGCGACTTGCCGCATGATTACTCATGCGGTCAAGTACAGCCATGCGCCAGGGAACTGTTCTTCTTCTCCAAAATTCCGAGGAGAAGAACACTAGGAACCCATGCCTTCCAAGCTTCATAAAACTTTCATTCGGAGCCCAAATCCGAACTTCCATAGGTCAAAATGGGGTAGAACAAAATTCTCTACAATATGGAACCATCAAAACATAGAAATAACAAGATTAAGTAGATCAAAACCCAAGAAATCCGAAAATAAAATAAACATCGATCTATAAGAATCTAGCCATGGAAAGTGAAAATGCCAATTACTAAAGTGCTTTAGAATGTAGTAAGGAAGAGAATAAAGTAATAAAATTAGAGTTCCTCCATGAAGCAAGTTACACTTGCCTAGACCTCTCTCTTCTCTCTCTGGTAGGTAGGGAAGTAATGAGGAAGAAGAAGATGATAAATGAAGAGAGAGAGAATAAAGAGGGCTAATAAATACAAAATGGTAGTGGTAGGTAGGGGTTCACCTTGGGTTCATCACGAACCCAATCAAAACCAAGCCAAGCCAAACCAACCAACCCAAACCAGGAATAGACCAAGCCAAGAAGGAAATGCCAAGCCAGGAAATCATGCAATAAAATATGTACACGTATTCCAAGAATACATGGTACGAACCACAGGCATTACAATGCGTGCGCCACATGTCGACTGCTTTCAAACCCCTCATTCTTAAAATTAAAAAAATGGATCAACGGGTGGCACAATAAAATTCTCTCACTGGGAAGGAAGATTATACTAATTAGGCACATCCTTGCCTCAATCCCGACTCACATACTGGCCACGAGTTGCCGTCCATAACAAGTTCTGGCCTATATAGAAGGCTGCTTCAGTACTTTTTCTGAGGCCAGAAGGACCTTAGGGACAAGCACCGATGGTGTTCTTGGGAGACCATGTCGAGAACCATGGAGGTAAGGGTATGGTCTTGTAAAACTGGACGAGGTGATCATGGCGTTCTCGATTAAGATGTGGTGGAAGCTTTGCTCACAGGAATCGCTTTGGTGTCAGTTCATTCGGCCAAATACGTCAAGCAACGGGCTTCTTCGCTCCGATGTGCCGACCAGAATGCTTCCCATCAGTGCTGCTGGCTCCTACAGGTCCGGGACTTGGGCGAGTCCTATATTCATCTCATCATACGGGATAATGCCACCGCAGTAGACACATAGAGGTGGCTTGGCGAGGAGCTACCTGCAGTTCGAATTCTGGCACAGATCCGGAACCTTTTGTGGGTGGGCAGGTGGGATGCGAGGAAGTGTAGCGATGTTCTAGGCCAAGAGAAGGCTCAAATTCTCCTTAACTCGGGGCTGGTGCTTCCTGGTGGCTCTTACCGGCTGGCCT
This sequence comes from Iris pallida, assembly GCA_029216955.1. NCBI lineage: Eukaryota > Viridiplantae > Streptophyta > Magnoliopsida > Asparagales > Iridaceae > Iris > Iris pallida. Next base: position 47,464 of record JANAVB010015309.1, on the reverse strand, counting down.
GGGGTCCAGGGGCGGACGGGCGGTTCTGTTTCACGTCGGAGTGGCTTATCGGAAGTACGAGGCTATTCAGGGATGTGTCAAGTTTGAAAATATGGTATCCATGCATTCCATTGACGAGGTCAGTTTTAGTTTGGAGGCCGGCCAGAAATAAATTGCCGACCGATCAGAATGTTCAGAGATTGGGGATTTCCTTGGCCTCGAAATACTATTGTGGCGTGGAGCAAAGTCCGGTGTAGTCAATCATTTATCTGTTTTCGCTTGGTCAGTTGGCATCTCGAATTTGGGATTACTTTGAAACCAGGTTGGGCATCCCCATGGAGGAGACGTTCTTGGGGCGTCTGTACAACTAGTGGAGCTTTCCTAAGTGGTACATGGGTCAGGTTTTGGTAGCGGCCATTATTTGGATTATCTGGAAAAATTGGAACAAAGAGCACTACGAAGGACTCGACTGGTCGGCACAGAGGATTATTGTCAAAGTCAAAAGATAGTTGGCTAAAGCTGTGGCTAGCTGTAGGCTTGCTAATTGGCGGGACACCCTTAGTCTCGTTTGCTTCCCGTGAGCTGAGGTGTAGCAATGTAGCATTTTGGAGCTTGGCTTTCTCTTGGCCTCTCATTTTGGTTTCCTCTTCGATTTTTCTTTTGTTATCGTTTCTGCAGCCCAAGCTTTTCTCGGCTGTTACTATCCTATTATTCTGTGGGTTGGTGCAGGGAATCCAGGTACCTGACACTCACCAGGTGAAGATCATCAGGTGGTCTCCGGACTTTAACACCAAAGTGGACTCAGCCATGGTTGAGGCTTGGGTGACCCTACCTAACCTCCCCCTGGTTTGCTTCGTCCCCGTGGCTCTCAGGCGCATTGCCAACTCTTTCGGGACGTTCGTGGCCTCCGTACACGAGACAAGCAACCTATCTAAGGCTCACTATGCAAGGATCTGTGTTGAGCTCGATCTCACCAATGAGCCACCCAATCACATCCTCTTTGAGCTAGGCAACAAGACATACACCCAGCAATTAGTTTACGATAACCACATCATTTTCTGCAATCACTGCCACCTGAGAGGGCATCTCACAAAACATTGTTTCCGCATACACCCAGAGCTCAAGAGGAAGCCTGCCCGTAAAGACACAACGGCCAAAGAGAGCAGGAAGATTAAACCTCAGACGCTCTTCCCCCTACTACCACTACCAAATTCCCACATAAGGTTCGAATCCAACAGAGGTGAGCCAGGCATGTCACCAGGAAAAGCGATGGTCCCCTACAATCCCCCAACGCCTATCCTATTGAATCGGTTCAACGCTTCACTAACAGAAGAGGCATAGGCCACTCAGGAGATTGCCCTCCTCGAAGGATCTTCCGCGGCCCCTGAGCCGGAGTCAGAGAAGGAGAACCGGACGGTGAGAATCCCCCAGACCCGAATTCTAGATGAACACAGCCCTTAGCTGCCTACCTTTCGGGTATTGAAATCCCCGGGACTGAAGCCCTTTGCGACCGCCGGTGCTGAAGCCCTTTCTATCTTGGGACCAGAGCAGGTCCTTCGGGGATAACAGGTTATCGCCGCTGGATATCCTCTATCCGCAGAAGATCCAACAGGCTACAACGAAGACACCCTCCTCATCCCTCCCGAGGAGCCCACCCTGGATACGGTTGGAGAATTGCTTAACCAAGCCACAGAACTCCTCCCACCCCTTCGGAGGAGCCCGCACTCGACATTCCCAGCTTAATGTTTGTCGAGACAACTTCCTTCAGAAAAAAGATAGAACAGAACGGAGCATCCGAGTCATCAGCCATGCGCACCAGGTCCGCAGCCATGCGGACCAAACATCTTCCCCAAGCATCATTAATGCTTAACATCCTCTTCTGGAATGTTCGAGGTCTGGCAAACAAACCCACAACAAGGCGCCTTGTCAGTCTCAACAAAATTAACAAGATTGACATCCTGATCATACTTGAACCTAAAATTCCTCCCAAGAAAATCAAAACCATACAGTTGCAATTAGGCTTCACTACAGCCATCGCTGGGGAACATGACATCTAGATCCTCTGCTCGAAGAACGTCAATATCGGAGTCATCCAGGATTCGAAGCAGGCTCTCTCTTGCTGGATGGAACACCCTTTGATCCCTAAGTGAGCCATCCTGTCAGCGGTCCACGGCAGTTGTGATATCGTCGAACGTAAAACTCTCTGGAACGATCTTATCGACATTCACCACAACCACATTAACCTCCCCTGGCTTTGTATTGGGGACTTTAATGCTATTACCTGCAGGAAAGAGAAGACTGACGGCCGCCCTCCCCTCCCTCACAGCCATGCAAGATTTCAACAACTTCATTTTTAACGCCCGCCTCTTCCCTCTCCAGTTCAACGACAATGCTTTCACCTGGTGCAACATGCAGGAAGACGACCGTCGACAATATTCTCGTCTTGATAGGGCACTCACTAACGCCCTATGGAAGGGACCGAGGATCACCTCTAAACTATCTCACCTCAATTCCACCGAATTCGACCACACCCCTCTTCTAGTCAAAGTCAAAACCAAATCCATCCAGATCAGAAAAACCTTCCGCTTTCTTGACTTCTGGAGCAAACACCCTCAATTTAAGCGTACTGTTGAGGAAGCTTGGGCCCACGAGGACTCTCCCAACCCGCTCATTAGACTGGCCAACAAGCTCAAGGCCACGAGGCAAGCCCTTTCGATATGGAGCAAACAGGCATATGGGAAGATTTTTTAGGCCGTTCGTGTCGTAGCGGATGATGTCACCCGTGCCGAAACTCTGTTCGCGATTGAGTGTTCGCCTGCGGCCAGGACGACCCTTAATCTCACCAAAGCTATTCTTAAATTTCGGCTGAAGGTTGAGACCGATTTTTGGAAACAAAAAGCGAGGCTTAGATGGGACAATAACGGGGACAAAAACTCGAGCTATTTCTATGCCTCCGTCAACGGTCGTAGACAGAAACTTACCCTGCATCAGATAGCCGACGAATCGGGGAACATCATCAACGACCAACGGAGGATTCAAGTGGCTACCGCTAAGTTCTACTTCCAGTTTTTTACAAAAGAAATGATCTGCAGAGACAACTCCATCCTGGCAGAGATACCTCACCTCATCAACGATGACGATAAAAACCAGCTGGAACTCCTCCCTTCCGAGAGCGAGGTGATAGACACGGTGTGGGCACTCGATGAACATAGTGCGCCAGGACCCGACAGCTTTTCAGGTGTCTTTTTTCGTACATGCTGGGATATCATCAAGTATGACATCCATGATGCAGTCACGGCCTTCTTTCAGGGAGCAACCTACCCAGAGCCATATCGAGCGCCAACCTGATCCTTATCCCCAAAAAAGATAATCCGGAGACATTTTAGGATTTTTGCCCTATCAGTCTCTGTACTTTCACTAACAAGATAATTTCCAAAATTATCGCCTCCCGCATGTCCGAAATTCTCTCCAAGATAATCTCTGAGGAGCAGAGTAGATTTGTCACGGGTAGAAACATCCAAGACAATATTATGCTGGCGCATGAGCTCATCACCTGCATGAAGTTCCCAGCGAGGGGGGGGGAACATAGCCATCAAACTGGACATAGAGAAAGCGTATGTCAGGCTTGATTGGCAATTCATGATCTGGGTTCTCAGGGCCTTCGGATTTTCAGAAACGTGGACCAACAATGTCTAGAGATCGATCAGCAACTCCTGGTTCTCAACGGTCATCAACGGACAAGATAATTATTTTTTTAAATCCAGTCACGGGATTAGGCAGGGTGACCCATTATCATCCACCATCTTCATCATCGCGATAGACGCTTTGAGTAGACAGCTGAATTGTATAACTAAAACCCCGAACTTTAAGCACTTTCACACGGTCATCGGTTGCCCGATTATCTCTCATCTGGCCTAAGCCGACGACATCCTTATTTTCTCCTCTGGGGACGTTGGGTCGGTGGAGGTGGTCCACAACACGCTCAACAAATATAACAAGTGCTCTGGCCAGAAGTTCAACCCCGCCAAGAGTGTGATCTACGCCCATCACAATATTAAGAGAGATCAAGCGGACGACCTTTCCAGCATCACCTCTTTTGCCGTCGATCACCCTCCGTTCCACTACCTTTGTTGCCCGCTGGTATACGACAAATCTAACACTGGCATTTTTGAGGAGCTAATTAATAGAATCAGAAAAAAAAAATTGAGGGCTGGCACAATGCTACTTTATCCCCAGGCGGAAAGATGATCCTTATAAAATATGTGCTCACCTCCGTCCCCATTTATACCATGTCTGCGTGCTCTCCCCCAAGAAAGTTCTCTATTCGCTTGAGAGCATCATCACCAATTTCTTCTGGGGTCACAGTGATGGCCACGACAGACATCACTGGGCTAGTTGGGACTCCATGGTTAGACCCACTGACGAGGGGGGTCTAGGATTCACTAAACTCTCCCACATTGGTGATGCCTTCTCTATGAAGCTGTGGTGGTAGCTTCGTTCTAGTCAGAACTTATGGGCTAAATTTATGAAGGCCAGGTACTTCAAACACACTCACCCATCGCTGGCTATCTCCAACAGCAGATCTTCCGCAGCTTGGCGACGTATTCTCACGGGGCACTCCAATGCTGAACCGCTAATAAGGCTCCAACTGGGTAACGACGAATATTCTACCTTCCTGAAACGTTGGGTAGGAGACACCTTGCTTCCAAGCCTACCGGCGGCTCCGGGACACATCAAGATCAAGGATTTGTGGGACCAACCAGGGAATGACTTCAATTGGAACCAGATCCGGGATTGGGTTGGGGAAGAGACGGTAGAGTGCATTCGCAACAACGATCTTAGGATTGGTCCCGAGCCCGATGAGATGAGGTGGTCGGCCGAAGATTCTAGATCCTTCTCGGTCAGCTCGGCGAGAAAAGTGGTTCGGGGTATTGGGGCGCCATCCCCCACCATCGGGGCCTTCTGGCAGCCCTGCATCCCCAATAAATGGTCCTTATTTGGAGAGCATTTTGCAAGAAGCTGTCCACTGATGACAATCTCAATATCATTGGGTTCAGCCTTACTTCTGCGTGTAATTGCTGCTCGGAGCGTCAGACCGAAACCATCGACCATATCTTCTATCAAGGGGATTTACCGGTCAAGGTCTGGAGGGTCCTCACTCAGCGTTGCGGGCAGCAACAGGGGTGTGGGCACTTCAACGATCTCTTGGCAGGTTGGACCTCTACTTCCCACGGTCACCAGATCGTCGCGGCGGCCGCTACGTGGGTCCTCTGGAAGAATCGCAATAAGGCGAGATATGAAGGTCACCAGTACTCAGCCGACCAAGTAATTAGGGAAGTACTCCGATAGTGCCAAAAGATCAGATCATTCTGCTCACACGACCAGTGTCTCTTTTGGAACTCCCTTCTTTCCTAGCTCCTCAAATTTTGTGGCTTTTTGTTTGGTTTCTGGTATAGGCGTCGTCTTTTTGGGCCTGGCTTCCCTTTCTTGTTGTTTTTTCTTTTTGCGCTTACTTGTAAAGTCTTCGACATTTTGTGCCTTGAATGAATAAAAACGGGGGTTTTCAATATATATATATATATATATATATATATAAACTATGTATACATACATAGCTACATCTCCCTCCCAATTGACACTCTAAATCACTCCTACCCATGACACACACACACATGCACATATAGGTATCCACAATGTGGATAAACACACATTGTCACGACCCGCACCCGATGTAGGGGCACGAGTACGAGACTTTGCCCAACCAACGCTGCACACCAGCGATAGAACGCTGTCTAGGTCAGCTAAACTAACTAACATATAAATATCATAACCCGTCAAGATAGTCATCTCCAAATAGAGGACAAGTAATGACAAAATGTCCATACTCAATGACAATACTATAAGGGAGATAAATGGCACAAAAAGGTAAAGACAACATGAAATGAAAATCCAGAGAAGTCTAACATAAAAATAATACAAGTCCAAATAGTCTAAGAATCAACAATCTCAAATACAAGTCTAAAATAATAGCGGGCCATGAGTCATCAACTGGAGACAAATTCAGCTCAAGTGTAGCCTAAATGAGTCGTTAGATAAGCCTCCTCAGCTGGAGCTAACCCTTCCGAGTCAGAGTCTCCCAATCTACGCCTACTGCACCTTATGGGCCATAATAGACAGGGCAATCGTTATCTAAAAAAATTCAATCAGGATTGGAGCCAGCATACTACTAATACCAGTTCCAGTTAATTGACAAAAACTATAAAACTATAAACAGAGAGTATGATAAATGATGAAGGAATAAAACTATCAATATATAATCACAACCTGGCAATAGTAATATGAAGAATAAATGATGTGAAGAGTATACAATATACAGGAATAGAAATAACAGGTAGAACATGTAAGTACAATCTAACAAATATGATGTGGACAATAAATACTGTATTTGAAATACTAGTTTCGAGATGTGATCGGCTTGGTAACGTGTACAATAGCTAGGTGGCCTGGTTAATTATGTGTGAGGTGTACGATAAATACTTACAATGTTTATAATTACAATAGGCATTCGATCACATCTCTTACTAGGATTTCCCCTGCCCCATCTAGTATAGTGGATCCAACCATGACACGTTACGATACACGATCATATTTAATAATATTATCATATGCGATGTCTAATATCCATGTTGTGTACAACATCAATATGATAACCATTGTAACATCTCATGACTGAAGATCTCGCTATATACCAGTCCGTTTACCATCGTGTCAGAATCAAATATAGCATCACTAAATACAAGATTCATAGTAGATATCAAATAATAGAAACTATCAGAGAATGTACTCGCATGAGATCCGGTGTAGAATATCAACAATGTCCAATACGGTGTCTCGAAGACCAAAATATGGAATATCAATGTCAATTTGTGTTTAGGAATCATAAACATGCTATACTTGGTCAATTCTTGGTCTCTGAGTCATTTCTAAGGCCAACTAGGTCAATACCTTGTTAACTTGGTCAAACTAGGTCAATATCCTATAGGCTATACAATGTAATACCTTACCTATTTACCCAGAACCCCATTCATAATTCCTTAATCCCTCTAGATACCTCTTACCAAGGCATACTAGACACCCAATTTATAACTTTCAACCTTTAACCTTTTTCAAACTATACCTATACCATGTCCATACCCACTTATTTACCTATACATATCCTCCAACCATATGATTTGCCTATACCCTTTTTTTTTTCTAACATACACTATAACCCTCCATATAGGTATGCATATACCATCATCCTCATTTGCATCATCATGCCACTTACCCGTGTATAACATATATTAGTGTCCCAATATATATCATATATCCCCTATACACATAGGCCCATGGAACCTAGTCTATTAGCTACTGCCCTATGGATACATACCAGTTGACCTATACACACTATCACAAGACACACTAGCTAGCAGCTTTCTATTCTCCTTTTGCAGACATACACCTCTGTGTATAGTGTACAAATCATTCATCTAACGTACATTGACTACTCTCTACAGGATACACTACCTACACATACAAGTATAGATACACACTGACACTTGACTGAACCTTACTAACTATACACTATGGATACACTGTCTATGGACATCTATACACAAGGCATTCTCACATAGGCAAGGCACTTACACTCACACATACATTAACCTTTCATTGTGTTTTCCTACATGCACCCCTAAACCCCTACTGTGGAGTAGGGGATTTCCATTTTCCACCTATCTGCTACCAAGTTCAGTCCCATTCCAAGCTGTACACAGCATCAAGTTGTGCTTCTCCCTCCTACTGCACAGAGCATGAATCAAACTGCTACTATTGTTAATCTCCTACTGCCCTGCGTTTGTCAAGCAGTGCAAAAACCTGCTGCTATAGTTCCTGGAACCCCCTCCTCCCTCTTTCTGCTGTGCTTGCTAACTGTCTACACTCACAATTCCACAAAGAGCCACTCAACATATTCAGGTATTCCTATCTACATTAAACTACACACAAGTACATATGATACACTTATTAGCACGTACACACCCCTGTAACTATCCAACGACAGACACATGGCTCTCACCTACAATTCCTAAACATTCATACTACTATTCTAAGTACTCACAGGTTCCTACCTATCCTCTAATCTGGACACCTTGTCTACTCGTACACAAGAAACACACTGGTTATATAGGCATACACACACATACGCAGGCAAAGCCAAATCCCCTACTGTTATTACACTACCTACAAATACTGAACCCAACTCAATTGACTGGTATGCTACACTACACATACAAGTTCCTCTTAATAGACACATACTCTATTGGTATGTAGATCAAATACACATACACACATATATATACAGACACATAGACTTATATATGTATATATGTATAGATAGCCCCCAATCACTATACACGTAGGATACAATACCAATATGTATATACATACACCCATACATAGGTGTAATCCTATATGTATATACACATAACATATCGCATTTCCAAATCTAACCATGCATATCATGAGATACCATGACATGACACTACGTATCCTATTAAGGACATGTACTCGAATCTCGACTTAAAAATTTCTATGGGGACACGTATCGAACACTTGGTGCACAAGTTCGCGATAGCCTAAGATACCCTACTAAACCTTGTCCAAATCCTACCAAATTTCATAGGCAAGTCTAAAATATATACTAGAACATAATTAGTGCATTATTATGCTAGTGTCAAGTGTCATGTGTAATTAGACATGTGCAGCACAAGTGTAGGAGGCCAAAACACTCCAAGTTGATCACTTGTCCTACCATATCATGACACGACCTACACGTATCCATTTATGGACACAAATCTAGACACGCACAACCAAGTCTATATTAATTAGACCTAACAAAGCTAATGACAAATATTTGGTGTACCATTCTCGGATTTTTCTAAAAATGGCACAAAAACTCTATGTAAAAGTCTCCAAATGGGTCCAATGAAGCCCAAGCTTCTCCCATGGGTAGTCCTAACGCATGGGTGATTCCTAAATGACTAATTAAAATCAATTACAAGGGTTTAAATTCAGATTTTATCTATTGGGAGATGGATTTCCAATATATCACGACCCGCACCCTGATTAGGGGCACGAGCACATGGGTACGTCCAGCCTACGCCGCAGAATTGGCGGTAGAACGCTGTATAGGTCCACTAGAAATTATAGCATCTAGACACAATATATATGTCTCTGTCATCTCCGCACGGAGGTATATAATCTCAACTCAATCACAAGACATCTATAATAGATAAACTGAAGTAAATGCAAAACCACGAGATCAGAGTTTAAGACATAATACAAAATCCCAAAATATAACATATAACATAAGTCTCAAAGCTAGCTGGAACGCAGTCCAGTCAAACCTAACTAGTCTAGGTCATTACCACTACAGACACCGGCATAAGAGGGAGATCCTGGTAATAGTCTCGAACAGTCAGCATCTAAATCCTCTATAATATCAACAGGGTTATCCTGTCAGGAAAATGAACGAGCACAAACACCAACAACAGTTCCATAGTAATGACAAATGCCATAAGAGACAATCATAATGGAATACAAGATGGTATATCAAGACTGTAAGTAAAACATGATATATAAACTGGAAATCATGTCAGGGTGTAACGTATAGGAAAGTAGAACAACACAAGAATATCCGATGTATAATATAAACATAAAATAGTGCCTTGAGATATTATAGCGTTATGTGATCGGCTTGGGTCAAGATCAGGCTATTCCATTTGGTCCGATTATTACAGGAAAATCTCAAGAAGGGTCAAGCCGGCCAACATGGAAAGCGAGCACAAGAAATATAAGATCTCGCTACAACGTGCGGTGAGGGTGATGCAAGCACAAGAATAGTGACATGGGGGTATTGATCACATAACCTATAATAACTCCCCATCTCCGAATAGTATATGGATCCGGACACAACACGTCATGACACAGGATTCTCCAAGAGGGTAGCTAATCCCCCTCAGAAATCGGTGTCTATACAAGTATAAGAAACAAGATCGAACAATATACCAATATACCAAAAAAGTCCAGGAATAACATCTCATGCCAGGATCCAACGTATACACATGCACCATCTTGAAAGGAATCAAGTAAAACTCTATAACTGAATCGGCTATAGAAAATATTAAGACAAGGAACTACTATCAGAGAATGTACTCGCCTGCGGTCCCGGGCTGTCAAATGGGGTCGATGCTCAGAGTGATGTCACAGACCTATATATATATATATAAGCTAATTAGGGTTCAACAGTGTTAGGCATGATTATATAGTATATGCTATGTAATCTAGGTTAAACTCACACAACTAAGTTAAATTAGGTCACACTAAGTCAAACTAGGTCAAGTATTGACTTATAGTTGACTTTTGGTCAACTGGTCAATTCTGGTCAACTCCTAGCCCATTCTAGGTCAAATGTTGACATGCAGCTAATCTTGAGTCAAAACAGTCAACCTTGGTCAAACATGGTCAAATCTAGTCTAAGTATTAAAATATCAAGTTGTACCTCTTTATTCGTACATCGAAACTGACGACAGGTAAATCGAGATAAGATCATCAATAGTAAGGTTAATAATCTTATCATAGTGATCCACATGATCATCTTGTCAATTTCAGCGATGTGAGATCATTGGAATCGATTGATCTCAGTTTTGTTGCACTAATTACGAAATACGAACATAATAAAAATTAATTATAACTAAATGTGATACATAGAGAAATATCTACAAACATTGTCGGATGATGAAACAAACATCTCCAGCATGTCTAGAAGGGTCAAATCAGCTAGGATAGCCTATCCATAAGTCCAGTTTGGACACAAGGATAAAAAAGGTAATTTCGGGTTAAAACGGTATCCGTGTCGGACCCACTTTGCACCAAAAATCGTGCAAGGATACAAGTCCACTAAACCTAACAAATTATATGTTCACAAATCCAGAATGATGATACGAACCCAACGGTATATCTGGAATTGGATTCCGTTGATCCGATCTCAAATTGGTCCGTTGACCAGGACATTAAAATTTCGGTTTGTACAAAAAAGTGTGCCAGAGCCAATATCCTCAAAACTCAACAAAAGATATGTCAACAAGTCCAGAATAACGATACGAACTCAACGGTATATCCAAAATTGGATTCCGATGACCCGATCTCAAAATGCTCCGTTGACCTGTATATTGGTATCCGATTTGCACGAAAATACGTATCGGAGCCAATGTTCATTAAATCTAACAAAATATATGTCAACTAGTCCATAATGATGATACGAACTCATGGGAATATCCGAAATTGGATTCCGATGAGCCGATCTCAAAATGACTCGTTGACTCGGACTTTGGGCCCACCTCGTACCGAAATGCGTGTCGTAGCCCACGTACTCCAAATCAAGAAAACTTTATATGAATCTATACCAAAACGATGCCACGAGTCTATTGGTGGTGTCAAAAATTGAATTCGGAGTCCCGGGTCAAAAATTAGAATTCTACAAGTTAAAAATTACGAATTCGGACGGCCAACTTTGGCGTCAAATTCAACCAATCAAACAAGCTCACAATGAAATGAAACCTGAGGGGCAAGAAGATGGTTATACCAGCTGTGCACAGAAACTGGTGGAGCATCAAACGGAGCTGCGATAATGGAGATACGAGTCGACGAAGTTGGCTCCACAAAACTGTCCAAAATTAACAGAATTTAAATGGTCAACTTTGCGGCCGGTTTTGATCTATCAAACGATCGAATTAACTGGTAAAACTTGACAGGAATAAAGGGGTATATACCGAGATTGTGACAGAGCAAAAAGATCGTCGATCCAACGATCAGATTTCTTAAAAAACATGCGCGAAGTCGCTGCCTTGAAACGTGCATATTGACTTAGTGTTTCTCGCACTCGTCGACGGGTTCGGTTCAAAAATGCCGAAAATAGCCTATGGCCTTCGCCGAGGAGAGCAATGTCGGGCCAAGGGCATACAGGCTGGTGTGCGACGAGGTCGTCGGGAGCTTGGTCGCGCTTGGGCGGCCGGAGGTGGACCGCACAGCAGTTGCTCCAACAGTAGCCGTGCACGTGTGTTGCACCGCCCGGCCGCACGGGGCACGGCGAGTTGGGGTCGCTGGGGACTCGCCAGTCGATGCACGGCTGTACGAATGGCCGGAGGGGTTCGCTAGGTGCTGTATAGCCTCGGGGAGATGTCCTGCGGCGGTTGCAGCACCACGACTGCTGCTGGACCACGGTGGCTACCATAGGAAGGTGGGTCGCGTGCGGGGGACATTACCAGGGATGCGCACGACGGAAGCAAAGCCGACCTGCCGGGCTGACTTGGTTGTTGTCGTGGTCTCTCGAGCTGGGAAGGTGGAGGATAATGATGAAGATGGTGGTGATGGTAAAATGTAATAGTGATGGTGAGGACGATGATGGTGATGAAGTGGTACGGAGGAGGAGAATAGAAGACGATTCTTCATGGAAGGAAGATGGTGAAGAGAAGGAAGAAAAAGTCTAGAAAGGGAGGGGGCTATCGGCCATGGAGTAGTTTAGGAGCTGCTATTGTATTGGAATGAAAGAGGAGAAATAAAAAGTAAGATAAAAAATAAGTGAATGTCTGTAATTGTTTCTTAGAAGAGAGAGAGAGAGTGAGTGTACTATAAGATTCTCTACAAAAGTAGAGATAGATGTGGGGATTAGGGCCGACAAGTCCAAAGGGGGTTGTGTGTGTTGTCATGAGAAGATGTGTGGTGGTGGTTGATGGAGGCAAAATCAAGGACCAAGATTGAGTGTAGGCTAGATTAGGTCATTCTTTAGAAATTTGATCAAGAGGATTGTCCATTGAATATTTTTGAGTGGGTGCACTAGGTGTTTGGTGTTTTGTAGGGGGAATGAGTGTGTTGGTATTCATGAGGGGATAACATGAAGCTTTGGTTTGGTCCGATTGAGTCGGGTTTGGTGAAAGTCGGGCTTGGCGCGATAAATGGCTTAAATTTAGCCACTTATGATCACGGATAAATAAGTAGCATGCGGGGGCTCAATTGAATGGGACACAGGTGTCATGTGGATAGTAGGCTTGATGTGGGCCGTGTCCATATTTTGGGTTGACAGGTTTGGGTTGAAATATAGTCTCCAATTTTAGTCGGAAATAAATATGACTTTGTGGGATGAATCAAGATTGGGTCTTGTGTCAGGATGTTGTGCGATGCAAATAAAGCACAAGATGGTGTATTTGAGTGGGACACGAAGGTCATGGGTGTAGGGTGTCTTAACTAGAGCATGCATATGAAGTTGGTTTTGAGAAAACAACTAGTCTTGTGCTCCTAAATTAAAAGTCATGACAGTGTGCATATGATAATCATAAATAAAAGTGAGAGTGGTCAAATGGCCTAAATTGACCCGAAGTTATGTGATGCAAAAAGAGAAAAAGGGAACAAGTTTGAGTGGGACATGATATATCAAAATGAAGATAATCTTATCTACTACAAACTCATGAAGAAAGTTTATGGAGTTTGGCGTCTCTGACGCTCCAGAAATCAAAGTAAAAAAAAAGATCATTAAATAAAAAATAATAATCAAATAAAAATATTTATTGAAAATAATTGATTTAGAAAATAAAAAAATAACCCTAAATTTCAGGGGACTTACATTCTACCCACCTTATAAGAATTTTGTCCTCGAAATTAAAATCATCCAATAGGTCAAGCTAAGATATGTAGCCGCTAAGACACAGTACTCAATCTGCTACCATTGTGATCATCCATTCTGCTTCTCTCTACAATTATTTTGGTTCAGGTTCAACAAACTTTTTCCATAAAAACTATGTGATTTTACCCCTAAGAATGTTCATATCAATAAGAACCTTTACGTATATTCTAAAATATAGGTCATCCTCGAGATACTATATATATATCAACAATGCTTGGCCATCAACCAAAATTTTAATCTCATTAGCAATTAGTTTGTTTCATTATCCAATCCTAAGTATCTTTATCCTATTAATCACAAGCTCCTTGAAATTATACATTCAAAACCTATTCTTGGCATTGAGCTTTCTCCCATTTTTACTCAATAACTCCTGAATATAAACCCTCAAATTATATGTAAATAATTTGTAGATAACCAATAGTCACTTGGTCATCAAAGTCCTACAATGTTCAACCCTCGAACCTAAGCACAAGATTCTAGTCCTTAATCCATATTCACAAAAATATAATATTTTATTACTTCATCTTAGATACCTTATCATCAATCAATACTATCAAACTAATCATTCTTAATGGTTTCTGAGTCCACTATAGTTAATCACTCATATATGTCCTATAAGCTTAATCTAATAAATCCCCAAGAAAGATGTACTCATTACAATCACATAATAACATATTATAGTTATAAAATCCGTTAATAAGGTTTGGCTATTTTAGTCGTCTATTAAATAGAAGGTAACAAGGGCCTAAGACTTGGTCAAGCAATCCATACCAGTATTTAGATAAGTTAAGGGTCAAGCAAGACAGGAAAGATTGTCAAAATATCTCCAAGAATGGTATGAGGTCAAATAAGATGCATAGGATGTAGATGAAGTAAAACTCGAGAACCATATACCTCCGTAATTATGTCGCATGAAGCTACTATCGCGCTAGTATTTCGAGAAATATATTTAACCATGATACCGTTATCTAAATAAAGTACAGGTAGGCAACTCTAGAGGGGGGTGAATAGAGTTTATAACAAAAATGATCAATTAAAAATTTAAACTCTCTTCACCAACTAAATAATCAGAGTAAAAGAAATGCGAAAATAAAGAGTAGAGAGCAAGCACAACACCATAAGATTTTTAACCTGGTTTCCCTCGTGGAGGACTAGTCCAGGCCTAAGAACTCTAGCTCAGGATTGAAATCCACTATTTGTGAAATAGGGTTACAACCACGTGCCTTTTCATAGAAGAGCACGCCAAACTTCTTTCAATGATCGCTTTGGCGAAACTTGAACTTTTCCAAGTGACTTTCAACTTCTTGCACTTCAAACTTCTAGCTGGATCATACCGAGCAACTTGGACGGTTGGGAAGTTTGAATGCTAAGTGGATGGGAAGGTAAGACTCTTTAATATATAGGCTATGTAAGAGAAGAAGAAGAGAAGATTGGATGGTTTCAAATGAGAGAAACCAAGGCCTATTTATGGGGTTCAGGGTAGGCAGAATTCGGCCAGAATTCGGTATGTAGAATTCAAATTTTTTTTGGACGTTGGACAACTAGCAGTGATCAAGACCTAAAAATTAGCATCCTCTAATTTAGGGGGCAGAGTTCGGCCCGAACTCTATGTAGAATGTTCTTATTGGGCTTTTGGATGAATGGATTGATTAGGATTTGGGCTAAGTGAACCTATAAAGCTACGTCTAGCCCAAAGTTGCTCAGTATGACCCAACGTACATCATCCTATACTCAAAAACAATAAAAATACAGACTTCAGTATACACAGAATAATAAATCTTCAAGCAAGTTTGATCTTGAACCAATGAGCTGAGTAGATTGATTTTGAGCTCGATGTGTCAAATTGGACTATGACAAATATTGTTTTGTTAATTTTCAAGATATTACATGACACTTTCGTAGTGTCGTTGAAAGTCAAAACTTTCTATGACGCCCCTCTAGCAACACTAGAAAAGTGTCATGGAAAGTCATTAACGACACTTTTTGAGTGTCGTTAAAACATTTTTTTGTTGTAGTGAGTTGACTACGAGCGTTCCAGAAGTTCTTTGAGTACTTGCTAGTTCCTGTGAGCATATCGCGGTGGACGAATCTTGCTTTGAATAACGGTGGTCTTCACCACCTCAGCAAGAATAATAATTTATTATTATTTATTCTTCTTCTTTCTTCTTTTATTTGTAATATGTTCTGTCCCAATTACAACAGGTTCGCAAGGAAGAACTCTCTTTCTATCAGTTTGTATTTGAGAGATGAAGTTGTAATCTGAAAGGATAGTAGTATTCTGTGGCTTCAAGTACTTTTGGAGAGAAAATTTGTTTGTAGGAATCTCTAAAGTCCTAAAGGTTGGAGAGTCTTTGAAGTCCTAAAACTCAGTTCAGGTACTTTTGGAGAGCAAATTTGTTTGCAAGAATCTCTGAAGCCCTAGAACTCACTTCAGAAAATTAGGAGAGAAAATTAATTTGCAAGAGGTCTCCAAAGTCTTACATAATCAGAACATAGAGCAAATTTATTTGCAAGAGGTATCTACTTCTAATCGTTGCTAAATCAAAATTGAGAATAAATTTATTTGCAAGAGGTCTCTACTTCTGATCGTTGCTAAATCAGAATTTAGAGTAAATTTATTTGCAAGAGGTCTCAATATTCTGATCATTCCTCCATCTAGATCTGTTTCAAAAACAACACAATGAGCATCTACAAGCATTGCCCCACCTCTTCATTCCCAATTCCCAACTAACCTCCCTTGCTAAGTTGACCGAGGATTCCATCATGTGCATAAATAAATACCACGCACATCAGATGAACTTGGCAGCAATGGCTCTCATAATAGTATACAGCTTCACTTCCCCAACTAAAAAGGAATGAGCAAGGACTGCAGTCTAGTATACATGTGGAGAAAAATATGAAAAAATTTAGAGCGATCATGATTGCAAGAAACAATAATGGATATGAAATAAATATGTAGGACCCTAACATAAGAGGCACTCGTTGCAATCATAATGATGTGGACAAGTTAATGCTTAACATAGACCAATAATATGCAAGAGAGAGAGAGAGAGTTGTAAGGAGAGGGAAAAAAGTTCATTAAATGCAAAAACACAAATTTAAGGAGGATTTGTTTGCACTTTATTCGAATGATTGGGGGTAACACTAATTAATATAAAAATGGAGGAAAGTAGAGATATGATTAGCAATTGGGAGGGTAAATACAAATAACTCAAAAAAAAAAAAACCAGGACTGTGGTTGCAACATGCCAAATGTAATTTTTGATGAAGAGATCTGCTAGGCTTTCTAGTCTGAGCAAGAAAGATTCAATGGAAAGCCCAAGGATCAACAGGCACTCCATTTGTCGACAAGTAAAAAATCATGGAGGAAAAGTACACGAGCTTCACACTGTTTCTCCAAGGTATGGGGAAATCTTCATATTGGCTTGTAGATGGGACAGTGCGGACCATGACTAACTGAGATTGTAGTTTTATACATAGAGAAGGTTGAGGTGCAGTTGTGCAGATTTGCAGTTTCTTTCTAGGCATTAATCAACCCAAGATCATGACAAAACAAGAGCTTCACAAGTGCTTTCCTAAAGGTATGGTGAAATCCTTTCTGGATCATTCCCTAGGTTCCACAGAGAAAGAAACATATTCTTCAAAGAATTGGCATACTGCCTGAAGAAATTTAGTGTAGAACAAGTTAAAGAGGAAAATCTTGTCAATCCAAATCCTTGGAGATCCCATAATCAACTAACAACTTCAAATGGAGGAATAAATGGAGGAATGTCCTCCAGATGCATAAGCCAGTTGATCTTAAAAAGAATCTCCCATCTTCTCCTTTTTGACTTCCCTTCATGACATATAGGGCATGTTTGGTTGGATGTAGGTGCATGAAAGTGTGAAAGTGGGAGTTTCATGAAGGTGTAACTCATTTGAGTTACAATACATTCCACTTTCCAAAAAGTGTTTGGATACAAAAGTTTTTGTCCCGCCGCAAGTGAAGAATTACAATGTAGTTTGTTTGGATGACCACTTGAAAGTGGCTTTGATGGACTTTGTGTGTTTGGTTAGGACATTGCAAGTGATATAATCACCCTCATGAAGAATGGCATGGTTACCAAAACAAAAAATTTTCAACATTCCCAACTGAATTTGGCAGTAGAGAAAGGGTTTCACAACCGAAAAACAGTATGAAACATGCTCTCAGCAAGATGACATGTTCCCAGCAAACTGATATATAATTTTGCAAGATTACATTTTTCCAGCAAATATGATACATGTTCCCAACAAATATGATACATGTTCGCAGCAAGATGACATGTTCCTAGCATATATGATACATGTTCCCAGAAATTAACACATGTTCCCAACAAACTGATATATAATTTTGCAAGATTACATGTTCTCAGCGAATATGATACATGTTCCCATCAAATATGATACATGTTTCCAGCAAATATGATATGCTCCCAGCAATATGACATGTTCCCAGCAATATGACATGTTCCCAGCAATACGACATGTTTCCAGCAAATATTACATGTTCCCAGCAATGGGAAATGTTCCCAGCAATATGACATGTTCCCAGCAATATGATACAATGAAACAAAATCTTGTTCACAAGGACATTATGGGCTCAGAGTATGAAAACTGAAAATAATTAAAACTTGTTCAGGAGAACATTATGGGCTCAGAATGAAGCAAAATCTTCTTCGAAAAATATCATCATACGAAGAACATATCAAAAATGAAAATTCCTCTGTACAAAAAATTTGCGGCATATGAAAAGGGCCGGCCAACCCATCAAATGGGATACATGTTCTCTGCAAATACGATACATGTTCCCTGCAAATATGATACAGAAAACCAGCAAGATGACATGTTCCCAGCAATATGACATGTTCCCAGTAAATATTACATGTTCCCAGCAATGGGAAATGTTCCCAGCCATATGACATGTTCCCAGCAATATGATACAAAGAAACAAAATCTTGTTCACAAGGACATTATGGTCTCAGAGTATGAAAACAGAAAATAATTCAAACTTGTTGACGAGGACATTATGGGCTCAGAATGAAGCAAAATCTTCTTCCAAAAATATCATCCTATGAAGAAAATAAGACCAACTTATGCTGCAGTAACCAAAAACTGCTGGGAACATGTATCATATTTGCTGGGAACATGTACCATTGTTTGTTTCACAATAAAACACAAGTCATCATAGCCCATAATGCATTCTCATCATAGCCCATATATTATAAGAAAATAAGACCAACTTATGCTGCAGTAACCAAAAACTGCCCTAAAATTGAAGTCACCAAAAACTGGAAGGAAGAAGAAGATACTGAAACTCATCACAGGAAAAATTGAAGTCACCAAGTTATGCATTGTCATCATAGCCCAAAATATCATTATTTGTTTCACAAAGAAACACAAGTCATCATAGGCCAGTAGGAGATACTGAAACTCATCACAACCCATATAAGATTTCAAAAAACCAAAACTCATCATCAACGAAAAACTGAAATTGAAGTGCTGCTCCTTTGAAGTTACCAAAAAATAAAACACAAACTGGGGACAAAGGGCAGTAAGCAAATATGGGAAGTAACAAAAAACTGAAACACAAGACTGAAAAGATCAACAACTTAAGCACAAGTTTGGAAAAAAAAGTAATTGGCTCAAAGGATTCACCATCTCACTCATCATCGCCAATTTAAAAACTTGGCTACCTCCATCCATCACCAAATTGGTGGGGGAGGCCATCAAGTTTTGGCTCTCATCGTGGGGTACCTTCCTCATTTGTGTTGGGACAGAAATAGCATTTTAGACTCAAAGGTTGCACCTTCCTCATCATTGTCTAAAACTAGGCTACAAGTTGGCTACCTCCGTCCATCACCACAATGGTAGGGGAGGCCACCAACTTTAGCTTGTAATTCGGTTGCAACTTTATAACTCATTCAAAGACAACTCCTGCACCCAAACAGTACATACCCCTTGTCATTACATTGTCATTACATTATAGGTGCAGACAAAAAGAACTTGGGTCTACACAAATAAGTTGGTACTACATAAAAGAGATGCAGACTAAAATCGATACAAGTAATGTTAGAAAACCCAAAGTAACAATAATGGATGATGGGTGGCCATTGCGCACATCTTCTCCCTTAATTCCACATCGTTCATCTTTGTAATTTGAGTGGAAGTAACCCATTGCCTCCTCATAATCTTGGCACTTGAAATAACAAGCGGCTTTAAACCCATTCACTTGCATGTGACATTCAGGCCAGGTTGTGTACACTCCTGGCTTTCTTCCTTTCAAAACAACGTAGAAAGACATGCTACAAAGATATCAAAAGCATAGATGAAGCAGGGAATTAACAGAAACAGCAGCATATTCTGTTCCATAGTAGAAAATATTAAAAGCATTCAAAGTGAAAATATTTGCTAATGAAAACAGCAGCAGGCTACAAAGATTTCAAAAGCAAAGATATCAAAAGAGCAGGGAATTAACAAAAACAGGGAATTATCAAATGAGCAGGGAATTGAAGTCACACAGAAACAGCAGTATGTTCTAATTAAAAGCAGGGAAATAACAGCAGCATGTTCTAATGAAACAGCAGCCTATGGGCATCATAGGCCTTGTGGAAACAGCAGCATGTGTTGTTCCAGCGTAGTAAATATTACAGGCCAAACTTCAAATTGTTCCATCCACATACAAAATGATACAAAATGCAGTCGATAGCTACAAGACTACTTGTCTTGCATGAAATTATCTAGCCATGCCCGTTGAAAACTCTCGGGCAACCCTATAAACTTGTTGGACTCAAAGTTGTCAGTGCAAAGAAAGTTGTATGCATTCATAAGTACGTCTGGCTCATATCTTTCTAAGGCAAATAATTTACTACCCATTTTCTCGATTGGGCTCTTGAATCCGGTACGAAGTGCCTCGGCCATGGAAGTAACACTCCCCACCAATTGAGTCATTCCCTCATTTCCCATGCTAGCCTCTCTACGACGTTTTTTCCCCCGTAGATTTTGTAGATTGGGAAGTCGCAGCATTTTGGTGTGAGCCACTAGCGGGAGGAGTATCTACTTCGACGTATTCTCTTGGGCCCCATTTCATATTGTTATCCTTCGTACGGTCCCCTCTTGCATGGTCATCTCCACATACAATTTGCAGCAAATCAAAGTTCCTAATAGGGACGTTCACCCATTGTGCTAGTTTGGATTTTGCCTACGCAAATAATAATAAATATTCAGTAATATTCAGATCTGAAAATAATAAATTTCCAGATATATTCAGATCTACAGTCAAAATCATACGGGTAACATTTACCTTCTTAAGGTCATCATGTGTATCGTCCATAGTCACCATCCTTTGATCTTCATCCCATCCGGCCCCCGAAAAATCTTTGGCCTTCATAATATCTAGCCACTTGGACTTCCAACCGCGCAAATGATTGATAACATTGCTAACGCTATAGGAAGTACCAAACTTTGCATTGACCATATTGGCCACAAGGATGTAGGAACTATTTTTGAAAGCTTTGTCACATTTTTTACCCTCTTCAGCCTCCCTAGCAAGAATCTTTAGAAGCTCATCAGTATGTTCATCCTCCCAACGCTTATTGGGCGTTCCGTCCCCTTCCTTTTGGACATTCTTACACGAACTATTTGATGGCTTCTTGGGTTTATTCTTTTGAGGATATTCACTTGGTCCTCATTAAGTCCTTGTGGAATAGATCCTTGACTAACCACAAAGGAATATGAATCCATAAAGGGATCAATATTGCCACTCCAATTTATGTCGGGCATTGATTGTGACACCCTTGAGGTTACAAGTGGACGAATGGAACTTGGTTGTGTCACCCTTTCTTGTACCCCTCCAGTTTCGTGCCCTTCACTTCCTGTACTAGTACCCAACGACCTCCTCTTTGTTTGAGGAGGTACAAAAGGGCTGCCTGCATGGGATTGGAAGTGTCGGTAGTTGGGAAAGTTGTCTCCCATCTCACCTGTTGACATTTAGAATTAAATTTGTTGCAGAAGCATACATAATATATATTTCTTTTAGTAAAAGGACACATTACAATCTGATCAGACTTTTTCCAAAAATAGCATACAATTAATGCCCAAAATATCAAAAAACTGCTAGTAACATCAATTCAAACTAACAAAAAACTGCTACGACCTAGGCCACTCGTATTATACCCTACCATGTCCAGTACAGTAGTCATGCCACATGTGTTGTGCAATCTGATCACGCATGTCCTCCCACGCCTTCTTCACGTTACGTTGGACTTGCGTATTCTCTTGGGAGAATTGTTCATACTCGAACAAATTGTCTTCCACAACTTCCACCTCACCTAAGGACGGTTCATCAACAACTAACTCGTCCTTAGAGCATCATTAGTAAGGTCCATCCCATTTTCTAGATTCTAGATTTAGAATGTAGGAGCTCATTTTGTAGAATAATAAGTCTCATCCCTAGTCCCAATTTCTACAATTTCGGTCCCAACCCATCCATGGGTGCTAAGGGTTGGGCCTCCCAATTTCTAGATTCTAGATTATAGAAACTCGTTTTGTAGAATAGTAAGTTCCAATTTAGAGCTCAACTTTCTAGATTCTAAACTTTATATTTTTTTTCCTACATTAAATTTTGACCACACAATTTTTGGGACCGGAGCTCACTTTATCATTTCTTACTATTCTCATTACCTTTATTTTGAAATTTTGGGCTCCAAATTGCATTGGAGAGTCCGAACAACTAATGATGCTCTTAGGGTCAACTCCAAGTATGTAGTTGTGCAACACACAACAAGCAAGTACAATATCAACTTGCGTATCAAAGTCATGGAACTTATTCTCCCCTAGGATGCAAAACTTGTTCTTCAGGGTGGCAAATGCACATTCTATTTTGCTACGCAACTTAGAATGCCTATGGTTGAAGAGTTCCTTCACATTGGTAGGGTGATGATCCTTCTTAGGATTGAAGTAGTACCTAACTCCACGATAAGGGGCAATAAACCCCGACATTGTGGTGTAGCCAGCATCAGCCAAATAATACTTTCCTATACGTAAAGAAGTGACATGTAATCAATTGTAAGATTAATTCTTTGTTAACCGTTACAAGCTACGGGCCTAGAAAGTTAGATTATATACCTGTTATGACCTTTAGTCCATGTGGAGATGGCCTAGAAAGGACATCCTTTAAAATTGTCATGTCATTAGCACAACCTTCCCATCCGGCCAGGATATAAGTAAATTTCTTGTCGGAAGTACAAGCCGCTAACACATTTTGTGTTACTTATTTTCTACCCCTAAACCTCGCTACTATAGCGGCTGGGAGGGTGGCTTGGATGTGGGTGCCATCTATCATCCCTATACAATCCTACAGTTCAGTGAAATGCATATGTAATGTATAATATTATTAGGTTATATAATGCAATCTTAATTTATGTGAAATGCATATTTGAAAACAACAGTTTACCTCAAAATACGGATACCATTCTGCTGAATTTAGTATCTCCGTCGGAGTGTCAGACCCTGCTTGCTTCACAAATCGTTCTTGAATTGAACATATTGCACCTAGGACTTTATTAAAATACCTATAAACCGTCCCTCCGGATCGAATGAATTCAATGCCGCATACTCTATTTTTTGCCTTATGTCCCAATATGTAAAGGAAGATGGCTAGTTGTTCTTCCACACAAACAGATCGCGTATCATTGAGCGACCCATTGGAACGAAAAATATTTGCGAGACTGTAGAAAGCAGCACTACTCATCCTTAGGTAATGGACACAGTTATTGGGTCCTGCCGTCAAAATTCGATACATGTGTGCTTGCCTCCACTGTTCTCTAATTAGGGAGGGTTCCCTTGCAATGCCTTGTCGGTCATTTCCCTCATTTTTCATTAAATTCATAATTATAGTTACAACAGTAAGTATACTAGCGACTGCGGCATTTAGTAACGGATCATTGGGATTCGACAAATCCATCTACACGAAAACCACAATGTAATCATGTATCATGTTATGAAACAGACAATCCATTACATATATATATCAAACAGACCGATCAGCATGAACGTGTAAAATATCATTATAAAAAAAATTGGCAAATCCATTACATAAAATCGACAGATCTATTTACGGATATCAACAAAATCGACAAAATAGATCTATAAAGATCCATTTCAACAAAATCACTACATCCTGCCGACAAATTTGTTTCCTCTGTCCATTCCAACAAAATTGAGACATTATTTACGGAGGAAAATCATTTCTATGAAATTTTGTCAAATAATTATCTACCATTTCAACAAAATCTACACAAAATAGTATGCTACATCTAAAAATAATATTCTACACAAAATAATATTCGACTTCCATATGAAGGATCTGTCACAAAGTAATTATTTACCATTTCAACAAAATCTACACAATAATACCATTTCAACCAAATCGACCCATTATAAAGATCCATAACAAAATTTTATATGTCAAATAATTGGAAAATTGACAGATCTGTAACAAAATAGGTCATCTGTTAACAAAATCGACATATCAAATATTCTCCATCTTTGTTGGAAAAAATTTGTCAAATAATTGAAAATTTGACAGATCTATAACAAAATGACAGACTTATACAGAAAATAACAAAATTGACAGATATTAGGGAGGAAAATCACTAGATTCGGGGGAAAATGACAGATCCATAAGCAAAAATGAGAAGAAATGAAATATCTATAAGAAAATTAATAGATCCGGATAAAAAATGAGAAGAAATGAGCAGAAATCACCTCATCCATCTATAAAAATGAGAAGAAATGACAGATCTATAAGAAAATTAGTAGATCCGGAGAACAATCACTCCTTCCATCTACAAATATCAAAGAAATCGTGTCAAAATAACGAAAAAATTAGCAGAAATTCGAGGTTTACACTGCAGAGGACAGCGGAAGAGCGGTGGTCGGACCCAACTTTTCGAGAGCAGCCACTTCTCCGGAGAACAAGAGTCTCTCTCCTCCACTTTCATGGACTTCAAGCAAAAAATGGTCGGAACTCAAATTTTACTTTTCGGTGGAGACAGGGACTGCTCCGTAGTCCAATCAATGGACTTTAAGTCCATTTACTCAGCCGAACCAAACGCTACAACTCCCTTCAGATCCGGTGAAACCCAACAAAACAACCCACTTTCAGCTGAGTTGGGCCGAACCAAACAGCCCCATAGATAAACTCATATATTACCCAATAGATCCGATTTGTTATGGCTTTTTTAAGCAGCACCCTAAGGGGGCGTTTGGTACGCGGTATTTTTTTTTATTCCCGAGAAAATTTAAGATGGGAATCTATTACCACGTTTGTTTGGCTTATAAAAAAATTTAAGATGGGAATCTATTACCACGTTTGTTTGGTTTATAAAAAATTTATTCCCGGAAATTATAATACCCGGGTAAATAGTTTACCCACAAAACATGAAAATTCCCTTGAGAATATGTGGGTTTTTTTTTTTCCGGTACAAAAAAAATTGTCTAAATTTTTTTCTTCTTTTTTGATCAATTTTGATTAGTTTTGATCATTTTTTCTTTTTTTGTCGTTTTTATCACTTTTTTGTCATTTTTGTAGTTTTTACCAATTTTTTGTCATTTTAAGCAGTTTTTTGTCGTTTTTACCCTTTTTTGTCTTTTTGTCACTTTTTGATTATTTTTTGTCATTTTTACCCAATTTTGTCCTTTTCGGCACTTTTTTTTGTCAATTTTTGTCGTTTTAAGCGATTTTTGTCGTTTTTGTAGCTTTTTTGTTGTTTTTACCGATTTTTAGTCGTTTTTTGTTGTTTTTGTCGCTTTTTGGTCATTTTTACTGATTTTATGTCCTTTTTTGTCTTTTTTTTTGCTTTTTTTTTTCGCTTTTTTTGTCGCTTTTACCGATTTTTTTTCGCTTTTTGGTTATTTTTTGTCGTTTTAACCGATTTTTTTGTCCTTTTTTGTCGTTTTTATTGATTATTTTTCGTTTTTGTCGCTTTTTGGTTATTTTTTGTCGTTTTTTAACCTATTTTTATCATTTTTTTTTCGTTTTAACCGATTTTTTTTGTTGTTTTTGTCATTTTTGCAGCATTTGGGTTTTTTGTCGTTTTTACCGATTTTATGTCGTTTTTGTCGTGTTTTGGTTATTTTTGTCATTTTTTTGTTATTTTTTGTCGTTTATACATTTTTGTCGTTTTTTTTGTCATTTTTGTCGTTTTAACCGATTTTTTGTCTTTTTTCATCTTTTTTGTCGTTTTTTGTTATTTTGTCGTTTTTACCCATTTTTTGTCGTTTTTACCATTTTTTTTACGTTTTTACCGATTTGTTGTCGTTTTTACCGGTTTTTTAATATTTGTTAATTTTTTTCGTTATTATTAATTTTTACTTTTTTCCCGGAAATATTTATATTGTCACCAAACATGGGAATGTAATTTTCCAGGAAATTTAATTCCTTCGAATTTGATTACCGGAAATATAGAATTTTCGGCTATATAGTATTCCGCATACCAAACGCCCCCTAAAACTTCTATAGCTAAAGATCACTCAGCCAATTGATCAGTTACAAGTTTACCTGGCACATCAGATGTTGATCTTAAGTTTTAACTTCAAATGTCCTATGTAATTTCCTATCCATATAAAAACATCATAAAAACTGCTATAGAAGAAAACCTCTGGATTGAAATCGTGGAACAACCCAAACCATTCTTGTGCACTTACATAAGTGGCAGGAGGGCTATAGCATCTTTAAAGCCCCATTCAAGCAGTTTTCGCATATGAAGTATTGTTCCTAATGACAACCAATACTTATCTCAAATCTTAACTATGCAGCCGCTGATGCTCTCGTCCCCTCTCATACCTCTCCTACAACCTCTATTGCCCAACTCTCTCAGTAACTACATCTTTACTGCAAACATGTATCAACCAACAAAATCATCTTGCCTTACCAAAATTAACTAGAAATCTGTATATCCTGCTTCATTTACTCGTGCTACCCAAACATCATACATAACCTGACCTTAGATCAATGTCAACCAATTATGTACCTCATTCGCAATGACAATGTATAATAGGCATATCATACAACATTTGGTGCTTGGAAAGGCCCACCTCTGCATCCGCCCACAGCCTTTACCCACCTCTGTTACATGTACCACCAACCAATCCAAAATTCAGCCTCTCCTCTCACAGCCACCCCTTCATTCTATCACACTCGAGATGCTCATAAATCAGCACAACATTGTGCATGGTTTCTTCCAAATAAGAGGCTAGAGGGAACCCAAATCAATCCAAAATTCAGCCTCTCCTCTCACAGCCACCCCTTCATTCTATCACACTCGAGATGCTCATAAATCAGCACAACATTGTGCATGGTTTCTTCCAAATAAGAGGCTATATATATGAACCCAAATTCCATCATTTGGATCATCTCAAGAAACACAACTTATAAAATAGGCCAAGAGAGAGAAGGAGAATTTCACATCAAATTAAACGATGGATTCCGGTATGATTTTATGATTTATAGTGACTAATTGTATGATCAAGATCCTATGTCGATTTACATGTTTTAGATTTACATGTTCGAATTTAAAATTTTTGTTTATATGTGGTATCAGAGCATAGTTAGATCATATTTTTAGTTCTATGTATAGAATAATTGAGAAGCATTAAGATTCCATTCCTACAGTTCAATCTTAAATTTTTTTTTTTTTGAAGTTTCATTCCTACAGTACCGTAGGAGGTTATTATTATTATTATTTTAGTGACTTAAGATTGTTAAGAAATATGAATTGAGTGGAACATTAAATTGTCTTTTACAGCAGAAGGAAAATCCATTCTAATTCACCTTCTGTTTGATTCACTATCAAATGTCAGAGTTAATGAGTGGTTATTTCAAGCACATTTTTTTTATTTTATTAGTGCCAATGATCATGGCATTTTACTCTAATGATGAAAATAACCACTTATGTCTAGAGCACATTGATGTGATCACTTTGCTGCCATTATTTGCACGTCTGATATCTAGAGCAAGAAGTTTGCTTGTATGGAATGGGTTTTTCTTCCCTTTCCACAACCTTTCGGACCAGAGCCTAAATCTGGCGCGTTAAACCACTCGGCCAATAGTACCCAATTAATTTTTTTTTTCTCCTGGTGCTGGCTATGGGGTTTAATCAATCTGAATATTTTTTTAAAGTTTCGATCTCTTTTAAAATCTCTCATAATGAAATAAGATTGAACATATATATTATGTATATTGTTTGAACTACAAATATTTATTTTATATTAAATTGATAATCACCACAGTGGTTTCAATTATGTACATGCATTAGTTATTCTTGTATGACATTCATATTATTAGTTGGTATTCACCACAGTGGACTCAAATTATGCATTGAATGTTCGACTAAGTAATATCATCATTGGTTTATTTACTTAAATTATGTTTTACCCACAGGTAGAACATATATTATTAGTAAAATAAACATAAATGTAGTTGGTTATTTTGTAATTAAGTAAGTATAGGATATTCACAAATACCATACTTGTTTCATTATAGTTTTGATCACTCATTTATGTATAAATCTTGGTCATAGTGTTTATAACTCAACGATTAATTGAAGTAAGCTTGTTTCTATAATGCAGTTCAAATTCCTGTCCAACTTAATTCCTTTGCCAACTCCGTTCCCAAACTAGATGGGACTAACTACTCAGAGTGGAAAGAGCATGTGGAATTTTATTTGGGAGTTCTTGATATTGATTCAGCACTTGTTGTGGACAAGCCTGCTGATCTTACGGCTTCGTCCACAGCAGATGAGGTTAAGTTCTTTCATGCATGGACTAGAACTAACAAATTGTGCTTGAAATTTATGCGTTTAACTGCTGCTACCAATATCAAATCGTCCATTAAAGAAACCGAGACCGCTAAGGAATACTTATCTATAATTACTGAACGCTTTAAGACCGCTGATAAAGCAGTTGCTGGAAAACTTATGGCTGAACTTACGACAACCCGTTTTGATGGCTCCAAAACCATGCAACAACATGTACTTGACATGACTAATCTGGCTGCAAAATTAGGTAAATTGGGCATGACAGTGGCTGATTCATTTCTAGTCCAATTTATCCTAAACTCATTGCCTCAGCAATATGGTCCTTTTCAAATTCATTATAACACGATTAAAGATACGTGGAATGTGAATGAATTGACCAATAAGCTAGTTCAGGAAGAGGCGAGAATTAAGCAGCAGAATGGTCATGTTGCTCAAGCATATTATATGGTTCATGGAAATGGGAAGAACAAATTCAAAAAGAGAAATTGGAAGGACATTAAGAATGGTCCATCCAATGAGTCAGATCGACCCGCATCAAAGAAAGCTAAGAAGGATGATAAGTGCCACTTTTATAAAAAGGTTGGACACATTCAGAAAGATTGCATGAAACGTAAAGCTTGGTTCGAAAAGAAAGGTAAGCTTTTGGCTTTTGTATGTTTCGAATCAAATTTTGTTGAAGCACCTTCTAATACTTGGTGGATTGATTCTGGTTCTAATGTTCATGTTTCAAACTCGATGCAGGGATTCCTTACAACCCGGACCACAAATCCAAATAAAGACTACCTTTGCATGGGAAATAGAGTAAAAGCTCCAGTAGAAGCCATTGGCACTTTTCGTTTAGTATTGGATTCTGGTTTTTATTTAGATCTAGAGCAAACTCTTTATGTTCCTTCAGTTTGTCGAAATTTAATCTCCATGTCTAAACTTGATAATGATGGCTTCTCTTTAAAAATAGGTAGTGGTTGTTTTATTTTGTACAAGAATAATGATTCTGTAGGTTCAGGATTTTTAGTCAATGGCTTATATCAAATAAATCTTGAAAATTCTTTTTCTAAATCTCTTCTTGTCACCATGCATCCTAATGTTGGTTTGAAACGTAGTATGACGAATGAAAGATCTTCTTTCTTGTGGCATAAAAGACTTGGTCATATATCCAAGGAAAGAGTTAATTTATTAGTAAAAAATGAGATTCTTCCAAGTCTCGATTTTACTGATTTTGGTATTTGTGTGGATTGTATTAAAGGCAAACAAACCAAACATACCAAGAAAGGAGCCACAAGAAGCACCGATCTTCTTGAAATAATACATACAGACATTTGTGGACCTTTCGATGTTCCATCCATTGGAGGAGAAAAATATTTTATTACCTTTATTGATGATTTTTCACGTTATTGTTATCTTTACCTTTTGCATGATAAATCTCAATCTGTAAATGTTGTAGAAATTTACATTACTGAAGTTGAGAGACAATTAGGTAAAAAGGTGAAAATTATTAGATCTGGTAGAGGTGGTGAGTATTATGGAAAATATGATGAATCGGGACAACGTCCTGGTCCTTTTGCTAAACTCTTAGAAAAATTTGGAATTTGTGCTCAGTACACAATGCCAGGTTCTCCTTGGCAGAATGGTGTAGCTGAAAGACGCAATCGTACACTTATGGAAATGGTTAGGAGTATGATGAGTAATGCCAATTTACCCATATCACTGTGGATGCATGCACTTAGGACTGCTGTGTATATCTTGAATCGGGTTCCCAGTAAAGCTGTTCCTAAGACACCTTTCGAAATGTGGAAAGGATGGAAACCTAGTTTAAGACATTTGCACGTATGGGGCTGCCCAGCGGAGGCACGTATTTATAATCCACAAGAAAAGAAATTGGATCCAAAAACCATAAGTGGTTATTTTATTGGGTATCCAGAAAAGTCAAAAGGGTATAGGTTTTACTGTCCTAATCATAGTACAAGAATTGTAGAAACCGGTAATGCTAAATTCATTGAGAATGGCGAAGTCAGTGGGAGTGATAAATATAAAGAAGTGATTATTAAAGAAATTCGGGTACCAATTTCCTTACCACGAATCTTGAATGACATAGTTCTACCTAATGTTGTTGATCCAATCAACAACATAGAACAAAATGTCAATAATCATGAACCCCATAATGAGGCTGTCATCGTTGAACCGAATATAAATACAACACCAGAAGTAGTATTAAGGAGGTCCCAAAGACCCAAGAAATCTGCTATTTCGGATGGTTACGTGTTGTACTTACAAGAATGTGAATTTAATATAGGAATAAGCAAAGATCCGGCTACATATATACAAGCCATTAAATGCGAAGATTCTGAAAATGGATCGATGCCATGTTTGATGAGATGAAATCTATGGCTGATAATAAAGTTTGGGAGTTAGTCGAATTACCAGAAGGACATAAGAAAGTCGGTTGTAAGTGGATCTTTAAGACCAAATACGACTCTCTTGGTAATATCGAATGACGTAAAGCTAGACTTGTAGCCAAAGGTTTTACTCAAGAAGAGGGTGTTGATTTCAATAAAACCTTCTCTCCAGTTTCTAAGAAGGATTCTTTACGAATCATTATGGCATTAGTAGCTCACTTTGATTTAGAGCTGCATCAAATGGATGTGAAAACAGCCTTTTGAATGGGAGTTTAGAAGAAGAAGTCTACATGGCTCAACCAGAAGGCTTCATCACAGATGGAAAGGAAAACATGGTTTGTTTGTTAAAAAGGTCAATATATGGATTAAAACAAGCTTCACGACAATGGTATATTAAGTTTCACAATACCATTAGTGCCTTTGGGTTTACTGAAAACATTGTTGATCAATGTATATACCTGAAGATCAGTGGGAGTAAGTTTGCATTTTTAGTTCTATATGTTGATGATATATTAATTGCCAGTAGTGACCTTAGTTTATTACGGGAAATTAAGGATTTTCTTTCTCAAAACTTTGAAATGAAAGATATGGGAGAGGCATCATATGTGATCGGAATAGAAATATTTCGTGAAAGATCACGTAGATTATTGGGATTGTCTCAGAATGCATATATCACAAAAGTTTTGGAAAAATTTAATATGGCATCATGCGATCCTAATGTTGTTCCAATTCAGAAGGGGGATAAGTTCAGCTTAAGTCAGTGTCCTCAAACTGAATTGGTACGTGAACGAATGAAAGTTTTTCCTTATGCTTCTCTTGTAGGAAGTTTGATGTATGCACAAGTTTGTACCAGGCCAGACATTAGCTTTGCCGTCGGTATGCTGGGACGTTATCAAAGCAACCCAGGAATTGATCATTGAAAAACTGCTAAAAAAGTGCTAAGGTACTTACAGGGGACAAAGGAACATATGCTTACATTTAGACATACTGATCATCTTGAGGTGATCGGTTACACAGACTCGGATTTTGGTGGATGTGTGGATACTAGAAAAAGTACTTTTGGTTTTGTTTTTATCTTAGCCGGAGGTGCTGTATCATGGAAGAGTGCAAAACAAACTATTATCGCATCATCAACCATGGAGGCAGAATTTGTAGCATGCTTTGAGGCTACAATTCAAGGATTATGGTTGCAGAATTTTATTTCAGGGCTTAGAGTTATGGAATCTATTGCTAGACCACTGAAAATTTATTGTGATAATGCTGCAGCAGTATTCTTTTCAAAGAATGATAGGTATTCTAAAGGAATAAAGCACATGGAGATGAAATACCTGTCAGTGAAGGAAGAAATTCGGAATAAACGAGTGTCAATTGAACATATTAAAACAAATGATAATATAGCAGATCCGCTAACTAAAGGGTTACCACCCAAGACATTTAAGCAGCATGCTGAAAAGATGGGTCTTGAGAATAAACAATAGTATTTATGGATTGTTATGTGCTTGTATTTTGACATCTTTGAGAATTCATTATTGAAAATTCTGAATTTTTTCTGTTTCCATTTGTTTATGTACATGTTATGTGAATGGATAAATGATAACAGAAATAGTCTTTTCATTAAGACATTAAGGGAACATTATGATTGCTTCGTTGTACAGACTTGGTTAATTAGATTATTGGTATGTGGTACATGGAAGGGACCATATGTTCTTTAATTAATATGGAACCGCTATGACTCTTATCAATAATTCAATTAACTGAGGTAATTAAGACAAACCTTTTAAAGTTTATTATTTCAGCATTTATGCGCGCCTTATGACTCCTATATGAAACCATAAATATGATTATTATATGGACCAAGTGGGAGACTGTTAGAAATTTGTGTATCTCTAACTTCATAAAAATTTCATTAACATGTGGTCCATATTTTATATCATGGTTAAATTAGGTAATTACTGAATAATAAATGTTTGGTTAAAATTAGTTCCTACCATTTGCAACTTTGATGGACGGTTGCAAACTTTCAGTGAATGGTTGCACCTTTGATGAAAGGTTGCACGAATGTGAAAATTCGTTCCCTCTCTCTGCCTATATATATGAACCCAAATTCCATCATTTGGATCATCTCAAGAAACACAACTTATAAAATAGGCCAAGAGAGAAGGAGAATTTCACATCAAATTAAACGATGGATTCCGGTATGATTTTATGATTTATAGTGACTAATTGTATGATCAAGATCCTATGTCGATTTACATGTTTTAGATTTACATGTTCGAATTTAAAAATTTTGTTTATAGAGTAATGCTACAGTTACAACCAAATGTTTACAACTACTCACCCATTTTTTTACATGTGGGCCAGGTGGTAGCCTGACCCACATATCAGCAAATGGGTGAAAGTTATAAGAGAGTTGTAAACATTTGATTGTAAACTTGGCATTATTGTATTGGAAATATTTGATGGGAATCTGAGTCTCAGAAGAATAGAGACATTTTTTGTTGACCCATTTAATAAATATTATAATATCCATGCTAAAAAAATAATGGTTTAACATGGTCTAAACCATTTGACTCATCAATACAATACGAACATATTAAATTAGGTGTGAACACTAACCAATTTTTTTCTATGAATTTTGTTAACATGTATCATAAAAGCACATGTTAAAAATAATTAAACATAATTTTTTGCTTTAAAAAAATTGATCAACATTCAATAAATATTAAAAAAATAACCTTTGTATTGCAAAATGTTATCAAAAGACTTGATGTGAAAAATTGTATTGGAAACTTTTTTTTATTGGGTCTAGAAAACGTTTTTTAATACAAAAACTATTTTTTTAATGTTTGTTAGACGTTGATCATAATTTTTAAAATAAAAAATTAAATACTAATTATTATAACATTTGTCTTAGAATACATGTTAACAAAAAAAAAATTCTATATTAAACGGAAGAAGAAAATTCAATTTCACTCATTCGTACAAATTCAATCTAACCCCGTTAATTTCTCCACCTCACTTAGGCCTCTTTTGGTTACCGGAATTTGAGCTTGGAAAAGGAAAATGATTCCTTTTCTATGTTTGGGAGGAGAAATTATTAGGTGCTCCTGGCTCACCACTGGACGTGCTGAGTGGTGAGTCCGGTCCAATAAACAATTGACACTTGGAATAATCAATTAATTTCATATTTTCCACATCATAACCAGACAATTCATAAGTTAGCTTAATATTAATATTAATTTTGATATTAATATTAATGTTAATGTTATCTTAGTATTAATGTTAATATTAATGTTAATTTTAATATCAATGTTAACATTAATATTAACATTAATACTAAGATTAACATTAACATTAATATTAATTTTAATGTAATATTAATATTAATATTATTGTTAATATTAATTTTACTGTTAATATTAATGTTAATCTTAATATTAATTTTAATGATAATATTAAATCTTAATATTAATTTTAATGTTTAATATTAATATTATTGATTTTGTTAGCATTTTTCGTTATGTTTTCATATCTGGTTATGATGTGAAAAATATGGGATTAATTGATTATTCCAACTGTCAATTGTTTATTGGACCGGGCTCACCACTCAGCACGTCCAGTGGTGAGCCGGGAGCACCTAATAATTTCTCCTCGTTTGGTTCACGGAATGGAAAGGAAAGGAAACTGATTCCTTGGTATTTCCTTTCCTTTAGAAAATTATAATTCCTATAAACTTTCTTTTCCGGTGTTTGGAAAGATCGGAATTATAGCCGGAATATGACTTTACTTTTCATTATAGTGTTTGGTGTGTTTGGTGTTTGTAAGGAAAGAAAACAAAATCAAGTCAATTTTTCAAAAATAATCTCGTGCTAATAAAAATAATTATTACTTAGAAATATTTTTGTCTAAAAGATATTATGGATAAAAAATGGTAAATAATATTATGAACATGGATATTTTGGTCAAAACTTTTTGTAATAACGAAAAAGTTGGAGGAAAAGTGATTCCTTAGATAAATGGGAGGAACCACTTTCTTCCCTATTTTTCTATCTCTTGGAAATCATTTTTCCTTTCCAACAACTTTCCTTTGGCTCCCAAACGAGAAATTATTAGGTGCTCCCGGCTCACCACTGGACGTGCTGAGTGGTGAGCCCGGTCCAATAAACAATTGACACTTGGAATAATCAATTAATCCCATATTTTTCACATCATAACCAGATATGAAAAGATAACGAAAAATGCTAACAAAATCAATAATATTAATATTAACATTAAAATTAATATTAAGATTAACATTAATATTAACAGTAAAATTAATATTAACAATAATATTAATATTAACATTAAAATTAAAATTAAAATTAAAATTAATATCAACATTGAAATTAATATTAATATTAATATTAACATTAATATTAAAGATAACAAAAATACTAACAAATCAATAATATTAATATTATCATTAAAATTAATATTAAGATAACATTAATATTAATATTAACAGTAAAATTAATATTAACAATAATATTAATATTAATATTACATTAAAATGAATATTAATGTTAATGTTAATCTTAGTATTAATGTTAATATTAATTTTAACATTGATATTAAAATTAACATTAATATTAACATTAATACTAAGATTAACATTAATATTAATATCAAAATTAATATTAATATTAAGCTAACTTATGAATTGTCTGGTTATGATGTGAAAAATATGAAATTAATTGATTATTCTAAGTGTCAGTTGTTTATTGGACCAGGCTCACCACTCAGCACGTCCAGTGGTGAGCCAGGAGCACCTAATAATTTCTCCCAAACGAGGCCTTAATCCACAACGGCACACCCGTAATTCTCAGCAAACAAATGGCAAATCATTCACGGATCCTTCCTCTTGGGAAATAACGCGGTGTAGTCCATATAAATGCCGTCACATTTCAAGGGGACGCAGAAGGAAAAAGAGGAAAATACGTACTTGCTTCTATGAGAGAAATCATCGGCATCAAATCCTAATTTATGGATTCCAATTTCGCCCATCTCCATCTCCTCTATTTCCATTCCACCCCCACCCCCCTCGTCGGCGCCAACCATACCTCCGCCCGCTTCTGCTCCCGCTAAACCAAATTTACTAAACTGCCCCTCCAAATTTAGGGTTAAGGTTAGGGTTTCCTTCCCCGTCCCCCCATGGACCCTCCGGCTAAGCCTGGACTCCTCCGCCGCCGCGTCCTCCTCCTCGGCGTCCTCATCTTAGCCTTCCGTTTCGCATATATAGTCTCGCTCAACGACGGGTCCTGCTCCAACACCGCCTTCTGCTTCTTCTCCTCCGTCCCCCCCGCCGGCTCCGCCGGATCCGTCTCCCTCCGGCGTGACTCCTCCGTCCCCGCCGCCTGGCGGAGCCGCGAGTGGCGCAAGGCCATAGACTACTACTCCTCCATCTTCCAAGACCTCGTCGTCGAAGGCTTCCTCTCCCCGAGCGAAGTCGCTCTGTTCCGAAACAACCTCCGGCCAGGAGGTCCTCGCTCTAAAGGAGATCGGCGTCTCCGACTCGATCGGCGTCTCGAAAGAACCGTCCCCTCCCCTCGTCGTCTCCGCCGCCTCCACCGAGCCCTTCCGTCTCCGGTTCGCCAGCGGCTCCTTCGACTTCGTCTTAATCGGAAGGAGCATCGACGCATCGAACCATCCGTCGGATCTCGCTTCGGAATTCGCACGCGTTCTGAGGACGGACGGCTTCCTGGTCGTTCTCACCGCCTCCGCCGCGGATTCCTACAGCCTGGGCTCGCTCCAGGACCTCTTTCCCCACTGCCGGAAGGTCCGGTCAAGAGAGATCAACGGTCCAGATTCCTCCGATCCTCTCCGTGAGATCGTGTTCCAGAAGGAGGTGCAGAGTGAGGAGCAGCAGCAGGACAGCGGTTCCATAAATAAGTGCACGGTTCCGGAGCACAAGCTTCATCTAGTCCAATCTGCTGAGCCCCTGAGATCCGTGAGGAGCCGCTGAAGCCGTGGATCACCCTGAAGAAGAACATCAAGAACATCAAGTATCTTCCGTCCGTGGCAGAAATAACTTTCAGGAGGAGATATGTCTACATTGATGTCGGTGCTCGAAGCTACGGATCGAGTATTGGGAGCTGGTTCAAGAAGCAGTACCCGAAACAGAACCATACTTTCGAAATCTTCGCCATCGAGGCCGATAAGGAGTTCCATAAGGATTATGTGTCAAGAAAAGGGATCAATTTGCTGCCTTACGCCGCGTGGATCCGGAATGAATCCTTGTCTTTTGAGGTGAATCATAACTCTGATCCAAAGAGCGACGAGGCATCGGGGAAAGGAATGGGCCGCATTCGGCCCTCCGGGAAGCCGGTGGACAGTAAGTCGTCCGGTGACCTGCACACGATCCCCGGGTTCGATTTTGCTGAGTGGGTGAAGAACACGGTGTCAGAGGACGACTTTGTGGTGGTGAAGATGGACGTGGAGGGGAGAGTTTGATTTGATTCCGAGGTTGTTTGAGACGGGAGCTATTTGTTTGATCGACGAGCTGTTCTTGGAATGCCATTACAACCGGTGGCAAAGGTGTTGCCCGGGAGTGAGGTCGCCGAAGTATGAGAATACTTATGGGCAGTGCTTGGAGCTATTTGCTTCGCTGAGGGACAGCGGGGTTCTTGTTCATCAGTGGTATTGATCGGTAACCAATTGCAAACTCACAGACTTAAATGATTATATCACAAATGCATTCTGTTGTATTCATTTGTTTACCCATAGATTGCCTTTTATTGGTTTAGTGGTAGCAAAGAAATGTGTAGCATTGTTTCCTTGGTAGCTGTACTTGCCTTTAAATGTTTCTATAAATTCAAATTTCAGTTTCTTACACTTTGATTGTTCTACTTCATTAGATGTTTACATTTGCTTTTAAGTGTCACCTTTTTTAACTGTTATTTTTAACTATTAGAACGATTGGAATGTATGAGGGATTTCTGTTGTAGTTGTTGTTCAAGTGGGAATTTCATATAAAAAACCTAATTTTAGCGCTTTTAGGAGTCATGATTGTGCTCCAATGGCAAGTGTTTGTGGATATGAACTTTGTCATAAGCATCTCTGTATACTTCAATTTATTTTGACAAGCAATATGCATGTGTTGATTGTGTTTGATGTATGACAAATCTAATGTTGAATTTGGCTGTAGTCTTAGCCCATGAAATTATCTATTCTATATAATAGGAAAAGTTGGTGGTGAAACTTTTGAATTCCAAAAATACCCTTGAGTTTTATAAACATGATGTTATTATGTCAACTTAAATGTCATTTATGTTTAAGAGTCAAAGTAATAAAGTTTGCATGCAATGAAGTTTCCTTTTTTCATACAACTATCATGTTCAATGGTAATAAATTTTCTATTCTTATCATTTTCCAAAAGTTATTTTTCTCAATAGAAAATTTTTAAAAAAAAGAACAAAATTCCTACTTCGAATTTCTTGGCATTGTAAAAAGAAAGCACACACACACACATGAATAATCACCTAGAAAAGACGGAAAGACGACAACTGACCTTATGATAAGTGCAAAGCACGCACATGTAGACTAGTGCAATATAAAGGGGATACAACTGGCAATATCTAGGTTAGCCTATAATGTGGTGGGATCTGTGCTTTGAAGGTTTATGTTTGCTGATTGTACATTTAGGAGCAGAACGAACTGTAACCTAGATGCTTTTATTCCACATTTTAAGGTTGTACCCTTTATGTATAAAACCTGCTAGTTGAAAATTCCTCTACTTCTCTTCTTTGGAAATGTGCTCTTTGGTATCTACATCCTGGGGGATATGGTGCCGAGTCTAAAAAACAACCTCATGCAACTGTGGATAAGGCTGTCCACTTCATGACACTACCTTGACTTTGCATTAGGCTGTCCACTTCATGACACTCCCTTCGCTTTGCATTAGTGGGAACTTCGTATCACAGAGACCTCATTCTGCAATAGTGGGAGCCTTGTGCCACCAAGATGCCTTCTGTAGGGATGATCATCCTTTTCAATAGGTACTTGACATATCTTGTAACAAATCCAAGATCACCTGGCAGGATTGCCTTTCTAATTTTTTTACAGGAATAGCCACACTTAGTTCAAGGACTCCAGCTGTCCAGCATGGGCATCTATATAGGCAGCATTTTTTGATTAGATGCTAATTGTGTTGTCTATTTAACTTCTTTGAGAAGAATAGTGAATGTGAATATGATTTCCGTTATAGAGAAATTGAAGCAACAACTTTCAAACAAAACTTGGAGAATATTGAAGACTTGAAGTGAATAGAGTTCTCATTATTTTGGAGCAAAGAAGTATTAAACTTGCTCTTGATTAGTTCTTATTGAAATTTTAGCCATTCATAGGTTCCGAGAACTTCCTGGTAACAAATTACATAGAGCGAATTCCTTTTTTAATTGAATCATTTAGTTGTGCTGTCTTTTCCATGAGATAATGATTAACTATTATTTTGAATGTTCAAGTAAACAAGAGGACATCATTCATAATCTGTGCTTTGATGGAAGGATCGTCTTTCATAATTACATGAAAACCTTCGAGGAGTCATAAATGGTGTCCTTAGGTGCTCTGATTTCTTTCTGGACGGTGATGTAAAACATATGGATATTATTTACTGGAAACACTGTTAAGTTCATAAAAAAAATGCCTTTATCTTTTAGAATGTGTAAATGGGAGGAGCTTATCTCAGTCACTCGTGAGAACTAATAAGGGGTTATCAATAGTGTTCATTGGTCGACTTTTTTCTTTTCCTTCTTTTTCTGACAAGGACTATTATTCTAAAAGGTTATGGACTTTATATCTGCTACCTTCTAGTTGAAATCTGCCTCAACTGATTTTCACGTGATGTCTTCTTCCTTCTTGTGTGTACTGTCTGTTCTTAATAATACTAAATCTCTAAGCAAGCAACTAGAAGTCTAGAACTATTGGAGTGTGAAAAATTGTCAGTACATAGAAATTTCTACACAGGAAACAAAAGCTATGATGTTAGAAAGCATTGATACTCCAAAAACCATGCACTTTCCATATCTTGTTTGACACCTATCAGATGCATGACGCCTATCAGATACAACACAGACAGTCTAAATAGGTGCCGAATCATTATCGCGGTGTCCAGACAGTGTTCTGTCATATTCGTGTTCGTGCAACATAGCTATGATGCCTCTCTTGGTTTTGGATCCCTGTGTTATCAACATGTTTGAAATTTCAAATGGGATGAATTGTAGAGCCTGCTTCTTGATGTGATTGGAATTCAATGATGAAATGATAGAACTCATTGTACTGAGAATCATGAAATTGCAATTCCAAATCCATGTGTTTGATTGGGGCATAATACAACCAAAATATTTTGAATTTGGAAGGCAGCTAGCTTCTAGTTCAGTTGTCACTGATGGTGTTTTCAGATGATTAGGTGTACCTACATATGAATATATTTTTAGCATTTGTTTCAGTTCCTTGCTCCTGTCTTTCGTTCACCCTGGTTAGTTTCAAATTTAAATGTTTAGTGTTGGATATCATTCAGATTATAAAGCCCATCTCTTTGGACTTATAATTTTTTTCTTTTTGAATTTCACCACTGGAACTGGCATCTGTCGTCATGCCATATTGGGCTTTATTAGACGAAACATGGGTACTGGTCTTACAGCTTAAGCAAAACTGAATGGAGGACCTGCGTGTATTATTGAGAGAGTTGAAAATGAATGCCAAGAAAGCATGCAGTTTATGAGATGGATTTGGGGCCTCAACATTTATTTCTCGATATGTACTATTGGACCATATCCTATACTCATTTTCCCTCTAGCCTCTTATTTGGAAGAAACCATGCACAATGTTGTGCTGATTTATGAGCATCTCGAGTGTGATAGAATGAAGGGGTGGCTGTGAGAGGAGAGGCTGAATTTTGGATTGGTTGGTGGTACATGTAACAGAGGTGGGTAATTTTCTGTGAGAGGAGAGGCAGAGAGAGGGAACGAATTTCACATTCGTGCAACCTTTCAACAAAGGTACAATCATTCACTGAAAGTTTGCAACCGTCCATCAAAGTTACAAATGGTAGAAATCTTCTAATTTTAACCAAAATATTATTCAGTAATTACCTAATTTACCATGATATAAAATATGGACCACATGTTAATGAAATTTTTATGAAGTTAGAGA
Source organism: Iris pallida (assembly GCA_029216955.1). NCBI lineage: Eukaryota > Viridiplantae > Streptophyta > Magnoliopsida > Asparagales > Iridaceae > Iris > Iris pallida. The sequence continues at coordinate 6,293 of JANAVB010015309.1, read as the reverse complement.
TACACAAATTTCTAACATACTCAACCTACACGAGCTGCAACCAAAAATGTCTTTAGAAAAATTCACTATAAAATGTGACCCAAGATTTACCATGGCAGTACGAGGTAATAATTACTAAACAGGAGAGGAATTTGCTATAGGCAAGAAACCAAATCCGGCTGCTTGTTTGGTAACCGATACTGGTCAAAGTTGTTTGAGTAAGCTGTTGAAACATGTTTTGACTGCGGGAAAAAAATGGGCAGAGGTAAGCGTATTCGTGTAATTTTCTGAATATTTATTCCCCAAAAGAAATTTGATGGCAGACTAGCAGTTTAGGAATTCCGGTATGGAGATTATTTATTTAGATACAATATCTCCTTATTTATTATTTTCTAAACAAAATTATGCAGGGGAAGAAAATTTCGGGTATTTACGTGAAAAGGGAAAAGTTATCCAAAATTTCATTTTAAGGAAGCTGGCGCCTTTTTTTTTTTTTTTTTAAATAACCGGTGCCAGTTAAACTGGCGCCTAATATTTTTTTTTCAGTGGCGCCAGTTAAACCGTCAATGCATGTTTTAAAACAAATAAATTTTTTTGAAAGCTGTTGTTTTCAGTGGTCTTTAAAAAATAACTACTACCTGGATTTGACTCGATAATTCTAAAACTATACTCTTCAAGACTTGAATATGCATAAAAGTAGCTACCATTTATTTCAGCTAATGCCATCTCTCGGACCCTCCACGCTTTAGAGTAGGAAATATTAATCCGATGTTCTCTGTGTATATCCATAACAACTTGTGATGGACTATATGACTGATTGTCCCTAATTATATTAATTATTTTTTTTTGATCCATGAACTAGTTGCCAATGGATGAGAACCAGTTGTGAGCCCAGATAAACAAGAATGTCGATTTTCTAATGTAGCAATCTGAAAAATATTACCTCTACGAATAGGTCTAGCATATACTCTCCATCTGCAAGTTGGTTGATTACAGGTATATATAATTCCCTTTGCATTGTTCATGACACTAGCTGAACACGTAAATTTGTGTTCAATTGCTAGATCTGATGAAAGTTCTAAATGCAGAACGACTATCAAAATATTGTCCGACGAATAATTCATTTGTTGTACCATTATTGTCATTATCTTCAATATCATCATCGAAATTTTCAACTAAATCATCACTATCCGCAATACTTTGAAAATCATCAAAATCATCGTTACTGTGTAAAGCTAATGTGTCATCTTCTTCATGAGATGAAATAGGAATATGCCTAGAAGAACTCGGACCCGCTTCGTGATTAGAAACACGTTGAGTACTTATACAGTCAAGTCTTTGTGATACTTGAGTTACAAAAATACTTATAATGGCGCTTGCAAATTAATTTCAAGAACAAAACTCCAAGCTTGTTGACAATCTAATAAAAACAATGTGTCTCATAAACATGTCTTAATATAAATTCATACTGAATAGAAAAAATTTCAATAATCAAAATGCGTAAGCTATCTAATGTGATACTACGATCAGTTATAAGAATTTGGGTAAAACCTCCTTCATAAGATAAACCATTTACTACACCTCCATGCGAGCACCACAGCCTTAAACTTTGATCCATCGCAGTATACAGTGTCTACTTGAGAGAACTAAAGAGTGGGAGCGTCTGGAGTGGGAGCTTCTGCTTGAAAACTTACTCAAATTTTAGAGTGAGAACTTCAGGAGTGAGAACTAAAGACTTATGAAGAGTGAGAGTGTCTGGTTTGGTGTGAGTAAAAGCTATGACATCTCACATTTAAAAAAATTATCCAACGGTCGAGCAATCCGAACGTTGCAATCCCCCTTCCCACAAACACCCCACCCACAAACACCCCCCCCCCCCCCCCCCCCCAAAAAAAAAAAGAAAAAAAAGAAAAGAAAAAAAAAAAGGAAAATATTTGAAAATAAATTAAAAGAAAGAATAAAGGAAAGAAAAAATAAAAGAAATGTTAACATATTAACCAGCCAAACGACCCCCCCCCCCCCCCCCCCCCCCCCCCCCCCCCCCCCCCCCACCCCCCCCCCCCCCCCCCCCCCCCCCCACCCCCCCCCCCCCCCCCCCCCCCCTTCCCCCCACCCCCGCCCAACCCCCCAACCTGGCGCCAGTTCAACTGGAGCCAGGAATTTAAAAAAAAAAATTTTGGGCGCCAGTTGAACTGGCGCTGGTTATTTACCATCCAACGGTGTAAATAGGGGGGATGCTTGGGGATGCAAAAAGTGTGGGGATCTTGATCCTTCCTCATATATATATATATATATATATATATATAATATATATATATTAGGCGCCTGTTTAACTGGCGCCAGCTCCCTTAAAATGAAATTTTGGATAACTTCTCCCTTTTCGTGTAAATACCCGAAATTTTCTCCCCATGCATGAAATTTTCTGTTTTCTAAAACTTTATCAATATATTCCAATTTTAAAGTCTTCTGTAAAAAAAATTAATTAAATCGTACACAGTATGGCTAAACCAAATCATTTGTTTATCTCAAAAAAATAAACAAAAGAGGACATCACTTTGAACACGTCAATAAATTTTATAAATTGTTTGCATCATTAGGATACAAATTCAACTTCCGAAAACAATTGTATATATGTTGATGGTAGGGGATTGACTAAAATATTTCTATTTCTTCAAAATCTTCATTAACTTGGCAAAACCAGAAACAATGTTTTAGAGATCAAAAAAAATTGTCAACAACAGTTACAAGTTTTTTCCCCAAATGCTGAAACGATTTTCAAAAAATTAAAATGAAGTTATCAAAAAAGAAAATGTCATTTATTTATTGTCAATAGAGTATTAATTATAGATTCATGTTAAATGGTTAAGATAAGAGATGAAAAATGTAACAAAAGATTTGAGGGTGACTTCATCAAGCATAGTTCTTCGTATGCTTCTCTTGTTCAAACTTTTCTTTAAAATATTTTCAAAGAAATTATTTTATAGTTCATTGTTGTGATAAAGACTAAGCAGATGAGATTGGTAAACAAGGCAAATGTTAAAGGCCACCCCCAAATTACTAAGGGCCACCAACTTAAATTTTTTTAAAAAATTACAAGTTTGCCATTTTCAAAACACTAAGGGCCACCATCTTCTTCCTTTGTCTTCTTCCTTTGTCTTCTTCCTCTTTTCTCAATCCCTAAACCACTTCTCTCAATCCCCACCTTCATTATTGTCCCCACCTCCTCCATAGTTGCCCCCACCTCCACCATTGGTCCCCCTTCCTCCATTGTTGTTGTCCCCACCTCTTTGTTGTGTAACATGAAATATTTGTGAATTTCTGGGTTGTGGGATATAGATAGACACATTGTTTCGGCTAGGTTTCGAGTGTCAATTTGAAGCACTGTGTATATAATGTGATCAGAGGAGATGGTAAAGTGTCTAAGAATCTAAACCTATTTTATGAGATAGGTATTGCTAATGTTTTCTTTCTTAGTTCTCAACTTGGCATATGTTAATGAATGAACAAGTAGAACATGAATCTCAGGAAATCAATTCCAGAGGAGACACAACTATAAGAGGAGACACAACTATAAGAGGTTCAAGTAACTATATTGAACGAACAAGTAGAACTTGAATTAATTCCAAGGATGGCTACAGTGACTGCAGGACAAGCCTGCAGTCCCAAGTATATTGAGGACTGCAGGCTAGGCCTGTAGTCCCCAATTGACAGAAGCTCAGGGAGGAGGGAATTTGAAAAAAACCTGCAGTCCCAAGTATATTGAGGACTGCAGGCTAGGCCTACAGTCCCCAATTGACAGAAGCTCAGGGAGGAGGGAATTTGAAAAAAAATTGATGGCTACAGTGACTGCAGGCCAAGCCTGCAGTCCTAAGTACATTGAGGAATGCATGCCTAGCCTGCAGTCTTAAGTACATTGAGGAATGCAGGCCTAGCCTGCAGTCCTAAGTTGAAAGAGAGCAGACATTGATCTTTCTAAAAGCTGAAATGTAATCAAATGGTATCTAACTTACTGAAAAGTATCTAACTTAATGAAATGTAATCAAATGTAATCAAATGGTCCTTACTGATATTTTGAAATGTAATCAAATGTAATCAAATGGTCCTTTCTAAGAGCTGACATTGATCTTTCATTTGATTTTGTAGTTGGAAGTTTCAAGGTGTTTTTTTTTTCATTTTCCTTGAGAAATTCTACTGGCTAATTCTCTCTTTCAAATTGCAGAAGTTGGGACTTTGGCCTCTCCTCTTGATTTTCGAGTATCTCGAGGTTGTCGGAGGAGGAGGGGACTTCGTGGAGGAGGAGGACGGGAGTGGAAGAGGGGACTTCGTGGAGGAGGGGGAGGGGACTTCGTGGAGGAGGGGGGAAGGGGGGCTATCGGAGGGGGAGGAGACTTCGAGGAGGTGGGGGGAATGTTTTTGGCAATCGGAGGGGGAATGACCAGGGGGGGGAAGGGGGGCTGTTGGGTTGGGTTTTTTTTTGTTTTTTTTTTTTTTTTTTTTTTGGTAGCCCTTAGTAAAATGATTCATTTAGGTTGCCCTTAGTAAAAATATAAGTGTATGATGGTTGCCCTTAGTAGGTTGGTGGCCCTTAGTAATTTGGGGGTGGCCTTTAACATTTGCCGTAAACAATTGTCTGCTAATGTTATTGGTATAATTGCAAGGGATAAATTTTAGAAGATATGACATGCGTTAGTTAAGATGGAAATGAAAAATTCCTCAAAAATATTTTCTATCTACTAAATACCGGAAAACAAATATTTGGATATCCGGTGGTAGCGGTTGGGGATTGACATTGGGCCGGGCCGCCCAAGTCCATAAAGTACGGGCACGGGCCGGACATAGGCCAGATTTTTTGGCCCTAAAATTTTTTTGGGTCGGGTCGGCCCAGGCTTAATTATTATTTATGAAGTCCAAATCCGTCAATAAGAGTCGAACTTTTCGGACCAAGTCGGATCGGGTCGGACTAGTTCTATAAAAATTGATAATTTGCCTAAAATACAAAAAAAAAAAAAAAAAAAATTGTCTGCTAAAACTTCCATGATAACAATTTCACAATTCTCTACTAGACTTGACCCTGTTTTTCTCCGATTGACATCTCTCTTTTATTCTGATTCTTCGGTGAAAGAATTTTAACAAATTTTTTAAACTTTGATTGTGGAGCTTCAGATAACATTGAGAAGTCCTCCTTGAGGAACCTGTACTAAACAACACCACAGTGCTCGTGTTTTTTTTACTGTAAAAATTATAATACATGAAAAAATAATTAAAACTTCGGTTCAGTAAAGAATAGTATGTAGAGTTTATTACTGGAGTAGTTTTGTGTACCTATAGCGTTAGTATTTGTTGTAAATAGTGTAAAGAATGAAGGGTGTTTCTATAACCAAAATTTCAGTGTCCATGTGTCACATGGCGTGGCAGTTGGGAAAGGAGAGCATAGCTGGCTCTGAGCTGCCACTGCATCTGCATGCAAATGGTATGTTAAAGTCAAACTACACTTACGTAACTCAACCAACTTAATTATTTTTATTAGTAATAAGTATATATATGCATGTGTCTTGTAAGTATTTGTTAGACCATCTCCAATGGGGGTTTCTATCTTCCCTATTTCTAGGGAAGAAATCCATTTTAGAAAAAAACTTCTCCCAATGGTGATTTCTATCACCATTTCTATCCTAAGTGACAATGATGTAGGATGGAAACTTTCTAGGAGGGTTTCTACAAGTAGAAACTCTCATAGAAATTCTCATCTCTCATGACAATTATTATTGGGTCCCACACCATTAAATTGGTCCTTTTACTATGTGACACATAGGATAGAATGAAGAACCATTGGAGAGTATTTTTGTATGTCTACAATTTCTATATAGAAACTCTTCCAACTAGGATAGAAATCTCCTTAAAGTACAATGCCAAGTAGGATAAGAACTCAATTTTAGAAATCACCATTGGAGATGGTCTTAGTGTTTTAGTCTTTGGACTAGTGTAAAATAGCTTTACATCGGTTACACCACCAATGGGTATCTCAATGTAATGATTCACATGAGTTGATATGTGCACATGGGATGTGGCGGGGGGCACATATGGGTGTCATGTGGGAGTATTTTCCTAGGAGGAAAAATGATTAACACGTCAAAGAAAGCATGTAACTCGGACTCCGATTCGGACACGGGCTCAAGGGCGCAAAGTGACACACCATGCATGCACGACGCATGCGCGGGTGTAGGCGCGGACTGGCACACTACTCCGCTGATTGCGGGATGGTCTAAAATATTTGAGTTTGGTATTTTAGTCTCACATCGAATAGGAGAAGATGTGGA